>CM038727.1:38206753-38221753 GCA_021613375.1 Megaleporinus macrocephalus
TTATACTACATACTGAACACATTTATACTACATACTGAATACATACTGAATACATTTATACTACATACTGAACACATTTATACTACAAACTGAATACATTTATACTACATACTGAATACATTTATACTACATACTGAATACATTTATACTACATACTGAATACATCTATACTACATACTGAATACATCTATACTACATACTGAATACATACTGAATACATTTATACTACATACTGAATACATTTATACTACATACTGAATACATCTATACTACATACTGAATACATTTATACTACATACTGAACACATTTATACTACACACTGAACACATTTATACTACATACTGAATACATACTGAATACATTTATACTACATACTGAACACATTTATACTACATACTAAATACATACTGAATACATTTATACTACATACTGAATACTGTTTGTTGTTTTTTTAATAAAAGAAATGTTTTTCTGAATCTGTTGTTGATTTAATGTGTTTAAAAAAACAAAAACATTACAAATTAAAGAGCTAATTAGAATATTCCTGTTCCACCTTAAAATTTAATATATTTACTTATACTACGTACTGAATACATACTGAATACATCTATACTACATACTGAATACATCTATAGTACATACTGAATACATTTATACTACATACTGAATACATTTATACTACATACTGAACACATTTATACTACATACTGAATACATTTATACTACATACTGAACACATTTATACTACATACTGAACACATTTATGCTACATACTGAATACATTTATACTACATACTGAATACATACTGTATACATTTATACTACATACTGAATACATCTATACTACATACTGAACACATTTATACTACATACTGAATACATTTATACTACATACTGAATACATCTATACTACATACTGAATACATCTATACTACATACTGAACACATTTATACTACATACTGAATACATCTATACTACATACTGAATACATCTATACTACATACTGAACACATTTATACTACATACTGTATACATTTATACTACATACTGAATACATCTATACTACATACTGAATACATCTATACTACATACTGAACACATTTATACTACATACTGAATACATCTATACTACATACTGAATACATCTATACTACATACTGAATACATTTATACTACATACTGAATACATTTATACTACATACTGAATACATCTATACTACATACCGAACACATTTATACTACATACTGAATACATACTGTATACATTTATACTACATACTGAATACATTTATACTACATACTGAACACATTTATACTACATACTGAATACATACTGAATACATTTATACAACATACTGATCACATTTATACTACATACTGAATACATACTGAATACATTTATACTACATACTGAATACATTTATACTACATACTGAACACATTTATACTACATACTGAATACATACTGAATACATTTATGCTACATACTGAACACATCTATACTACATACTGAATACATACTGAATACATCTATATTACATACTGAATACATACTGAATACATTTATACTACACACTGAACACATTTATACTACATACTGAATACATACTGAATACATTTATGCTACATACTGAACACATCTATACTACATACTGAATACATACTGAATACATCTATATTACATACTGAATACATACTGAATACATTTATACTACATACTGAATACATACTGAATACATTTATACTACATACTGAATACATTTATACTACATACTGAATACATTTATACTACATACTGAATACATACTGTATACATTTATACTACATACTGAATACATCTATACTACATACTGAACACATTTATACTACATACTGAATACATACTGAATACATTTATACTACATACTGAACACATCTATATTACATACTGAACACATTTATACTACATATTGAATACATACTGAATACATTTATACTACATACTGAATACTGTTTGTTGTTTTTTAATAAAAGAAATGTTTTCTGAATCTGTTGTTGATTTAATGTGTTTAAAAACACAAAAACATAACAAATTAATGAGCTAATTAGAATATTCCTGTTCCACCTTAAAATTTAATATATTTACTACATACTGAATACATACTGAATACATGTATACTACATACTGAATACATTTATACTACATACTGAATACATCTATACTACATACTGAATACATACTGAATACATTTATACTACATACTGAATACATACTGAATACATTTATACTACATACTGAATACATTTATACTACATACTGAATACATACTGAATACATTTATACTACATACTGAATACATACTGAATACATCTATACCACATACTGAATACATACTGAATACATTTATACTACATACTGAATACATACTGAATACATTTATGCTACATACTGAACACATCTATACTACATACTGAATACATCTATACTACATACTGAATACATACTGAATACATTTATACTACATACTGAATACATACTGAATACATTTATACTACATACTGAATACATTTATACTACATACTGAATACATCTGTACTACATACTGAACACATTTATACTACATACTGAATACATACTGAATACATTTATACTACATACTGAATACATCTATACTACATACTGAACAGATTTATACTACATAATGAATACATACTGAATACATTTATACTACATACTGAATACTGTTATACTACATACTGAATACATACTGAATACATTTATACAACATACTGAACACATTTATACTACATACTGAATACATACTGAATACATTTATACTACATACTGAATACATTTATACTACATACTGAACACATTTATACTACATACTGAATACATTTATACTACATACTGAATACATTTATACTACATACTGAACACATTTATACTACATACTGAATACATTTATACTACATACTGAATACATTTATACTACATACTGAACACATTTATACTACATACTGAATACATACTGAATACATTTATACTACATACTGAACACATTTATACTACATACTGAATACATACTGAATACATTTATACTACATACTGAACACATTTATACTACAAACTGAATACATTTATACTACATACTGAATACATTTATACTACATACTGAATACATTTATACTACATACTGAATACATCTATACTACATACTGAATACATCTATACTACATACTGAATACATACTGAATACATTCATACTACATACTGAATACATTTATACTACATACTGAATACATCTATACTACATACTGAATACATTTATACTACATACTGAACACATTTATACTACACACTGAACACATTTATACTACATACTGAATACATACTGAATACATTTATACTACATACTGAACACATTTATACTACATACTGAATACATACTGAATACATTTATACTACATACTGAATACTGTTTGTTGTTTTTTAATAAAATAAATGTTTTTCTGAATCTGTTGTTGATTTAATGTGTTTAAAAAAACAAAAACATTACAAATTAAAGAGCTAATTAGAATATTCCTGTTCCACCTTAAAATTTAATATATTTACTTATACTACGTACTGAATACATACTGAATACATCTATACTACATACTGAATACATCTATAGTACATACTGAATACATTTATACTACATACTGAATACATTTATACTACATACTGAACACATTTATACTACATACTGAATACATTTATACTACATACTGAACACATTTATACTACATACTGAACACATTTATGCTACATACTGAATACATTTATACTACATACTGAATACATACTGTATACATTTATACTACATACTGAATACATCTATACTACATACTGAATACATTTATACTACATACTGAATACATTTATACTACATACTGAATACATCTATACTACATACTGAATACATCTATACTACATACTGAACACATTTATACTACATACTGAATACATCTATACTACATACTGAATACATCTATACTACATACTGAATACATCTATACTACATACTGAACACATTTATACTACATACTGTATACATTTATACTACATACTGAATACATCTATACTACATACTGAATACATCTATACTACATACTGAACACATTTATACTACATACTGAATACATCTATACTACATACTGAATACATCTATACTACATACTGAATACATCTATACTACATACTGAATACATTTATACTACATACTGAATACATTTATACTACATACTGAATACATCTATACTACATACTGAATACATTTATACTACATACTGAACACATTTATACTACATACTGAATACATACTGAATACATTTATACTACATACTGAACACATTTATACTACATACTGAATACATACTGAATACATTTATACTACATACTGAACACATTTATACTACAAACTGAATACATTTATACTACATACTGAATACATTTATACTACATACTGAATACATTTATACTACATACTGAATACATCTATACTACATACTGAATACATCTATACTACATACTGAATACATACTGAATACATTTATACTACATACTGAATACATTTATACTACATACTGAATACATCTATACTACATACTGAATACATTTATACTACATACTGAACACATTTATACTACACACTGAACACATTTATACTACATACTGAATACATACTGAATACATTTATACTACATACTGAACACATTTATACTACATACTGAATACATACTGAATACATTTATACTACATACTGAATACTGTTTGTTGTTTTTTAATAAAAGAAATGTTTTTCTGAATCTGTTGTTGATTTAATGTGTTTAAAAAAACAAAAACATTACAAATTAAAGAGCTAATTAGAATATTCCTGTTCCACCTTAAAATTTAATATATTTACTTATACTACGTACTGAATACATACTGAATACATCTATACTACATACTGAATACATCTATAGTACATACTGAATACATTTATACTACATACTGAATACATTTATACTACATACTGAACACATTTATACTACATACTGAATACATTTATACTACATACTGAACACATTTATACTACATACTGAACACATTTATGCTACATACTGAATACATTTATACTACATACTGAATACATACTGTATACATTTATACTACATACTGAATACATCTATACTACATACTGAATACATCTATACTACATACTGAACACATTTATACTACATACTGAATACATCTATACTACATACTGAATACATCTATACTACATACTGAATACATCTATACTACATACTGAACACATTTATACTACATACTGTATACATTTATACTACATACTGAATACATCTATACTACATACTGAATACATCTATACTACATACTGAACACATTTATACTACATACTGAATACATCTATACTACATACTGAATACATCTATACTACATACTGAATACATCTATACTACATACTGAATACATTTATACTACATACTGAATACATTTATACTACATACTGAATACATCTATACTACATACTGAATACATCTATACTACATACTGAACACATTTATACTACATACTGAATACATACTGTATACATTTATACTACATACTGAATACATTTATACTACATACTGAACACATTTATACTACATACTGAATACATACTGAATACATTTATACAACATACTGAACACATTTATACTACATACTGAATACATACTGAATACATTTATACTACATACTGAATACATTTATACTACATACTGAACACATTTATACTACATACTGAATACATTTATACTACATACTGAATACATTTATACTACATACTGAACACATTTATACTACATACTGAATACATTTATACTACATACTGAATACATTTATACTACATACTGAACACATTTATACTACATACTGAATACATACTGAATACATTTATACTACATACTGAACACATTTATACTACATACTGAATACATACTGAATACATTTATACTACATACTGAACACATTTATACTACAAACTGAATACATTTATACTACATACTGAATACATTTATACTACATACTGAACACATTTATACTACATACTGAATACATTTATACTACATACTGAACACATTTATACTACATACTGAATACATACTGAATACATCTATACTACATACTGAATACATTTATACTACATACTGAACACATTTATACTACATACTGAACACATTTATACTACATAATTTTTTTTCGTAGAAGATACTGATTAATTCAATACTAGATACTGAATGATTTACTGAGTATTTGGTAGTAGATATTAAATAATTTATAGTAGATACTTAAAAGTTTATAATAGATACTGAATACTTTACTGAATAATTATGGATATGAAATGGTTAAATGTGCTCTTATATAATGAGGTATGTGTTCTGATGTACTGATATAAACTTCTGTAGTCATTACCAGCAATATGACATCATCATCTCCACCTGTCTGGTGAGCAGAAGCAGTAATTACCTGTACACACTGATATGCAGGTTCTGTAGGTGCTGCAGGTTCTAGATTAAATCAGTTATTGATCGTATATTAGCAGAGAGGATCTGACCTTCAGCTCAGTGTGGAGTAAACTCTGAGCAACAGCTCCACCTGCTGGCCATGCGTATTCACACACTCTGCTCTCACTGATCACTCTTTCATTACTGGTGAACTTTTTTAATTAGTCTAATATCAACTAGAATCTTAACGAACTAATCAACCTATCAGGATTAACTCTATCCTCTCATTTACATATCAGTTATTACTGAGTCTCAATTAGAATGATTAGGGGTATTATTTGGGATATTAGTGGGGATGGGGGTATTATTTAGGGGATACCCTCATCCCCACTAATACCCCCCAACTAATACGCCCATCCCCACTAATACCCCAAATAATACCCTACACACTAATACCCCCCAAATAACACCCCATTCCCCCCCACTAATACCTCTACACTAAAACCCCCAAATTAATACACCCCACACTAATACCCCCAACCCACACCAAGAACATTAATACACCCATTTTCCCCAATACACCCCCCACACTAATATCCCTCCACATCCCACATCCCACATCCACCATCCCAACATCCCAACATCCCACCATCCCAACATCCCTCCTTTCCAACATCCCTCCATCCCAACATCCCAACATCCCACCATCCCTCCATCCCAACATCCCTCCATCCCACCATCCCAACATCCCACCATCCCAACATCCCAACATCCGACCATCCGACCATCCGACCATCCCATCATCCCACCATCCCATCATACCATCATCCCACCATCCCAACATCCCAACATCCCAACATCCCTCCATCCCAACATCCCACCATCCCAACATCCCACCATCCCAACATCCCTCCATTCCAACATCCCTCCATCCCACCATCCCAACATCTCACCATCCGACCATCCCACCATCCCAACATCCCAACGTCCCAACATCCCAACATCCCACCATCCGACCATCCCACCATCCCACCATCCCAACATCCCAACATAACATCATCCCACCATCCCAACATCCCTCTATCCCAACATCCCAACATCCCATCATCCCAACATCCCACCATCCCAACATCCCACCATCCCAACATCCCTCCTTTCCAACATCCCTCCATCCCACCATCCCAACATCCCTCCATCCCAACATCCCTCCATCCCACCATCCCAACATCCCACCATCCCACCATCCCAACATCCCAACATCCCACCATCCGACCATCCGACCATCCCATCATCCCACCATCCCACCATCCCAACATCCCACCATCCGACCATCCGACCATCCGACCATCCCATCATCCCACCATCCCACCATCCCAACATCCCTCCATTCCAACATCCCTCCATCCCACCATCCCAACATCCCACCATCCGACCATCCCACCATCCCAACATCCCACCATCCGACCATCCCACCATCCCACCATCCCATCATCCCAACATACCATCATCCCACCATCCCATCATCCCACCATCCCAATATCCCAACATCCCACCATCCGACCATTCCACCATCCCATCATCCCAACATCCCACCATCCCAACATCCCACCATCCCATCATCCCAACATCCCAACATACCATCATCCCATCATCACACCATCACACCATCCCATCATCCCACCATCACACCATCAGACCATCCCAACATCCCATCATCCCACCATCACACCATCCCATCATCCCATCATCCCTCCATCCCACCATCCCAACATTCCAACATCCCACCATCCGACCATCCCACCATCCCATCATCCCAACATCCCAACATACCATCATCCCAACATCCCAACATTCCAACATCCCACCATCCGACCATCCCACCATCCCACCATCCGACCATCCCACCATCCCAACATCCCACCATCCCAACATCCCACCATCCCAACATCCCACCATCCCATCATCCCAACATCCCAACATACCATCATCCCACCATCACACCATCCCATCATCCCACCATCACACCATCAGACCATCCCAACATCCCATCATCCCACCATCAGACCATCCCAACATCCCATCATCCCACCATCACACCATCCCATCATCCCATCATCACACCATCACACCATCCCAACATCCCACCATCCCAACATCCCACCATCCCATCATCCCAACATCCCAACATCCCTCCATCCCAACATCCCACCATCCCATCATCCCAACATCCCAACATACCATCATCCCACCATCAGACCATCACACCATCCCATCATCCCGTGAAATAGTATATGTTTAATGAAGCGTTTGGAAACAATATTATTTAATGAGATTATTTATTTTAGATTAATCAGACTCTCAACTAGGACTGACGAAGATTTTACCATCCAAAGAACCGTGTAGAGTATCTATCTGAGAGAATCCTATAGAACCAATATGTTTACTAAAGAACCCTTTAGAACCCTAGCAGTAAAATCTACTACACCGAAAAACTGTGTTCCAGTAGAATACCAGTAGAGAATCCAACTATTTATTTAATTAATTAATTTATTTAGTTTATTTTTATCTGGAATCTGGAACTTCTGGCCTATTAGAAGAAGATTATTACAAATTAAAATATTAAAATATTAAAATATTAAAATATTAAAATTTTAAAATATTAGTAACTTCCTGAATTCAGTTCCGTACTAATAAAGTAAGTGTGATCAAATACAGATTAATATTTACTGGTTTATTTATTTATGTATTTACTGATTATACTGATTTTATTTGTATTGTTTTGTTTACACCTCGCGCGGCTCGTTATCCGCCGGATGTGGCTGCGCCGTCATCGTCGTCGGCGCGGTGACGTGTTTCCTGCTGTGTGTTTATGTGTCCGTCTCTGTTTCGGCTCGTCTTTTCTTCTTTCTGCGGATTAACGGAGAGAAGAGAAGACCCCCGGGGGTCTCACAGCCCCAGTCAGCGCCGGGCTCCCGCGGGGCTCCATGTTCTGGCGGTGTTGAGTGTGAAGGTCTCGGTAAGTCGGTCCGACTCGACGCTCGGAGTTCGCTAGATTCTCGGAACTGTCCGGAACTGTCCGGAACTCTCCGGTCCACCTTAAACAGCGCTGTAGCTCTGATTGGAGCTCGAGCCGCCAGAACGGAACTGCTGCGCTGTTTAAGGTGGACCGGATAATTACGAGCAGGAAGCTAACTGAGCTAATCAGAGTCTGGGTCTGGAGGTCCGCTGGAGTTCTCTGGTTAGTCTCTCCAGTATCTCCTCCACTTCTCTCCATCCCGACCTCCTATCTTCACCAAACCGCCCGTCCGAGTCACAGGACACGGTGATGACGGTGATGGTTATAATGGTGATGATGATGATGATGATGGTAATGGTGATGGTTATGGTGATGATGGTGATGATGGTGGTGGTTATAGTGACGGTGATGATGGTGATGAAGGATTTCCGGCTGTGTTGTGATTATTCGGGGTTTATTGGTTGTAGGTTGTGATTATTTCCGTGCTGCTGAGCTGGAAGGTGAACAGTCACTTTCTCTTTCGCTTCTCGCAGCCCTGCAGATCAGATCAGCTCAGGTTACCATCTGAACTCGGACCTACATCAGACTTATTTAAAGCTGTAATCTCATGTACTGCAGCTCCTAAACACGGTGTTGCTTATCAATACAAGCCATAATCAATAGTGAAATCGAGTGATCTGTTTACGTCTGGATTATTTTGGTGAGGAGAAAAAAAGCAGAGAGAAATTCTTAAAGAATCTAATGAATCTAATGATTCCTTCATAGAGCTGTTAATGTTATAAATGTTTTAGTGTGAAATCATTCAGATGTTCTGTATTTACTATGAAACCCACCAGTGAAGCTACACGTGTCTTCTGAGTTTATCTGGATGTTGATGGTAAAATGTGGAAGATCTGAAAATACTAGGTTTTCTTTGGGAACTATTTGAACCTCACAGCGTCCTGCATGTATCCCTCCACCATGAATGGAGTTTAAGACTGAGATCTTCTCTAAACTATCATAAACAGAGTCTCAGAATCAGACAGTGTATTTAGAACATCTACTGTAAGAACTTTCTGTGAGGAGCTTCTAGAGGTGGACGTCTGGTTCCATTCACCTCCACTGTGAACAGATCTGACTGTATCTAGAACAGCTTTTAGAGGTGGACGTCTGGTTCCATTCACCACCACTGTGAACAGATCTGACTGTATCTAGAACAGCTTTTAGAGGTGGACGTCTGGTTCCATTCACCACCACTGTGAACAGATCTGACTGTATCTAGAACAGCTTTTAGAGGTGGACGTCTGGTTCCATTCACCTCCACTGTGAACAGATCTGACTGTATCTAGAACAGCTTTTAGAGGTGGACGTCTGGTTCCATTCACCACCACTGTGAACAGATCTGACTGTATCTAGAACAGCTTTTAGAGGTGGACGTCTGGTTCCATTCACCTCCACTGTGAACAGATCTGACTGTATCTAGAACAGCTTTTAGAGGTGGACGTCTGGTTCCATTCACCACCACTGTGAACAGATCTGACTGTATCTAGAACAGCTTTTAGAGGTGGACGTCTGGTTCCATTCACCACCACTGTGAACAGATCTGACTGTATCTAGAACAGCTTCTAGAGGTGGACGTCTGGTTCCATTCACCACCACTGTGAACAGATCTGACTGTATCTAGAACAGCTTTTAGAGGTGGACGCCTGGTTCCATTCACCACCACTGTGAACAGATCTGACTGTATCTAGAACAGCTTTTAGAGGTGGACGCCTGGTTCCATTCACCACCACTGTGAACAGATCTGACTGTATCTAGAACAGCTTTTAGAGGTGGACGTCTGGTTCCATTCACCACCACTGTGAACAGATCTGACTGTATCTAGAACAGCTTTTAGAGGTGGACGTCTGGTTCCATTCACCACCACTGACATGTTTGTGATACACAGTATGTTTATACTCTGGTATGTTACAAGCTGCACCAGATAAAGCCCTCAACATATCTAAACACTTCAGAAACGCTCTGAGAAGATCAGCTGGACTGGTGGATCCGTCTAACCTCTGATTAATAAACTCACACACACATACGACCGAGCTTCTTAATGAGGTTCTCAGTTCCACCTTAAATACTGCTTTAACATGGACTGAACTTTAAACATCATCTACACATCTATAAATGATCTCAGCTCTGTAGACCTTCACCTGTGCTGGACGTGATTAATCATCAACTAACGAGCAGCACAGCAGAGCCGTAATCAGACACTAGAGCAGCTGGACTGTTCAGCCTGTCTGATCTAACACTGCCTCCCAAACCGTACACAGCTCCAGCGCATGACCTCAGCAGAATGAGAACCTGAGTGAATCATCTACTACTGTCATCATCAGATCTTCACCCCATTACTTAATAATAATAATAATAATAATAGTAATAATAATAATAATATCAATAACAATAATAGTAATAATAATAATAATAATAGTAATAATAATAATAATATCATCATCAATAATAATAGTAATAATAATAATAATAATAATAGTAATAATAATAATAATAATAATAATAATATCAATAATAATAGTAATAATAATAATAATAATATCAATAACAATAATAGTAATAATAATAATAATAATAATAGTAATAATAATAATAATATCATCATCAATAATAATAGTAATAATAATAATAATAGTAATAATAATAATAATAATAATAATAATAATATGTATGTGCGTATGTGGTTGTGTGTGTGTGTGTTGTGTTTTATTGGTGTGTGTGAGTGTGTGTGGTTGTGTGTGTGTGTGTTGTGTTTTATTGGTGTGTGTGTTGTTGTGTGTGTGTGTTGTGTCTTATTGGTGTGTGTGTGTGTTGTGTGTGTGGTGGTGTGTTTTGTGTTGTTGCTGTGTGTGTAGTTGTGTGTGTGTCTGTGTGTGTGTTGTGTTTTATTGGTGTGTGTGTGTGTGGTTGTGTGTGTGTGTGGTTGTGTGTGTGTGTGTTGTGTTTTATTGGTGTGTGTGGTTGTGTGTGTTGAATTTTTTTGGTGTGTGTGTGTGTGTGTGAGTGTGTGTGTTGTGTTTTTATTGGTTTGTTTGTGTGTGTGTGGTTGTGTGTGTTGTGTTTTATTGGTGTGTGTGTTGTGTTTTATTGGTGTGTGTGTGTGTATGTGTGTGTGTGTCTATGTGTGTGTGTGTGTGTGTGTGTGAGTGTGTTGTGTTTTATTGGTGTGTGTGTGTGTGAGTGTGTGTGTGTGTGTTATGTTTTATTGGTGTGTGTGTGTTGTGTTTTATTGGTGTGTGTGTGTTGTGTTTTATTGGTGTGTGTGTTGTGTCTTATTGGTGTGTGGGTGTGTGTTGTGTTTTATTGGTGTGTGTGTGTTGTGTTTTATTGGTGTGTGTGTGTGTTGTGTTTTATTGGTGTGTGTGTGTGTTGTGTTTTATTGGTGTGTGTGTGTGTGTGTGTTGTGTTTTATTGGTGTGTGTGTGTGTGTGTGTTGTGTTTTATTGGTGTGTGTGTGTGTGTGTGTGTTGTGTTTTATTGGGGTGTGTGTGTTTGTGTTGTGTTTTATTGGTGTGTGTGTGTGTGTGTGTTGTGTTTTATTGGTGTGTGTGTGTGTGTTGTGTTTTATTGGTGTGTGTGTGTTGTGTTTTATTGGTGTGTGTGTGTGTGTGTGTGTGTGTGTTGTGTTTTGTTGGTGTGTGTGTGTTGTGTTTTATTGCTGTGTGTGTGTGTGTGTGTGTGTGTTGTGTTTTATTGCTGTGTGTGTGTGTGTGTGTTTTTTATTGCTGTGTGTGTGTGTGTGTGTGTGTGTGTGTTGTGTTTTATTGGTGTGTGTTTGGTTTTGTGTGTGTGTGTGTGTGTTGTGTTTTATTGGTGTGTGTTTGTGTTGTTTTTTATTGGTGTGTGTGTGTGTTGTGTTTTATTGGTGTGTGTGTGTGGTTGTGTGTGTGTGTGCGTGTTGTGTTTTATTGGTGTGTGTGTGTGTGTTGTGTTTTATTGATGTGTGTGTGTTGTGTTTTATTGCTGTGTGTGTGTGTTGTGTTTTATTGGTGTGTGTGTGTGTGTGTGGTTGTGTGTGTGTGTGTGTGTTGTGTTTTATTGGTGTTTGTGTGTGCTGTGTGGTTGTGTGTGTTGTGTTTTATTGGTGTGTGTGTGTGTGGTTGTGTGTGTGTGTGTGTTGTGTTTTATTGGTGTGTGTTGTGTTTTATTGGTGTGTGTGTGTGTGTGTGTGGGTGTTGTGTTTTATTGGTGTGTGTGGGTGTTGTGTTTTATTGGTGTGTGTGTGTGTGTTGTGTTTTATTGGTGTGTGTGTGTGTGTGGTTGTGTGTTTGTGTGTGTTGTGTTTTATTGGTGTGTGTGTGTGTTGTGTTTTATTGGTGTGTGTGTGTGGTTGTGTGTGTGTGTGTGTGTTGTGTTTTATTGGTGTGTGTGTGGGTGGGTGTGTGTGTTGTGTTTTATTGGTGTGTGTGTTGTGTGTTGTGTGGTTGTGTGTGTGTGTGTGTGTGTGTGTTGTGTTTTATTGGTGTGTGTGTGGGTGTGTGGTTGTGTTGTGTTTTATTGGTGTGTGTTTGGGGGTTGGTTGTGTTGTGTTTTATTGGTGTGTGTGTGGGTGTGTGGTTGTGTTGTGTTTTATTGGTGTGTGTGTGGGTGTGTGGTTGTGTTGTGTTTTATTGGTGTGTGTGTGGGTGTGTGGTTGTGTTGTGTTTTATTGGTGTGTGTGTGGGTGTGTGGTTGTGTTGTGTTTTATTGGTGTGTGTGTGTGGGTGTGTGGTTGTGTTGTGTTTTATTGGTGTGTGTGTGGGTGTTTGGCGTTCCTGGCTGTAAGGAATGGATCAGGAATGTTACAGGGCAGCTCAACAGGTCCGGCAAGTGAATGTTCTCTGAGCAGCTGTGGAACTTCCTGGAGCTGTTTGTGACGAGCAGAAACGTTCCAGACCCGCCGCTCGGTCCAGAAACGTTCCAGACCCGCCGCTCGGTCCAGAAACGTTCCAGACCCGCCGCTCGGTCCAGAAACGTTCCAGACCCGCCGCTCGGTCCAGAAACGTTCCAGACCCGCCGCTCGGTCCAGAAACGTTCCAGACCCGCCGCTCGGTCCAGAAACGTTCCAGACCCGCCGCTCGGTCCAGAAACGTTCCAGACCCGCTTAAAGCGTTCAGGAGATAATCATAAACACTCAGTGTGGACTGGAGTCAGTGTCTAAGGTGTAGCGGTGTTTAAAGTGGGCGTGGCTTCTTTTCTTTAAAAAGAACTTTCAGTGATTGATAGATTGATTGGTAGATAGATAGATGGATAGACAGATAGATGGATTGATTGATTGATTGATTGATTGATTGATTGATTGATTGATTGATAGATGGATGGATGGATGGATGGATGGATTGATTGATAGATAAATAGATAGATAGGTAGATAGATTGATAGATTGATTGATAGATTGATTGGTAGATAGATTGATGGATTGATAGATTGATTGATAGATTGATTGGTAGA
>CM038727.1:38226753-38271753 GCA_021613375.1 Megaleporinus macrocephalus
TGTGGGTTTGAATAATAATGAGTTTTAATAAGTTAAGTAGTTCAATAATAGATTATTAATTATTAATTATTATTAATTATTTCTTATAAACCCACATCAGCAAAACTCAGAGACCTACACGAAGTCATTACGAGTTTTCTTTTACTTTAAAGATACTTTTTAATACCAGAAACGAAATAGTGTTCTATTATTATTATCATTATTATTATTATTATTATTATTATTATTATTATTTAAAAACATAAACAATGTTATTTATAACATCTACTGTAAAAACTTTCTGTGAGAAGCTTTTAGAGGTGGACGTCTGGTTCCATTCACCTCCACTGTGAACAGATCTGACTGTATCTAGAACAGCTTTTAGAGGTGGACGTCTGGTTCCATTCACCACCACTGTGAACAGATCTGACTGTATCTAGAACAGCTTTTAGAGGTGGACGTCTGGTTCCATTCACCACCACTGTGAACAGTTCTGACTGTATCTAGAACAGCTTTTAGAGGTGGACGTCTGGTTCCATTCACCACCACTGTGAACAGATCTGACTGTATCTAGACCAGCTTTTAGAGGTGGACGTCTGGTTCCATTCACCACCACTGTGAACAGATCTGACTGTATCTAGAACAGCTTCTAGAGGTGGACGTCTGGTTCCATTCAGTAACACTGTGAACAGATCTGACTGTATCTAGAACAGCTTTTAGAGGTGGACGTCTGGTTCCATTCACCTCCACTGTGAACAGATCTGATTGTATCTAGAACAGCTTTTAGAGGTGGACGTCTGGTTCTATTCACCACTACTGTGAACAGATCTGATTGTATCTAGAACAGCTTTTAGAGGTGGACGTCTGGTTCCATTCACCACCACTGTGAACAGATCTGACTGTATCTAGAACAGAGTTTCACACAGAACCCACTCTGAACTTACATCTTATAAATATGCAGACAGTTACACATTAAAGCAGAAATTTTATTCATATATCTAATATGAGATTTTATTACATGTTGTGTTCTAATTGCTGTAACTCTTCAGGTGTTTAGCTGTTCAGGTGTTTAGCTGTTCGGGTGTTTAGCTGTTCAGGTGTTTAGATGTTCAGGTGTTTAGATGTTCAGGTGTTTAGATGTTCAGGTGTTTAGATGTTTAGATGTTCAGGTGTTTAGATGTTCAGGTGTTTAGATGTTCAGGTGTTTAGATGTTCAGATGTTTAGGTGTTTAGATGTTCAGGTGTTTAGATGTTCAGATGTTTAGGTGTTTAGATGTTCAGATGTTTAGGTGTTCAGGTGTTTAGATGTTCAGGTGTTTAGATGTTCAGCTGTTCAGGTGTTTAGATGTTCAGATGTTCAGATGTTTAGGTGTTCAGGTGTTTAGATGTTCAGGTGTTTAGATGTTCAGGTGTTTAGATGGTCAGGTGTTTAGGTGTTCAGGTGTTTAGATGTTCAGGTGTTTAGATGTTCAGATGTTTAGGTGTTTAGATGTTCAGATGTTCAGATGTTCAGATGTTTAGGTGTTCAGGTGTTTAGATGTTCAGATGTTTAGATGTTCAGCTGTTCAGGTGTTTAGATGTTCAGGTGTTCAGGTGTTTAGATGTTCAGGTGTTTAGATGTTCAGGTGTTTAGATGTTCAGGTGTTTAGATGTTCAGGTGTTCAGGTGTTCAGATGTTCAGGTGTTTAGATGTTCAGGTGTTTAGATGTTCAGGTGTTTAGATGTTCAGCTGTTCAGGTGTTCAGATGTTCAGGTGTTTAGATGTTCAGGTGTTTAGATGTTCAGGTGTTTAGGTGTTTAGATGTTCAGGTGTTTAGATGTTCAGGTGTTCAGATGTTCAGGTGTTTAGATGTTCAGGTGTTTAGATGTTCAGGTGTTTAGGTGTTTAGATGTTCAGGTGTTCAGATGTTCATGTGTTCAGATGTTCATGTGTTCAGATGTTCATGTGTTTAGATGTTCAGGTGTTTAGATGTTCAGATGTTTAGGTGTTTAGATGTTCAGATGTTTAGGTGTTCAGGTGTTTAGATGTTCAGGTGTTTAGATGTTCAGCTGTTCAGGTGTTTAGATGTTCAGCTGTTCAGGTGTTTAGATGTTCAGGTGTTTAGATGTTCAGGTGTTTAGATGTTCAGGTGTTTAGATGTTCAGGTGTTTAGATGTTCAGGTGTTTAGATGTTCAGGTGTTTAGATGTTCAGCTGTTCAGGTGTTTAGATGTTCAGATGTTCAGGTGTTCAGGTGTTTAGATGTTCAGGTGTTTAGATGTTCAGGTGTTCAGGTGTTTAGATGTTCAGGTGTTTAGATGTTCAGGTGTTCAGGTGTTTAGATGTTCAGGTGTTTAGATGTTCAGGTGTTTAGATGTTCAGGTGTTTAGGTGTTCAGGTGTTTAGATGTTCAGGTGTTTAGATGTTCAGGTGTTTAGATGTTCAGGTGTTCAGGTGTTCAGGTGTTCGGGTGTTTAGGTGTTCAGGTGTTTAGACTACTGAGCTGCAGTGTCACTGAGCTGCGGTGCTGTTTCCTGTGTCTCCTGCAGGGCGGCGGCTGTGATCAGGTCGTATGAAGACGTGTGCAGTGAAATGTCCCGTCTGCGTGCGTTACTGAAGACTCAGTCTGATCTGGTGAAGACGCTCAAAGACAGGCCGCTGCCCCCGGTGCTGCGAAGAGGTCAGTACAGCCCACAGCAGCTGCTTTACAGTATATACAGAGCTCACACTTAGCTTTATATAGTCATCACACTCACTTTATAAAGTCATCACACTCACTCTTATGTAGTCATCACACTCACTCTTATATAATCAGCACACTCACTCATATATAGTCATCACACTCACTATTATAGATCATCACAGTCACTTTATATAGTCATCACACTCACTCTTATACAATCATCACACTCACTATTATATGATCATCACATTCACTATTATATAGTCATCACACTCACTGTTATATAGTCATCACACTCACTTTATATAATCATCACACTCACTCTTATATAATCATCACACTTTATATAGTCATCACACTCACTCTTATATAATCATCACACTTACTATTATATACTCATCACACTCACTATTATATAGTCATGACACTCACTTTATATAGTCATCACTCACTGTTATATAATCATCACACTCACTTTAAATAATCATTACACTCACTTTATATAGTCATCACACTCACTTTATAAAGTCATCACACTCACTCATATATAGTCATTACACTCATTTTATATAGTCATCACTCACTATTATATAGTCATCACACTCACTTTATAGTCATCACTTACTGTTATATAATCATCACACTCACTTTATATAGTCATCACACTCACTTTATAGTCATCACACTCACTCCTATGTAATAATCACACTCACTCTTATATAATCCTCACACTCTTATATAATCATCACACTCACTTTATGTAGTCATCACACTCACTCTTATATAATTATCACACTCACTATTATATAATCATCACACTCACTGTTATATAGTCATCACACTCACTTTATATAATCATCACACTCACTCTTATATAATCATCACACTTTATATAGTCATCACACTCACTCTTATATAATCATCACACTCACTATTATATAGTCATCACACTCACTTTATATAGTCATCACTCACTGTTATATAATCATCACACTCACTTTAAATAATCATTACACTCACTATATAGTCATCACACTCACTTTAAAAAGTCATCACACTCTCTCTTATATAGTCATCACACTCACTCATATATAGTTATTACACTCGTTATTATATAGTCATCACACTCACTATTATATAGTCATCACACTCACTATTATATAGTCGTCACTCACTGTTATATAGTCATCACACTTATTTTATATAGTCATCACACTCACTTTATAAAGTCATCACACTCACTCTTATATAGTCATCACACTCACTCTTATATAATCAGCACACTCACTCATATAGTCATCACACTCACTATTATAGAATCATCACAGTCACTTTATATAGTCATCACACTCACTATTATATAATCATCACACTCACTATTATATAGTCATCACACTCACTGTTATATAGTCATCACACTCACTTTATATAATCATCACACTCACTCTTATATAATCATCACACTTTATATAGTCATCACACTCACTCTTATATAATCATCACACTCACTATTATATAGTCATCACACTCACTTTATATAGTCATCACTCACTGTTATATAATCATCACACTCACTTTAAATAATCATTACACTCACTTTATATAGTCATCACACTCACTTTATAAAGTCATCACACTCTCTCTTATATAGTCATCACACTCACTCATATATAGTTATTACACTCGTTATTATATAGT
Source organism: Megaleporinus macrocephalus (assembly GCA_021613375.1). Taxonomy (NCBI): domain Eukaryota; kingdom Metazoa; phylum Chordata; class Actinopteri; order Characiformes; family Anostomidae; genus Megaleporinus; species Megaleporinus macrocephalus. The sequence continues at coordinate 38,231,093 of CM038727.1, forward strand.
CATCACACTCACTCTTATATAGTCATCACACTCACTCATATATAGTTATTACACTCACTATTATATAGTCATCACACTCACTTTATATAGTCGTCACTCACTATTATATAGTCATCACACTCACTTTATAGTCATCACACTCACTCTTATATAATAATCACACTCACTATTATATAGTCATCACACTCACTATTATATAGTCATCACACTCATTATTATAGTCATCACACTCACTATTATAGTCATCACACTCACTCTTATATAATAATCACACTCACTATTATATAGTCATCACACTCATTTTATATAGTCATCACACTCACTCTTATATAGTCGTCACACTCACTTTATATAGTCATCACACTCACTCTTATATAGTCATCACTCACTTTATATAGTCATCACACTCACTCTTATATAATCATCACACTTTATATAGTCATCACACTCACTCTTATATAATCATCACACTTACTATTATATAGTCATCACACTCACTTTATATAGTCATCACTCACTGTTATATAATCATCACACTCACTTTAAATAATCATTACACTCACTTTATATAGTCATCACACTCACTCATATATAGTTATTACACTCGTTATTATATAGTCATCACACTCACTATTATATAGTCATCACACTCACTTTATATAGTCGTCACTCACTCATATATAGTCATCACACTCACTATTATATAGTCATCACACTCACTTTATAGTCATCACACTCACTCTTATATAATAATCACACTCACTATTATATAGTCATCACACTCACTATTATATAGGCATCACACTCACTATTATAGTCATCACACTCACTCTTATATAATAATCACACTCACTATTATATAGTCATCACACTCATTTTATATAGTCATCACACTCACTCTTATATAGTCGTCACACTCACTTTATATAGTCATCACACTCACTCTTATATAGTCATCACACTCACTTTATATAATCATCACACTCACTATTATATAATCATCACACTTTATATAGTCATCACACTCACTCTTATATAATCATCACACTCACTATTATATAGTCATCACACTCACTATTATATAGTCATCACACTCACTTTATATAGTCGTCACTCACTGTTATAGTCATCAAACTTATTTTATATAGTCATCACACTCACTTTATAAAGTCATTACACTCACTTTATATAGTCATCACACTCACTTTATAGTCATCACACTCACTCTTATATAATAATCACACTCACTATTATATAGTCATCACACTCATTTTATAGTCATCACACTCACTCATATATAGTCATCACACTCACTATTATATAGTCATCACACTCACTTTATAGTCATCACACTCACTCTTATAATAATCACACTCACTATTATATAGTCATCACACTCACTATTATATAGTCATCACACTCACTATTATAGTCATCACACTCACTCTTATATAATAATCACACTCACTATTATATAGTCATCACACTCATTTTATAGTCATCACACTCACTCTTATGTAGTCGTCACACTCACTTTATAAAGTCATCACACTCACTCTTATATAATCATCACACTTACTATTATATAGTCATCTCACTATTATATAGTCATCACACTAACTTTATAAAGTCATCACACTCACTATTATATAATCATCACACTTACTATTATATAGTCATCACACTCACTCTTATATAGTCGTCACACTTACTATTATATAGTCGTCTCACTATTATAGTCATCACACTAACTTTATAGTCATCACTTACTGTTATATAATCATCACACTCACTTTATATAATCATCACACTCACTTTATATAATCATTACACTCACTTTATATAGTCATCACACTCACTTTATAGTCATCACACTCACTCTTATATAATAATCACACTCACTATTATATAGTCATCACACTCACTTTTATATAGTCATCACACTCACTATTATAGTCATCACACTCACTCTTATATAATAATCACACTCACTATTATATAGTCATCACACTCATTTTATAGTCATCACACTCACTCTTATATAGTCGTCACACTCACTTTATAGTCATCACACTCACTCTTATATAATCATCACACTTACTATTATATAGTCATCACACTCACTCTTATATAGTCGTCACACTCACTATTATATAATCACACTCACTTTATATAGTCATTACACTCACTCTTATATAATCATCACACTCACTATTATATAATCATCACACTCACTATTAGTCATCACACTCACTGTTATATAGTCATCACACTCACTTTATATAATCATCACACTCACTTTATATAATCATCACACTCACTTTATATAATCATCACACTCACTCTTATATAATCATCACACTCACTTTATATAGTCATCACACTCACTCTTATATAATCATCACACTCACTATTATAGTCATGACACTCACTTTATATAGTCGTCACTTACTGTTATATAGTCATCACACTCATTTTATATAGTCATCACACTCACTATTATATAGTCATCACACTCACTATTATATAGTCACCACACTCACTATTATATAGCCATCACACTCACTCTTATATAGCCATCACACTCACTCTTATATAATCATCACACTTACTATTATATAGTCATCACACTCACTATTATATAGTCACCACACTCACTATTATATAGCCATCACACTCACTCTTATATAGCCATCACACTCACTCTTATATAATCATCACACTTACTATTATATAGTCATCACACTCACTATTATATAGTCATCACACTCACTTGATATAGTCATCACTCACTGTTATATAATCATCACACTCACTTTAAATAATCATTACACTCACTTTATATAGTCATCACACTCACTTTATAAAGTCATCACACTCACTCATATATAGTCATCACACTCACTCATATATATAGTCATCACACTCGTTATTATATAGTCATCACACTCACTATTATATAATCATCACACTCACTTTATAGTCATCACACTTACTCTTATAGTCATCACACTCACTATTATATAATCATCACACTCACTATTATAGTCATCACAATATTTATATAGTCATCACACTCAGCTAGAGCGTCCAGTCTGCTGATAAGCTGTACGGTTCTCTGTGTTGCTGATCACTGTGATGGAGTGAAAAAGAGCTGTGTAAGTGAAGCGTTATTAATGATTATTAAAAATGATTGATTGATTAATTGAGGTGCTCCCGAACGGAGGAAGCTGATTCGTGCAGATACGCTCAGCGCTGCTCACCTGCAGTCCAGACTGTTAGAGATTAGACTGACCTCAGATCAGTTTAATACCAGAACAGAACACACACTGTATAATTTAAAATATAATAACAATAATAATAATAATAATAATAATTATAATAATGATAATAATAATAATAATAATAATAATTCTTTTTTCTTCTTCTTCTTCTTCTTCTTCTTCTTCTTCTTCTTCTTCTTATTATTATTATTATTATTATTATTATTATTATTATTATAGTGACTATATAACACACAGAGACCTGTTATAAGCCTGTTATAACTACTGGTAATGAAATGTATTGCTCTTTATAAAGAAGGAAATATGGTGTATTAGAGTATCTGCTCGTTAGAGTACAGTGAATATTAATATTAATAAGATAATAAATAATAAGAGGGTTCTGCTGTGTTTCCTGTTTTAAACCGCAGCACTTCAGCAGCTCTTGTGATTTATTAAAATATTTTATATATTAATTTAAAAATCTGTATTCTGTTTGAGGTATTGTTCTGAAGGTAACTGAGCGGATACTACTCTGTTTATAAAATGCGTGTAATTACTAATAACTAATTTCTCACAAACAGTTTTACTTGTGTATGACTGGTATTATAAACTAATATCTATTATATAATTATAAATAAATACTTTTAATACTATTTTTAGGATTAAAAATACTTTTAATACTATTAATAATAATAATAATAATAATAATAATAATAATAATAATAGTAGTGCAGGTTTTATTGTTAATGTATATAACACTACTAAAACTAATACTGATATTAATATTAATACTAAGTCTCTCTGCGTGGCGGTGTTGAGAGGGCAGAGTTTCTAGTTTTCCTGGTGTAGTTACGGTTCAGTATCCGCAGTAATAACGAGTATTAATTTAATAATTGAGTAACAGATCAGATTAAATACATAAACACACGCGGTCTTTAATTAAACACGTATGAAGATAAACAGTGATGGAGATGAACAGTTATGGAGATGAACAGTGATGGAGATAAACAGTGATGGAGATAAACAGTGATGGAGTTGAACAGTGATGGAGATAAACAGTGATGGAGATGAACAGTGATGGAGATGAACAGTGATGGAGTTGAACAGTGATGGAGATAAACAGTGATGGAGATAAACAGTGATGGAGATAAACAGTTATGGAGATGAACAGTTATGGAGATAAACAGTGATGGAGATGAACAGTTATGGAGATGAACAGTGATGGAGATGAACAGTGATGGAGATGAACAGTGATGGAGATGAACAGTGATGGAGATAAACAGTGATGGAGATAAACAGTGATGGAGATGAACAGTTATGGAGATGAACAGTGATGGAGATGAACAGTTATGGAGATGAACAGTGATGGAGATGAACAGTGATGGAGATGAACAGTTATGGAGATGAACAGTGATGGAGTTGAACAGTTATGGAGATGAACAGTGATGGAGATGAACAGTTATGGAGATGAACAGTGATGGAGATAAACAGTGATGGAGATGAACAGTGATGGAGATAAACAGTGATGGAGATGAACAGTGATGGAGATGAACAGTGATGGAGATGAACAGTGATGGAGATGAACAGTGATGGAGATAAACAGTGATGGAGATGAACAGTTATGGAGATGAACAGTGATGGAGATGAACAGTGATGGAGATGAACAGTGATGGAGTTGAACAGTGATGGAGATGAACAGTGATGGAGATGAACAGTGATGGAGATGAACAGTGATGGAGATGAACAGTGATGGAGATGAACAGTGATGGAGATAAACAGTGATGGAGATGAACAGTGATGGAGATGAACAGTGATGGAGATGAACAGTGATGGAGATGAACAGTGATGGAGATGAACAGTGATGGAGATGAACAGTGATGGAGATAAACAGTGATGGAGATGAACAGTGATGGAGTTGAACAGTGATGGAGATGAACAGTGATGGAGATGAACAGTGATGGAGATGAACAGTGATGGAGATGAACAGTGATGGAGATGAACAGTGATGGAGATGAACAGTGATGGAGATGAACAGTGATGGAGATCCCGGTTCTGGATTTTGGAGGAATTCAGTTTGCAGCATCTTTAATGTTCTACTGTTTCCTGTATGGTGTGAGTGGTTGTTATGGTTACTGGATTTTACTGTACACTGTTATTCCCGTCCCGCTGCCCGGCGCGTCCGTCGGGATGTGTGTTCTGATCCGGCTAACGGAGATCATCAGTACCAGTACAGCCGAGTTCTGAGTGGAAACCCTGAAGCTGCTCTGTCTCAGTTACACTCGGCCTGGTCGCTCAGCAACGGTCAGGAAACATGGTGTTTACAGTGGTGGTGATGGAGCTTTTAGAGGTGGACGTCTGGTTCCATTCACCACCACTGTGAACAGATCTGACTGTATCTAGAACAGCTTTTAGAGGTGGACGTCTGGTTCCATTCACCTCCACTGTGAACAGATCTGACTGGATCTAGAACAGCTTTTAAAGGTGGACGTCTGGTTCCATTCACCACCACTGTGAACAGATCTGACTGTATCTAGAACAGCTTTTAGAGGTGGACGTCTGGTTCCATTCACCACCACTGTAAACAGATCTGTCTGTAGCTAGAACAGCTTTTAGAGGTGGACGTCTGGTTCCATTCACCACCACTGTGAACAGATCTGACTGTATCTAGAACAGCTTTTAGAGGTGGCCGTCTGGTTCCAATCACCTCCACTGTGAACAGATCTGACTGTATCTAGAACAGCTTTTAGAGGTGGACGTCTGGTTCCATTCACCACCACTGTGAACAGATCTGACTGTATCTAGAACAGCTTTTAGAGGTGGACGTCTGGTTCCAATCACCTCCACTGTGAACAGATCTGACTGTATCTAGAACAGCTTTTAAAGGTGGACGTCTGGTTCCAATCACCTCCACTGTAAACAGATCTGACTGGATCTAGAACAGAGAGTTCCACACAGAACCCGCTCTGAATGAGAGGAAAGTGGCTGCAGTGAGAGTAAAGCTGGTCTGGGGGGGATGTGGTTCAGGTGGACAGGCCGGTCAGAGCTGTGGAGTGGTGGTCCCGCTGGGGGGGAGCTGGTTCTGTGTCTGTGAAGCTCATGAATGTTGAGATGAGAGGCAGGCCCGTGTTCGCCCGAGCGCGTGTAAGAGCGGCTGGATTTGATCAGATCTGCGTTCGTATCTAAATTCAGATGCGGGCGCGGCGTGCGTACATCAGACGGATGAGAGTCACGTCGGGGATGTTCTTCAATCAGACCCAGTGGGGTGAGAGTAATGGCGCGGCGCGGCGGCCGGCAGGTGTAAATTGAAGGGTGTTAAATAAAGAGTGATGCCAGATGATCTGCTTCTGTTCCTTCTGTTTCCTCCGAGAGGCGCTGCAGTGGTACAGAGACACACCTGCAATCCAATCACATCACCTTTACAATCACCTCCAATCACAATCACTCAGTAACATCTCAACACCATCAGCTCCTCCACATACAGCTGTGTATTCAGAATTACAAGTGGGTGGAGCTAAACTGCTGTAGAGTGAGTGGGTGGAGCTAAACTGCTGTAGACTGAGTGGGTGGAGCTAAACTGCTGTAGACTGAGTGGGTGGGGCTAAACTGCTGTAGACTGAGTGGGTGGAGCTAAACTGCTGTAGACTGAATGGGTGGAGCGAAACTGCTGTAGACTGAATGGGTGGAGCTAACCTGCTGTAGACAGAGTGGGTGGAGCTAAACTGCTGTAGACTGAGTGGGTGGAGCTAAACTGCTGTAGACTGAGTGGGTGGAGCTAAACTGCTGTAGACTGAATGGGTGGAGCGAAACTGCTGTAGACTGAGTGGGTGGGGCTAAACTGCTGTAGACTGAATGGGTGGAGCTAAACTGCTGTAGACTGAGTGGGTGGGGCTAAACTGCTGTAGACTGAATGGGTGGAGCTAAACTGCTGTAGACTGAATGGGTGGAGCTAACTTGCTGTAGACAGAGTGGGTGGAGCTAAACTGCTGTAGACTGAATGGGTGGAGCTAACCTGCTGTAGACAGAGTGGGTGGAGCTAACCTGCTGTAGACAGAGTGGGTGGAGCTAAACTGCTGTAGACTGAATGGGTGGAGCTAAACTGCTGTAGACTGAATGGGTGGAGCTAACCTGCTGTAGACAGAGTGGGTGGAGCTAATGTGAATGGGTGGGTATGTTGTGTGTAAGACTCTGATTGGCCGGTTTGTGTTTTACAGCTGCCTCAGCTCTGCCTGTCCAGTGTCTGGATGATGTGGAGACGAACTCTTCTCCGGTCAGAGTGACCGCCCCTCGTCCCCCCAGCGCACCACCGCTCCCCTCCAGCGGGGGGGGCCCCGGAGTGCTGCCCATGGCCGAGGGCCTGCAGGAGAGTTTATGGAAGTCTCAGTGGCCCTTGCAACGTCCGGCCCCGCTGGGCAGCCCCGGAGGCTCCTCCACGCCGCAGAATCACAGCGCCCCCTCTCTAGACGAAGGGTCCTGGTCCATCCCCAGCCACCCCCGGCCCTGCGACGCCCTCTTCTGGGAGGGGCCGAAGTCCGGCGGCTCTAGCTCTGAATGGGCGAAACCGTACTGACCGCCGACGTTCACGTCCGGTTGTAAAGACGCCTTACCTGCCTTAAAGAGCGCCACCTCCTGACGGGGTCGCCAGACCGCTTTAACGTTTGTTCCCCTGCACAATCCAGCCAATAGAAACCCAGCTGTCCTCTCAAGGCCCCGCCTCCTCCTACCTACTGTCATGAAGTTGAATAACTTTTACAGAACGCTGATAAAATTCTCTTTAAACCATTTGAGACTCAGTTTATATACAATACCTACATTTAGAGTTATACATTCAACCTAATGAGAAACTGTAACTCAGTTTATATACAATACCTACATTTAGAGTTATACACTCAACCTAACGAGAAACTGTAACTCAGTTTATATACAATACCTACATTTAGAGTTATACATTCAACCTAATGAGAAACTGTAACTCAGTTTATATACAATACCTACATTTAGAGTTATACACTCAACCTAACGAGAAACTGTAACTCAGTTTATATACAATACCTACATTTAGAGTTATACATTCAACCTAATGAGAAACTGTAACTCAGTTTATATACAATACCTACATTTAGAGTTATACATTCAACCTAATGAGAAACTGTAACTCAGTTTATATACAATACCTACATTTAGAGTTATACATTCAACCTAATGAGAAACTGTAACTCAGTTTATATACAATACCTACATTTAGAGTTATACACTCAACCTAACGAGAAACTGTAACTCAGTTTATATACAATACCTACATTTAGAGTTATACATTCAACCTAATGAGAAACTGTAACTCAGTTTATATACAATACCTACATTTAGAGTTATACATTCAACCTAATGAGAAACTGTAACTCAGTTTATATACAATACCTACATTTAGAGTTATACACTCAACCTAATGAAAAACTGTAACTCAGTTTATATACAATACCTACATTTAGTGAGTTCTACAGGTATACAGTGAGTTCTACAGGTATACAGTGAGTTCTACAGGTATACAGTGAGTTGTATAGTTCTCGTTAGGTTTGAAGGTCCTCACAGTGGCTGCAGGTAGGAGGTGGTGTTTGTGGGCGGAGCCTGGAGAGGACAGTTTGGGGGGAGGTGCAGGTTCTGGTGTTGCTGCTGTCTGAAGTCCGGGCTGAGGTACCTCAGAACACCTGCACTGTCTGCTGCTGAGGGCAGGTGTGACTCTCACCTGGGGGTGTAAATAGCCTTTCAGAGAGGTGTGTGTGTGTGTGTGTGTGTGTGTGTGTGTGTGTGTGTGTGTCCTCATTACTGTGAAAGATCAAGGTGAGTAACTAGAACTGTAGTTAGATAACATATCATCAGTATCTCTCTCTCCATCTCTCTCTCTCTCTCCACCTCTCTCTCTCTCTCCATCTCTCTCTCTCTCTCCATCTCTCTCTCTCTCTCCACCTCTCTCTCTCTCTCCATCTCTCTCTCTCTCTCCATCTCTCTCTCTCCATCTCTCTCTCTCCATCTCTCTCTCTCTCTCCTCTCTCTCTCCATCTCTCTCTCTCTCCATCTCTCTCTCCATCTCTCTCTCTCCATCTCTCTCTCTCCTCTCTCTCTCCATCTCTCTCTCTCCTCTCTCTCTCCATCTCTCTCTCTCCTCTCTCTCTCCATTTTTCTCTCTCCATTTCTCTCTCTCTCTCCTCTCTCTCTTTCTCCCTCTCTCTCCATTTCTCTCTCTCCATCTCTCTCTCTCCATTTCTCTCTTTCTCCCTCTCTCTCTTTCCTCTCTCTCTCCATCTCTCTCTCCCTCTCTCTCTCCCTCACTCCTCTCTCTCTTTCTCCCTCTCTCTCTCTCTTTCCTCTCTCTCTCCATCTCTCTCTCCCTCTCTCTCTCCCTCACTCCTCTCTCTTTCTCCCTCTCTCTCTCCATCTCTCTCTCTCTCTCTCCTCTCTTTCCATCTCTCTCTCTCTCTCTCTCTCTCTTCTCTGAGAAGGCTGATTCTCTCTTTCTGGATTTATGGGAATATTAAGAATCCTAAAGCCGTCCCTGATTAAAGGAGGAGTTCAGCTGGAAGTCTAATGTATGCGGAGCTCCGCCCACCTCGGGTGTGGCTGCTCAGCCAGGAAGGTGTTGGTTCAGTTCTGAAGCACAGACTTCAATAGTCACCCAAATCCCCACAACTACACTCCATCTCCTCCCAGCCTCCTCCCGGCCTCCTCCTGGCCTCCTCCCGGCCTCCTCCCGGCCTCCTTATCCTCTTCTGTCCAGGTCCGCGGTCCAGCGCCTGCAGAGGGTCATCTGCTGCGGGGTCCGCACAACACCTGAGGTTCTGGTGTCAAAGTACCACCACCTTAACGAAGAGCTGTAAATACTGAGGAAGGTTTTGGGTGACTATTGAGTAAAGGACCGGGCCGTCCGGGCCAAGAGGAACGCTGGGAGTTCTGATGGTTCTGATCTCTGGTTTGGAGAGGAACCCATGTGACTGTTTGATGTGAAGTAGTTCAGTAGGATGTTGTTTGTGTGCTGAAGAGTTCCACTGCTGGTCCACCCCAGAACATCAGACCCAGATCCTACTGTAACATCTGAACCAGGGTCCAGTTTCAGTTCTGTAGAACTTCAGTCCAGCACAGCTCAGTGACTTAACTACTGACCACCGTCACCACCGTCACCTGTTAGAATGACCGTCGCCCCCTACGCTCCCTGTAGAGTATTACAGTCTGTCAGAACCACCGTCGCCCCCTACTGGACTAACTGTGCTGGACTAAAGGCCCTGCAGGACTGTAACTGCCCCCCCCAGTTTGGAGTGACCAGCAGTCCTGAGCGGGCCCTGGAAGTGGGGCGGTTCCTCGGTTTGGTTTGGTTTCCTCGGCAGGACGTTGTATAAGAACGCTCTTCCATGCGTGTAAACCTGTACAAACCGCCTTAAACCAGTTTCACCACAACCCTCCCGACCCGGAGCGACCGGAACGCCGTCCCCGCTCGCACTCGAGCGTACATGTTGAGATTAGTTCAGTCTGGAGTTGGAGGAGGACTGAACGCTGTCCTTATCACTCCTCCTGCGACGGAACAGCGCCCCCTGCTGGAGCCGCTGGTCATTCGTGAAGGACTCGGTTTCACCTTCTTTTGATTTTCCAGGTGATGGTGTTGCAGCTGCTACGGGAACCAAATGCAATGTACAGTCAGTGTAACTGTTTTCTAGGTGAACTCTGCAGACTGTTTGTAAATACTAAATTAAATAAATTCATGTAAACGTTTGGATTTACTGATGATTGAACAGAGACGGAGCTGAAGCTCTCAGCGCGTCACGTGTTGAAATGTTTAATAGCAGATCCTCCTCCAGCTCGGGTGGGGTCGACTGACGCTGGACTGACCCTCGGAGGGGCCGCTGCGGTGTCTGTCCAGGTGTGAGGGGACCCGGACGGTCTGATCTTTACCTGCTTAGACCAGCTTGTCCTCCAGATCCAGACCATACAGGTGTTCAGAGATCAGACAGCGCAGCTTTCACATCACTTTATTACACAAACCTTCACAGTTCACAATTCTAAACACCACAAACACCCAATCACATCAGATCAGATCAGATTAACTGACGACTCAACAAATAAATCAAGCACTAAACTAGTTTACTCATTACTGGGGCTCCTAACAGCCACCTGGAAGACCCACCAACACTGTCCTCCCATCAGATTAACAGCACACTGGTCTTATAGAGAGAGGAGAACATCCACAGGTGCTTCTGTCCATCCTTCCACTGTGAGAAGACACCAACACTATGGGTCTGAAAGGATGTGTAGCTGCTCAAGAAGCTCCTCACTGAATGGACTGACCACCCCAGAGTCCAGAACCTGTTTGGGGTTAAGCAGCTTCCAAGACTGAACTTTGGAGGAGAGTGTGAACTGAGGGCGAGTGTGAACTGGAGCCAATGTGAACTTGGAGCGAGTGTGAACTGAGTGAGTGTGAATGGAGAGCGAGTGTGAACTGGAGCCAATGTGAACTTGGAGTGAGTGTGAACCGAGGGAAAGTGTTAACTGATAGAGTGAACGGAGGGCGAGTGTGAACGGAGAGCGAGTGTGAACTGAAGGCGAGTGTGAACGGAGAGCGAGTGTGAACTGAGGGCGAGTGTAAACTGAAGGCGAGTGTGAACGGAGAGTGAGTGTGAACTGAAGGCGAGTGTGAACGGAGAGTGAGTGTGAACCGAGGGAAAGTGTGAACTGATAGAGTTGAACGGAGGGCGAGTGTGAACGGAGAGCGAGTGTGAACTGAAGGCGAGTGTGAACGGAGAGCGAGTGTGAACTGAGCGAGTGTAAACTGAAGGCGAGTGTGAAGGGAGAGCGAGTGTGAACTGAAGGCGAGTGTGAACGGAGAGTGAGTGTGAACCGAGGGAAAGTGTGAACTGATAGAGTCTGAACGGAGGGCGAGTGTGAACGAAGAGCGAGTGTGAACTGAAGGCGAGTGTGAACGGAGAGCGAGTGTGAACTGAGGGCGAGTGTGAACGGAGAGCGAGTGTGAACGGAGAGCGAGTGTGAACTGAAGGCGAGTGTGAACGGAGAGCGAGTGTGAACTGAGGGCGAGTGTAAACTGAAGGCGAGTGTGAACGGAGAGCGAGTGTGAACGGAGAGCGAGTGTGAACTGAAGGTGAGTGTGAACGGACAGCGAGTGTGAACTGAGGGCGAGTGTAAACTGACAGTGAGTGTGAACTGAGATGAAGGGAAAGAGTGAACACTCTGAACAGCTGCTGCAGTACTGAGGCGCAGGGGATTGTGGGTGAGGTACTGAGGGTGCGCTGGTTCTGATTATAGAAGCTGTTTGAGAGTGAAATGAGAATCACGCTCAGAAGCCAGCCGAGTGAGACGCACGTCCTGAGGAAGCCGGAGGAGACTGTAATTCCCGGAGGAGGACAGTCGGGAGCGGAGCGTCCTCTATGAATCCTGATGAGGTTTATGTGTTGGTGAAGATTTATATGAGGCCATCATGAATATAGAGGTGGGAGGAGGGGGGAGGTGGAGGTGGGAGGAGGGGGGAGGTGGAGGTGGGAGGTGGCGGGGGAGCGCTCCATTGTAACGGAATTCCGCTCGGCCGTGTGCTCGGCCCCGCACGCCGCTGCTCCTCACATGCTGGTGGGAACTTTCTGCTTCCTGTTCTTGGTGGGAATTCCAGTCCTCTCATATTCCAGCTTCTCCCTGATATACTCCTGTTTACATTCCTCAAAGAACTCCGGATCCTTATAGCTGTAAACAAACAAACAACAACAGTCAACAGCCAGGACACTCAATAAAGGACAAGTCCACTGATCTTTCAGAATTTCTCTCTACAATACAGTGTACAATAGCAATACAGTGAAATGGTGGTGGTGATGATGTTTACAGTGGTGGTGGTGATGTTTACAGTGGTGGTGGTGATGTTTACAGTGGTGGTGGTGATGGTGTTTACAGTGGTGGTGATGTTTACGGTGGTGGTGATGGTGTTTACAGTGGTGGTGATGGTGTATACAGTGATGATGGTGTTTACAGTGGTGGTGGTGATGTTTACAGTGGTGGTGGTGATGTTTACAGTGGTGGTGATGGTGTTTACAGTGGTGGTGATGTTTACAGTGGTGGTGGTGATGGTGTTTACAGTGGTGGTGATGGTGTTTACAGTGATGATGGTGTTTACAGTGGTGGTGATGGTGTTTACAGTGGTGGTGATGTTTACAGTGGTGGTGATGGTGTTTACAGTGGTGGTGGTGATGTTTACAGTGGTGGTGATGTTTACAGTGGTGGTGGTGATGGTGTTTACAGTGGTGGTGATGATGTTTACAGTGGTGGTGGTGATGTTTACGGTGGTGGTGGTGTTTACAGTGGTGGTGATGGTGTTTACAGTGATGATGGTGTTTACAGTGGTGGTGGTGTTTACAGTGATGATGGTGTTTACAGTGGTGGTGATGGTGTTTACAGTGGTGGTGATGGTGTTTACAGTGATGATGGTGTTTACAGTGGTGTTGATGTTTACAGTGGTGGTGGTGTTTACAGTGGTGGTGATGGTGTTTACAGTGGTGGTGATGTTTACAGTGGTGGTTATGTTTACAGTGGTGGTGGTGTTTACAGTGGTGGTGATGGTGTTTACAGTGGTGGTGGTGTTTACAGTGGTGGTGATGTTTACAGTGGTGGTGATGGTGTTTACAGAGGTGGTGATGTTTACAGTGGTGGTGATGGTGTTTACAGTGGTGGTGATGTTTACAGTGGTGGTTATGTTTACAGTGGTGGTGGTGTTTACAGTGGTGGTGATGGTGTTTACAGTGGTGGTGATGATGTTTACAGTGGTGGTGATGTTTACAGTGGTGGTGGTGGTGTTTACAGTGGTGGTGATGGTGTTTACAGTGGTGGTGATGGTGTTTACAGTGGTGGTGTTCTCGGAATGTTCTTGGAATGCTGCTATAGTCCTGGAACACCACTGTATGGGTTCTCCGCTGTTCTACACCTGGTTTGTTCTGCTGCAGTGAGTGTACTAACAGACCGGACACTACTGGTCAGGACGACTCACTGTTTGGTCAGGCACTCCTTCAGGGCCACGTTCTCCTCTCTGCACTTGAAGGCCATCAGGAAGCCGCTGTCCTTACAGCATACGTTGAACGCTGGAGACGAGAGGAGACGAGAACTTTATTTCAGGACTGACTTTAATCTGGAGACGTGAAACTGCCAGAGCTCAGATTAGCCCACTAACCACCAGCTGCCCACATACCCTGCAGCTCCTCTCAGAGCGAGACCCCCGCTTCCTTTCCCAGCACACAGGACGCTACCGCTGTTAGCAGCGCGCTAACGGTTACAACACTAATATAAACATCCTGCAGGTCAGAAGAAGACCACCAGAGTCTGGAAATAACTCCCCCTGAGGGAACCTCTCAGTTCTAGACTTGAGAACTCACCTGCACTTCAGCCTGCAGTACTGACACAGGCACAGGCGCTAACCGCTAAAGCTAATGCTGAAGGTTTATGAGCTGAAAACCTGTTCCAGAACCTTCTACACAAACAAATACTGAAAATATACTGAAAAAATACTGAATAAATACTAAAAAATACTGAAAATATACTGAAAAAATACTGAATAAATACTAAAAAAATACTGAAAATATACTGAAAAAAATACTGAATAAATACTAAAAAAATACTGAAAAAACACTGAAAAAATACTGAATAAATACTAAAAAAATACTGAAAATATACTGAATAAATACTAAAAAAATACTGAAAATATACTGAAAAAACACTGAAAATATACTGAATAAATACTGAAAATATAGTGAAAAAACACTGAAAATATACTGAATAAATACTGAAAATATAGTGAAAAAACACTGAAAATATACTGAATAAATACTGAAAATATAGTGAAAAAACACTGAAAATATACTGACGTAGAACATGTTTTGTTCCCACAGCAATATATACAATATATAAAAATATATATATATAATATATATAATAATATAATATATACATACACTATATACAATTATACATACACACACACACAGGTCTGTATCTGACGCGTCACAGTGAATGATCAGATCAGTCAGTCTGATTAACTGTTGAGCTGCTGCGTCTGTATCTGCTGACGGTTCTGGTCTATACTGGTCAGTACTCCAGGAGGACCCTGAATCCACACAGAGCTCCAGGACTGAACCCCACTTCCAGCTCGGGACCCTCGGAGCCGGCAGTGGGAGGAGCCTGACGGTGTCAGTGTGTGAAAAAGCTGCTGAAGAGTTTCACACCAGCCGCGCTTAGCGGGGTCCTGAGTTAGGCTTTAATTAGGCTCCGCCCCTCCGTCCCAGCGCTCCGGAAAATAATTCCAATTACTTATATATGACTGATCAGCGGCATCTGCATGCAGATCAGATTCAGCAAAACCAATTCCAGCACTCACGACTCCGAGACTAATCTAATACATACAGACCCCCCCAACTCCCACCAACACCCACAGACCCCCCCCAAGACCCCCAGTACAGTAAACAAACAGCTCTCACTGCAGAGCACCTTCACTCTCCAACCTCAAACACCGTCCACTCCACAACACAGCAGCAGCACACTCAGCTCAGAGTATTATACTATTTATATTACTATTAATAATAATAATAATAATAATAATAATAATAATAATAATACTATCACAACTATCAATAATAATAATAATAATACTATCACAACTATCAATAATAATAATAATAATAATAATACTATCACAACTATCAATAATAATAATAATAATAATAATACTATTACTATCACAACTATCAATAATAATAATAATAATAATAATACTATTACTATCACAACTATCAATAATAATAATAATAATACTATTACTATCACAACTATCAATAATAATAATAATAATAACAATACTATTACTATCACAACTATCAATAATAATAATAATAATAATAATAATAATAATACTACTATCACAACTATCAATAATAATAATAATACTATCACAACTATCAATAATAATAATAATAATAATAATAATAATACTATTAATACCCCCTACGCTTCCTGTAGTGTATTACAGTCTATCAGAACCACCGTCGCCCCCTACGCTTCCTGTAGTGTATTACAGTCTGTCAGAACCACCGTCGCCCCCTACGCTTCCTGTAGTGTATTACAGTCTGTCAGAACCACCGTCGCCCCCTACGCTTCCTGTAGTGTATTACAGTCTATCAGAACCACCGTCGCCCCCTACGCTTCCTGTAGTGTATTACAGTCTGTCAGAACCACCGTCGCCCCCTACGCTCCCTGTAGTGTATTACAGTCTATCAGAACCACCGTCGCCCCCTACGCTTCCTGTAGTGTATTACAGTCTGTCAGAACCACCGTTGCCCCCTACGCTTCCTGTAGTGTATTACAGTCTGTCAGAACCACCGTTGCCCCCTACGCTTCCTGTAGCGTATTACAGTCTGTCAGAACCACCGTCGCCCCCTACGCTTCCTGTAGTGTATTACAGTCTGTCAGAACCACCGTTGCCCCCTACGCTTCCTGTAGCGTATTACAGTCTGTCAGAACCACCGTCGCCCCCTACGCTTCCTGTAGTGTATTACAGTCTGTCAGAAGACTGTCTCTCTTATTGCTGATGTATGTGTAGAACTGAAGATTGAGAGCCAATGGGAGTAGAGCTCATTTACATGTATTGTAAGAGATAAGGTGTACGGACAGTGTTACAGTCTTGGTGCAGGTTAATATTAGGACGCCGGCCCTTTAACACCCAGTGCAGGAGTGTTCGGCTACCCTCTGCGGCACTATTTTCCTGTTTCAATCTCTTTCTTCTGGTTGGCTGAGCAGCGTGAGGGGAGGGGTTTCACTCCACACTCAGTTCATTCTCACATGATTAGCAACAAACAGATTTTCAGACTTAACGAGGTTTCAGTGGAGGAGAAATCAGCAGCTCTGATACGATTAAACAGGCCTGACGCGTCTTCACACGCCCCCTAATCGCCCACAGCCGGAGACCACGTCCCCGAGGACACGCGTCCCCCCGTCGCAGCCCCCCGTACAGACCCGCTCAGCCCTCCGCTCAGCTCCCCTCTCAGAACCCCGCTCAGCCCCCCCCCAGCCCCCCACACAGCCCTCCGCTCAGCCCCCTGTACAGCCCCCCGTACAGCGAATCAATACAGACACAATACACTCACTGACCATACAGTACCATTCATCTGATTCTCTGTTTACTTTATTACTCTGTTCTTTAATGACCAGGACCCCCACAGGACCACCACAGGACCACCACAGAGTGTGTGTGTGGGGGGTCTGTACTCTAGTCTGGTTAGCTCTCACTGAGAATGTGTATGGGGGACTTATTATATTGTGTTTCAGTGTGTACTCTGGGGGTGTTATAAGCAGTGTGAGTGTGTACTGTGGGGCGTGTTATAAGCAGTGTGAGTGTGTACTCTGGGGGGTGTTATAAGCAGTGTGAGTGTGTACTCTGGGGGTGTTATAAGCAGTGTGAGTGTGTACTGTGGGGGGTGTTATAAGCAGTGTGAGTGTGTACTCTGGGGGGTGTTATAAGCAGTGTGAGTGTGTACTCTGGGGGGTGTTATAAGCAGTGTGAGTGTGTACTGTGGGGGGTGTTATAAGCAGTGTGAGTGTGTACTGTGGGGGGTGTTATAAGCAGTGTGAGTGTGTACAGTGGGGGGTGTTATAAGCAGTGTGAGTGTGTACTCTGGGGGTGTTATAAGCAGTGTGAGTGTGTACTGTGGGGGGTGTTATAAGCAGTGTGAGTGTGTACTGTGGGGGGTGTTATAAGCAGTGTGAGTGTGTACTGTGGGGGTGTTATAAGCAGTGTGAGTGTGTACTGTGGGGGGTGTTATAAGCAGTGTGAGTGTGTACTGTGGGGGGTGTTATAAGCAGTGTGAGTGTGTACTCTGGGGGTGTTATAAGCAGTGTGAGTGTGTACTCTGGGGGTGTTATAAGCAGTGTGAGTGTGTACTGTGGGGCGTGTTATAAGCAGTGTGAGTGTGTACTCTGGGGGGTGTTATAAGCAGTGTGAGTGTGTACTCTGGGGGTGTTATAAGCAGTGTGAGTGTGTACTGTGGGGCGTGTTATAAGCAGTGTGAGTGTGTACTCTGGGGGGTGTTATAAGCAGTGTGAGTGTGTACTGTGGGGGTGTTATAAGCAGTGTGAGTGTGTACTGTGGGGCGTGTTATAAGCAGTGTGAGTGTGTACTGTGGGGGGTGTTATAAGCAGTGTGAGTGTGTACTCTGGGGGTGTTATAAGCAGTGTGAGTGTGTACTCTGGGGGGTGTTATAAGCAGTGTGAGTGTGTACTGTGGGGGTGTTATAAGCAGTGTGAGTGTGTACTCTGGGGGTGTTATAAGCAGTGTGAGTGTGTACTGTGGGGGGTGTTATAAGCAGTGTGAGTGTGTACTGTGGGGGTGTTATAAGCAGTGTGAGGGTGTACTGTGGGGGTGTTATAAGCAGTGTGAGTGTGTACTGTGGGGGGTGTTATAAGCAGTGTGAGTGTGTACTCTGGGGGTGTTATAAGCAGTGTGAGTGTGTACTGTGGGGGTGTTATAAGCAGTGTGAGTGTGTACTCTGGGGGTGTTATAAGCAGTGTGAGTGTGTACTGTGGGGGGTGTTATAAGCAGTGTGAGTGTGTACTGTGGGGGTGTTATAAGCAGTGTGAGTGTGTACTCTGGGGGTGTTATAAGCAGTGTGAGTGTGTACTCTGGGGGTGTTATAAGCAGTGTGAGTGTGTACTGTGGGGGGTGTTATAAGTAGTGTGAGTGTGTACTGTGGGGGTGGTATAAGCAGTGTGAGTGTGTACTCTGGGGGTGTTATAAGCAGTGTGAGTGTGTACTGTGGGGGGTGTTATAAGCAGTGTGAGTGTGTACTCTGGGGGGTGTTATAAGCAGTGTGAGTGTGTACTGTGGGGGGTGTTATAAGCAGTGTGAGTGTGTACTCTGGGGGTGTTATAAGCAGTGTGAGTGTGTACTCTGGGGGGTGTTATAAGCAGTGTGAGTGTGTACTGTGGGGGTGTTATAAGCAGTGTAAGTGTGTACTGTGGGGGGGTGTTATAAGCAGTGTGAGTGTGTACTCTGGGGGGTGTTATAAGCAGTGTGAGTGTGTACTGTGGGGGGTGTTATAAGCAGTGTGAGTGTGTGCTCTGGGGGGTGTTATAAGCAGTGTGAGTGTGTACTCTGGGGGGGTGTTATAAGCAGTGTGAGTGTGTACTGTGGGGGGTGTTATAAGCAGTGTGAGTGTGTACTCTGGGGGGTGTTATAAGCAGTGTGAGTGTGTACTGTGGGGGGTGTTATAAGCAGTGTGAGTGTGTACTGTGGGGCGTGTTATAAGCAGTGTGAGTGTGTACTGTGGGGGGTGTTATAAGCAGTGTGAGTGTGTACTGTGGGGGGTGTTATAAGCAGTGTGAGTGTGTACTGTGGGGGGGTGTTATAAGCAGTGTGAGTGTGTACTCTGGGGGTGTTATAAGCAGTGTGAGTGTGTACAGTGGGGGGTGTTATAAGCAGTGTGAGTGTGTACTCTGGGGGTGTTATAAGCAGTGTGAGTGTGTACTCTGGGGGTGTTAAAAGCAGTGTGAGTGTGTACTGTGGGGGGTGTTAAAGCAGTGTGAGTGTGTACTGTGGGGGGTGTTATAAGCAGTGTGAGTGTGTACTCTGGGGGTGTTATAAGCAGTGTGAGTGTGTACTCTGGGGGTGTTATAAGCAGTGTGAGTGTGTACTGTGGGGGTGTTATAAGCAGTGTGAGTGTGTACTGTGGGGGTGTTATAAGCAGTGTGAGTGTGTACTGTGGGGGGTGTTATAAGCAGTGTGAGTGTGTACTGTGGGGGGTGTTGTAAGCAGTGTGAGTGTGTACTCTGGGGGGTGTTGTAAGCAGTGTGAGTGTGTACTCTGGGGGGTGTTATAAGCAGTGTGAGTGTGTACTGTGGGGGGTGTTATAAGCAGTGTGAGTGTGTACTGTGGGGCGTGTTATAAGCAGTGTGAGTGTGTACTGTGGGGGGTGTTATAAGCAGTGTGAGTGTGTACTGTGGGGGGTGTTATAAGCAGTGTGAGTGTGTACTGTGGGGGGTGTTATAAGCAGTGTGAGTGTGTACTCTGGGGGGTGTTATAAGCAGTGTGAGTGTGTACTCTGGGGGGTGTTATAAGCAGTGTGAGTGTGTACTGTGGGGGGTGTTATAAGCAGTGTGAGTGTGTACTGTGGGGGGTGTAATAAGCTGTGTGAGTGTGTACTCTGGGGGGTGTTATAAGCAGTGTGAGTGTGTACTGTGGGGGGTGTTATAAGCTGTGTGAGTGTGTACTCTGGGGGTGTTATAAGCAGTGTGAGTGTGTACTGTGGGGGGTGTTATAAGCTGTGTGAGTGTGTACTCTGGGGGTGTTATAAGCAGTGTGAGTGTGTACTCTGGGGGGTGTTATAAGCTGTGTGAGTGTGTACTCTGGGGGTGTTATAAGCAGTGTGAGTGTGTACTGTGGGGGGTGTTATAAGCTGTGTGAGTGTGTACTCTGGGGGTGTTATAAGCTGTGTGAGTGTGTACTCTGGGGGTGTTATAAGCAGTGTGAGTGTGTACTCTGGGGGGTGTTATAAGCTGTGTCAGTGTGTACTCTGGGGGGTGTTATAAGCAGTGTGAGTGTGTACTGTGGGGGGTGTTATAAGCAGTGTGAGTGTGTACTGTGGGGGGTGTTATAAGCAGTGTGAGTGTGTACTGTGGGGGTGTTATAAGCAGTGTGAGTGTGTACTGTGGAGGGTGTTATAAGCAGTGTGAGTGTGTACTGTGGGGGGTGTTATAAGCTGTGTGAGTGTGTACTGTGGGGGGTGTTATAAGCAGTGTGAGTGTGTACTCTGGGGGGTGTTATAAGCTGTGTGAGTGTGTACTCTGGGGGTGTTATAAGCAGTGTGAGTGTGTACTCTGGGGGGTGTTATAAGCTGTGTGAGTGTGTACTCTGGGGGTGTTATAAGCAGTGTGAGTGTGTACTGTGGGGGGTGTTATAAGCTGTGTGAGTGTGTACTCTGGGGGTGTTATAAGCAGTGTGAGTGTGTACTGTGGGGGGTGTTATAAGCTGTGTGAGTGTGTACTCTGGGGGTGTTATAAGCAGTGTGAGTGTGTACTCTGGGGGGTGTTATAAGCTGTGTGAGTGTGTACTCTGGGGGTGTTATAAGCAGTGTGAGTGTGTACTGTGGGGGGTGTTATAAGCAGTGTGAGTGTGTACTCTGGGGGGTGTTATAAGCTGTGTGAGTGTGTACTCTGGGGGGTGTTATAAGCAGTGTGAGTGTGTACTCTGGGGGGTGTTATAAGCTGTGTGACTGTGTACTCTGGGGGGTGTTATAAGCAGTGTGAGTGTGTACTGTGGGGGGTGTTATAAGCAGTGTGAGTGTGTACTGTGGGGGGTGTTATAAGCAGTGTGAGTGTGTACTGTGGGGGTGTTATAAGCAGTGTGAGTGTGTACTGTGGGGGGTGTTATAAGCAGTGTGAGTGTGTACTGTGGGGGGTGTTATAAGCTGTGTGAGTGTGTACTGTGGGGGGTGTTATAAGCTGTGTGAGTGTGTACTCTTGGGGGTGTTATAAGCTGTGTGAGTGTGTACTCTGGGGGTGTTATAAGCAGTGTGAGTGTGTACTCTGGGGGGTGTTATAAGCTGTGTGAGTGTGTACTCTGGGGGTGTTATAAGCAGTGTGAGTGTGTACTGTGGGGGGTGTTATAAGCTGTGTGAGTGTGTACTCTGGGGGTGTTATAAGCAGTGTGAGTGTGTACTCTGGGGGGTGTTATAAGCTGTGTAGAGTGTGTACTCTGGGGGTGTTATAAGCTGTGTGAGTGTGTACTCTGGGGGGTGTTATAAGCTGTGTGAGTGTGTACTCTGGGGGGTGTTATAAGCAGTGTGAGTGTGTACTCTGGGGGGTGTTATAAGCAGTGTGAGTGTGTACTCTGGGGGGTGTTATAAGCAGTGTGAGTGTGTACTGTGGGGGGTGTTATAAGCAGTGTGAGTGTGTACTCTGGGGGTGTTATAAGCAGTGTGAGTGTGTACTCTGGGGTGTTATAAGCAGTGTGAGTGTGTACTCTGGGGGTGTTATAAGCAGTGTGAGTGTGTACTCTGGGGGTGTTATAAGCAGTGTGAGTGTGTACTCTGGGGGTGTTATAAGCAGTGTGAGTGTGTACTCTGGGGGGTGTTATAAGCAGTGTGAGTGTGTACTCTGGGGGGTGTTATAAGCTGTGTGAGTGTGTACTCTGGGGGTGTTATAATGCGTGGTGTGAGTGTGTACTCTGGGGGGTGTTATAAGCAGTGTGAGTGTTACTCTGGGGGTGTTATAAGCAGATGTGAGTGTGTACTCTGGGGGTGTTATAAGCAGTGTGAGCTGTGTAACTTTGGGGGGGTTGGGGGTGTTATAAGCAGTGTGAGTGTGTACTCTGGGGGTGTTATAAGCAGTGTGAGTGTGTACTGCTGGGGGTGTTATAAGCAGTGTGAGTGTGGTACTCGTGGGGGTGTTATAAGCAGTGTGAGTTGTACTCTGGGGGGTTATAATCATGTGAGTGTGTACTCTGGGGGTGTTATAAGCAGTGTGAGTGTGTACTCTGGGGGTGTTATAAGCAGTGTGAGTGTGTACTGCTGGGGGTGTTTATAAGCAGTGTGAGTGTGTACTCTGGGGTGTTATAAGCAGTGTGAGTGTGTACTCTGGGGGTGTTATAAGCAGTGTGAGGGTGTGTACTGTGGGGGGTGTTATAAGCAGTGTGAGTGTGTACTCTGGGGGTGTTATAAGCAGTGTGAGTGTGTACTGTGGGGGGTGTTATAAGCAGTGTGAGTGTGTACTGTGGGGGTGTTATAAGCAGTGTGAGTGTGTACTCTGGGGGTGTTATAAGCAGTGTGAGTGTGTACTCTGGGGGTGTTATAAGCAGTGTGAGTGTGTACTGTGGGGGGTGTTATAAGCAGTGTGAGTGTGTACTCTGGGGGTGTTATAAGCAGTGTGAGTGTGTACTCTGGGGGTGTTATAAGCAGTGTGAGTGTGTACTGTGGGGGGGTGTTATAAGCAGTGTGAGTGTGTACTGTGGGGGGTGTTATAAGCAGTGTGAGTGTGTACTGTGGGGGGTGTTATAAGCAGTGTGAGTGTGTACTGTGGGGGGTGTTATAAGCAGTGTGAGTGTGTACTCTGGGGGTGTTATAAGCAGTGTGAGTGTGTACAGTGGGGGGTGTTATAAGCAGTGTGAGTGTGTACTCTGGGGGTGTTATAAGCAGTGTGAGTGTGTACTCTGGGGGTGTTATAAGCAGTGTGAGTGTGTACTGTGGGGGGTGTTATAAGCAGTGTGAGTGTGTACTGTGGGGGGTGTTATAAGCAGTGTGAGTGTGTACTGTGGGGGGTGTTATAAGCAGTGTGAGTGTGTACTCTGGGGGTGTTATAAGCAGTGTGAGTGTGTACTGTGGGGGGTGTTATAAGCAGTGTGAGTGTGTACTCTGGGGGTGTTATAAGCAGTGTGAGTGTGTACTGTGGGGGGTGTTATAAGCAGTGTGAGTGTGTACTCTGGGGGGTGTTATAAGCAGTGTGAGTGTGTACTGTGGGGGGTGTTATAAGCAGTTTGAGTGTGTACTGTGGGGGGTGTTATAAGCAGTGTGAGTGTGTACTGTGGGGGGTGTTATAAGCAGTGTGAGTGTGTACTCTGGGGGGTGTTATAAGCAGTGTGAGTGTGTACTGTGGGGGGTGTTATAAGCAGTGTGAGTGTGTACTGTGGGGGGTGTTATAAGCAGTTTGAGTGTGTACTGTGGGGGGTGTTATAAGCAGTGTGAGTGTGTACTGTGGGGGGTGTTATAAGCAGTGTGAGTGTGTACTGTGGGGGGTGTTATAAGCAGTGTGAGTGTGTACTCTGGGGGTCTTGGTTGTGTATCTGTTGTGTAGATGAAAGGTTCGTGGTGGGTCTCAGTGAGAGTAGAGGAGAGCCGGGCGTCGGGCTGAGACCTGCAGCTGCAGCGCGGAGCTGGTGGCCGAGGAGGAGGAGGAGGAGGAGGAGGAGGAGGAGGTGTGAAAGCGAGTGCTGAAGGTTAGGAGGAGGAGGAGGAGGAGGAGGTGTGAAAGCGAGTGCTGAAGGTTAGGAGGAGGAGGAGGAGGAGGAGGTGTGAAAGCGAGTGCTGAAGGTTAGGAGGAGGAGGAGGAGGAGGAGGTGTGAAAGCGAGTGCTGAAGGTTAGGAGGAGGAGGAGGAGGAGGAGGTGTGAAAGCGAGTGCTGAAGGTTAGGAGGAGGAGGAGGAGGAGGAGGTGTGAAAGCGAGTGCTGAAGGTTAGGAGGAGGAGGAGGAGGAGGAGGTGTGAAAGCGAGTGCTGAAGGTTAGGAGGGGGTTTCCACGGCTGCGTGGGCTGCAGGTGTGGATACTGAGAAGAAGGTGCTAATCCTGCAGAACAAACCAAAGCGAGTGAGAAAAGCGAGGTGTAAACAACAAACGACTAAACAAACAAATCATAGTGACAACAAGCGCACGTGAACCTCAGACCATCACAGGACACTCTTCACACCCACGCACTCCCCTGACAGTTACACTCCCCTTACACACGTACTCCAGTTTACACACTGAACCATCAGAGACTGAAACTTCACACTCCACCTTAAATGAGGCGCCACACTGGAACCACCGGACTGGAACCACCGCACTGGAACCACCGCACTGGAACCACCGGACTGGAACCACCGGACTGGAACCACCGCAGCGTTTAAGGTGGTCTGGAACGTCTGATTTGGGCATCAATGCTAATTAACAGCACATAAGCTCCCACTACCTGTTAGCGTTAGCGGCGTAGCTCCAGTGCTAAAGCCTCTCAGAACTATCTCCTCACCATCGACAGCGTTGGGGAGCTAAAGGTCACGCCCCCTGCCGCGGTGGGAAAACTCAGTGGCTGCGGTGACGCGTCTAGAAATGAGTCCATCCTGAAGAAAGAAGCTCAGAGGCTGAAACGGCCAGTTTATAGGAAACGCTGAAGCGTGATTTCCAGCTGGAGTAACGTCACCGCAACGTTATACAGTCAGACTGAGCGTTTACTCATACTGACAGAGCAGAACACCAGAACCTTCTCCTACGGCTGGAGAGCTTTCAGGTCTTCTCCTACGGCTGGAGAGCTTTCAGGTCTTCTCCTACGGCTGGAGAGCTTTCAGGTCTTCTCCTACGGCTGGAGAGCTTTCAGGTCTTCTTCTACTGCTGGAGAGCTTTCAGGTCTTCTCCTACGGCTGGAGAGCTTTCAGGTCTTCTCCTACGGCTGGAGAGCTTTCAGGTCTTCTCCTACGGCTGGAGAGCTTTCAGGTCTTCTCCTACGGCTGGAGAGCTTTCAGGTCTTCTCCTACGGCTGGAGAGCTTTCAGGTCTTCTCCTACGGCTGGAGAGCTTTCAGGTCTTCTTCTACAGCTGGAGAGCTTTCAGGTCTTCTTCTACTGCTGGAGAGCTTTCAGGTCTTGTCCTACGGCTGGAGAGCTTTCAGGTCTTGTCCTACGGCTGGAGAGCTTTCAGGTCTTCTTCTACGGCTGGAGAGCTTTCAGGTCTTCTTCTACGGCTGGAGAGCTTTCAGGTCTTCTTCTACGGCTGGAGAGCTTTCAGGTCTTCTTCTACAGCTGGAGAGCTTTCAGGTCTTCTTCTACGGCTGGAGAGCTTTCAGGTCTTGTCCTACGGCTGGAGAGCTTTCAGGTCTTGTCCTACGGCTGGAGAGCTTTCAGGTCTTGTCCTACGGCTGGAGAGCTTTCAGGTCTTGTCCTACGGCTAGAGAGCTTTCAGGTCTTGTCCTACAGCTGGAGAGCTTTCAGGTCTTCTTCTACTGCTGGAGAGCTTTCAGGTCTTGTCCTACAGCTGGAGAGCTTTCAGGTCTTGTCCTACAGCTGGAGAGTTTTTATATCAGATAGTCGTGCAGTCTCCATAGACAGACATCTGCAGTAGAATGGGGACTAAATAACTTACTGACTTTGAATGTGGCACTGAGACCCTCACCACAAGTTAGTTCCACAAGAAATATCTGCCCTGCTAAAGCTGCTAAAGCTGCCCTGGACAACCGTAAGTGCTGTTATTGTGAAATATAAGCATCTAAATGTAACAACAGCTCAGATCACACAAACCCACCGAGCACCTCCGTTATCCCCCGTACCATCTCTCACCACTGACCTCCACACTACTCCTGAAAGCAACATCAGCACAACATCAGCACAACATCAGCACAACCCAGGTCTGGGGGTCCTTCAGGGTCATTCTGGTCTGAAGTACAGACTAAGCACATTAGCATAAAGCTAACAGGGTGTCAGGCTAACACTACAACAATAAAAGACGAACCTATAAATACAGAATAACTGAGATTTACAAAGTAAACAATATTACCTATATACCTGTTACCATGGAAACATGGAGGCAGTGAAACACACAAATACACACACACACATACTACATAACAATATGACCGTCACTCTGCTGGACGCTGAGAGTGCCTGGCTCCGTACCTTCTACCTGCTGAGAACATCTCTCCTTGGCCTTTTCTCTCATCATCTTGGGGATCAGCACGTCCAGCTCCACGTGCCTCAGGTGAGGCTCCTCTGAACAAAACAACAACAAACACTTCAGCTCATCATCAGACGCACAACCAGCACAGACCTGGACCTTCAGGTGTTCTCCACCCAGCTAGACCTTCAGGTACATCTATCTGAGCCCATCCTGGACATCAGTACTTAAAGATCACTGACCGACGTTCCCTCAGCCGGACAGCAGATTCAGCTGATCACCGTATTCAATGCAGCTCATAATATTTTACAGTACTCAAAAATACTCAGACATACTCAAAAATACTCAGACATACTCAAAAATACTCAGACATACGCAGAAATACTCAAAAATACTTAGACATACTCAGAAATACTCAGACATACTCATAAATACTCAGACATACTCAAAAATACTCAGACATACGCAGAAATACTCAAAAATACTTAGACATACTCAGAAATACTCAGACATACTCAAAAATACTCAGACTTACGCAGAAATACTCAAAAATACTTAGACATACTCAGAAATACTCAAAAATACTCAAAAATACTTAGACATACTCAGAAATACTCAGACATACTCAAAAATACTCAGACATACGCAGAAATACTCAGACATACTCAAAAATACTTAGACATACTCAGAAATACGCAGAAATACTCAGACATACTCAAAAATACTTAGACATACTCAAAAATACTCAGACATACGCAGAAATACTCAAAAATACTTAGACATACTCAGAAATACTCAAAAATACTCAAAAATACTTAGACATACTCAGAAATACTCAGACATACGCAGAAATACTCAAGACATACTCAGAAATACTCAATACTGTGATACATACTGTAAAGTAACAAGTATCCCAATACCGTGAGACAGTTACGGAGAACCAGAGGAACCGCCAGGCTCTCAGAGTCATCATAGCCTTTAGCCTTTAGCATAGCTGTGTTTCAGGGGGTCACAGCTTCACTGGCCGTACGGGTTTACAATAAATAAATATAATGTTGATCTTCAGTGTTTGTTTATTTGTGTTTATTTATTTTATATTAATTAATTTAAATACCTGAAATATTCAAATGAGACACATAAACACAGCTTTTAAATAATGTTCATGATAAAAATATAATACAAAATATTATAAACATGTAACTGTATAACTATCAGCACGTACAGGCTAACCGGCCCCCAGTCAGAGTTCTGAGAGTCCTTACAGAGCCGGTCCTGAACAGAACATCAGAACACAGTCTTTATACTAATACTATTATTATTATTATTATTATTATTATTATTATTATTATTATTATGTGTTATATAATTACAATTACACTGTTATTTAAACACAAAAATATTAAACTAGAAACTGAAATTATATTAATATTATTATTATTATTAAAAATATCTTTTAAACGAGAAATAATGTATAATAATAATAAATATATTTAAATTAATCTTAATTTCACTACAATAGGTCTAAGTGAAACTTCTGGAAGTTTAAATCGAGTTCAGTAAAACTCAGAACACACTCAGAACTTTCAGATCTGACCTCAACCAGCGCAGCAGCAGCAGCAAGTCCGATAAACAGAATATGATCGGACTATTAATGAGAACTGATCCGGAGCTCCAGTCCGGTCGGGTCTCTGAGTGGGTCTGAGTTAGTCTGAGTTAGTCTGAGTGAGTCTGAGTGAGTCTGAGTGAGTCTAATCAGAACTGTTCTGGTTCTGGTCGGTTAGCTCGCTGCTAATCAGACTAACAGTCAGACCCAGAACCAACGCAGCGCTCAGTATCTACACATCAGAACCAGAATCCGAACACACACTACCTGGTCTGGAAACGTCCATGTGCAGATTAATAATCCGATAATCTAATAATCCAGATTAATATTCTCACAAACCGCTTAGCTCGTTAGCTTTAGCGGCTAATGTGACCCTGCCGCTCCACGCTGCGTCACTTCCGCTGACGTCACCGCTCCGGTTCGTCGGTCTTATCATTTTATTGCGTAGTAAATAACATTATTATTATTAGTAGTAGAAATACTATAATTATTATTTTTATGTTCATTATCGAAGTTTCATATTTACATATGTAAGAATTTAAATTAACTATTAATAAACGAAATACAAACCATTATTTATTCCAGCTCTTTTCAGGTTTCTCTGTGATGTGATTATTAAAACACACAATTTAATAATTTTATAATAACAACACAAATAAAAAATAAATAAGAGTATTTAAAAATACTTAATATTTAAAAAATACTGATTTAATTAAATACGTACTGATTACATAAAACTGAATTCAGTGATTTAGATCATAAACATACTAATAAACAGTATACATGAATAAATAAATAAATAAATGGATACTGATCTAGTCACTGGTGTAATATATAAAATTTTGATTTACAGTTACTACTTTAAAACAGATAAACTGTAAACTGAATAAAGTTTTATTTATTTATTAATGTGTATTAATATTATTCCAGTTATTGAACCGTGTTTTGATTGATCTGTATGTGGTTATTCAGCTGGATATTATTAAATACATAAGAATATCAAAAGTTTCAGTTTAATCTAAAAGTAATCTTTCTCTGTAGTTTTAAATTAATTCACTGAATGATTCTGAGAAGTGCAGTCGCTTCTGGAGTGAAACTGATTAGAGATCAGATTTTCATATGAAGTTTACTGCTGTATAAACTACATACACACATATACACACAAACACATACACACATACACACATGTACACACATATACACACATACACACATATACACACATACACACATACACACATATACACACATACACACATGTACACACATATACACACATACACACATACACACATGTACACACATATACACACATACACACATGTACACACATATACACACATACACACATGTACACACATATACACACAAACACATACACACATACACACATGTACACACATACACACATGTACACACATATACACACACATTTACACACATATACACACATGTACACACATATACACACACACTCATACACACATATACACACATACACACATATACACACATACACACATGTACACATATACACACACATACACACATACACACATGTACACACATACACACACATACACACATACACACGTACACACGTACACACATATACACACATACACATATACACACATATACACATACACACATATACACATACACACATACACATACACACATACACACATACACACATATACACATACACACATACACATACACACATATACACACATGCACTCATATACACACATATACACACATGTACACATATACACACATACACACATACACACATACACATACACACATACACACATATACACACATACACACATATACACACATATACACATATACACATATACACACATACACACATGTACACACACATACACACATGTACACATACACACATGTACACACATACACACATATACACATACACACATACACATACACACATACACACATATACACACATACACACATGTACACACATATACACACATATACACATATACACATGTACACACATACACACATGTACACACATATACACACACATACACACATGTACACATACACACATGTACACACATATACACACACATACACACACACATACACACATGTACACATACACACATGTACACACATATACACACACACACACACACACATACACACATGTACACATACACATGTACACACATATACACACACACACACATATACACATATACACATATACACACATGTACACATACACATGTACACACATATACACATATACACACATGTACACACATGTACACTACTGCTCAAAAGTTTAGGATCACTTTAGAATTTAATTTAATGCAATTCACAAACAATATTGTTCATTTCACAATTAATGTAAGTGTATCAGATGATTTTTAAAGAATAAAAATGTTTGTATTAAAGTCTATTTTTGTATAGAGGCTTATTTTACATATAGTTCTATTATCAGTAATTCTCAGTCCTCTGTCTAAATCTCCTGGTACGACCACCAATCCAAGTTAAGGATGTTATTGGACTAATTGGTTGTTAGGACACTCTTGATCAATTGTGATCACAGCTGAAAAACATTCTACTAATAAGTGAGTATAAAAGGGAACAACATTCTAGGTTAGTTTAGTATCTGAAAATCAGCAGTTGATGGATTGCTGACCGACTCACAATGACCAGAAAGAAACAACTTTCTTTAGAGACCCGTCAGTCCATTGTTGTGTTAAGAAGAAGATACTCCATTAAAACAAGAACATTTCACTGTGATCCCAAACTTCTGATCAGTAGTGTATATTATATATATATAAAGAATCAAGGTAGAACAAACCCATTTAGGATTAACCTGTTGACCTGGTAAGCAGACTGCAGGAGGTCTAGCAGGAGGTGAGTGGTCTCCTAAAACAAATGTACTTGGCCAATGAAGTCTGATTCTGATTCAGGTGGTCAGCTGACTTTTTATAACCACAAAATATTACTGACCCTTAACCTGACCAACTGCTGGACAGTAATCTGATCTTCTGGAACACAGTGAGATGTTTCTCCTGACCAGGATACACAGGTTCTCCTACATGGTAGTTTAAGGAATGAGGAGCTGCTCACTGTATCAGATAGAGGTGGAGGAACTGCTACCTGAAACTCCTTCATCACTGCAGTAACATATATATATATATATATATATATATATATATATATATATATATATATATATATATATATATATATATATACAAATAATATACAAAAATATATAAATATATAAATATATAAATCCTGCAACTGTATAAAATGACTGTAAGTAATTATGACTTTTTAATTGCAGTTAAACACAAATTGATCTGATATTGATTTAATATTGATCTGATATTGATTTTATATTGATCTGATTTGATCTGATATTGATCTGATATTGATTTGATATTGATAGGATATTGATCTGATATTGATATTTGATCAGTAATTCGTCCCTGGTGGTTTATTAAGAGTCAGTTTGTGTAACAGCAGAGACACACTGCACATATACAGAGCACAGTCGTTCAGTGCCCCCCGCCTGGGTGCCCACCTGGACATCACAGCAGGTTATATAAGGAGTGTGCAGCACCGCACTGACAACATACACACCTTCATTTACTTACTGATTAAAACCAACACCTCCCTGCGTCCGTGTTCAATCAAACAACCTACGTTTGGTGTGATATGTTTATATACACGTTCTTCCTCCGTGCTGGCCTTAACCAAGAGATTTTACTGTCACAGACAGAGTTCCAGTCTCGTTAGAGTCGAGTCGCACTCGTGTTTAGAGTGACCTGGTGGAGTGTTTACAATTAGCCGATCAGTGAACTGAATGTTCAATCATATAAACAAGAAATCATCTCTAAAGGAATCAGCAGTCTCTAAACAGTGACTCTGAAAGACCCCCAGTCTTTACTAAATCATAGTCTGTGACTGAAAGTCTGAGACTAGTGTTTAGACGTGAGAGGATCAGACTTTATTCAGAGTCTTCTAGTGTCAGCATTAGCTAAAACCCAGAACCTCTGTTTTCTGAGGAGTCTGTTAGCATTGATGTCTAGCTGTTTGTGCTGTGATCAGACTGGAATTAGACTGTGATTCAACTGTGATCAGACTGGAATCAGACTGTGATCAGACTGTGAATAGACTGTGATCAGACTGGAATCAGACTGTGATCAGACTGTGATCAGACTGTGATCAGACTGGAATCAGACTGTGATCAGACTGTGATTAGACTGTGGTCAGACTGTGATCAGACTGTGATCAGACTGTGAATAGACTGTGATCAGACTGGAATCAGACTGGAATCAGACTGTGAATAGACTGTGAATAGACTGTGATCAGACTGGAATCAGACTGGAATCAGACTGTGATTAGACTGTGATCAGACTGTGATCAGACTGTGAATAGACTGTGATCAGACTGGAATTAGACTGTGATTAGACTGTGGTCAGACTGGAATCAGACTGTGATCAAACTGGAATCAGACTGTGATCAGACTGTGAATAGACTGTGATCAGACTGGAATCAGACTGTGATCAGACTGTGATCAGACTGTGGTCAGACTGGAATCAGACTGTGATCAGACTGTGATCAGACTGTGAATAGACTGTGATCAGACTGGAATCAGACTGTGATTAGACTGTGATCAGACTGTGATCAGACTGTGAATAGACTGTGATCAGACTGGAATTAGACTGTGATTAGACTGTGGTCAGACTGGAATCAGACTGTGATCAGACTGGAATCAGACTGTGATCAGACTGTGAATAGACTGTGATCAGACTGGAATCAGACTGTGATTAGACTGTGATCAGACTGTGAATAGACTGTGATCAGACAGGAATCAGACTGTGATTAGACTGTGATCAGACTGTGATTAGACTGTGGTGTTCACCAGTGACTGAGCAGTGCTGGTGTTGGAGTGCTGTTGTGTTTGCTCTCTGCACCTGCAGAACTCAGTCAGAAGAATTGAAGACAGTGCAAGACAGTCCTGACCACATCTTGACTTCGAGTCTGACCACAGAGAGGAGCCTGGAGCGCCTGCGTAGCGACCGCAGTGGAAAGAGCCTCGAGATGTTCCACACCGAGGGGCTGTGGCATCGCCGCGGTTTGTCTCTCATGTTTGTTTAGTAAAACCTCTGAAGTGCCATCACCACTGCCGTCCTCTCACGACAAGCTGAACACCGTCACCCTCCTTAATCTCAATAATATACTCATAGAATATCAATAATCTCAATAATATACAATATCAATAATAGCAATAATATACAATATCAATAATATCAATAATATACTCATAGAATATCAATAATTTCAATAAAATACTCCTACAATATCAATAATATCAGTAATATACAATATCAATAATATCAATAATATACTCATAGAATATCAATAATATACTCATAGAATATCAATAATTTCAATAAAATACTCCTACAATATCAATAATCTAAATAATATACAATATCAATATCAAAAATATACAATATCAATAATATCAATAATATACTCATACAATATCAATAATCTCAATATACTCATACAATATCAATATCAATAATATACAATATCAATGATATACAATATCAATAATCTCAATAATATATTCATACAATATCAATATCAATAATATACAATATCAATGATATACAATATCAATAATCTCAATAATATATTCATACAATATCAATATCAATAATATACAATATCAATAATATCAATAATATCAATAGTATATATATGTTCTATTTACAGTGAGGTAACGGGACTATACTGAAACAGGAAAACAGGGACAGATCAGATCCTCCCATCCCTGGTGTTTAATTAGATCCCGGCTGGTGGTCCCGGACCATCCGGAGGGCTCCACCAGAAGTCAAGTCCCTCTGCAGGTGCGGGTCTGTGGCTCCTGCCCAAACGCACACACACACACACACACACACACACACACACACACACACACCTTGGAGTTCATTTACTCACTAAGCCTCCGTGCCAGCAGGGGGGGTCAGAGTGCACAAGAGAATGTAATAACATCACATCGGCGAGTCATCAGGGTCTGCCAAGCTCCCCCCGCAGCAGCAGGGTCCGGCAGGCTGGCACGGTGAAGGTTAGCAAAGTTAAACCCTTTTACAGCTCGGCTCAGCGCGCAGGCCAACCGCCGACCGCCCAACTGTCCGGCAGACCCCGCCCCCTCGCCCGCTAGCCCCCCCGCGCCACATGCTAAAGACACCGCCCTGGCTCCGGCTCCCGCTCGGCTTCACGCTCCATCGGCACACAGATGGTCCGGCCGATCTTCCATTAAATCCTATAACGCCGCTGCTGAAGCGTTTGATCTACGACTCCTGCGCGTTATTAATTCAGAACAAACCAGCAGCCGCGGCCCCTGTTCACCACTACCGCTCACTACCGCTCACTACAGCTCACTACTGCTCACTACTGTTCTCTACCGCTCACTACCGCTCACTACTGTTCTCTACCACTCACTGCCGCTCACTACCGCTCACTACTGCTCACTACTGTTCACTACAGCTCACTACAGCTCACTACTGCTCACTACCGCTTACTACAGCTTACTACTGCTCACTACCGCTCACTACTGTTCTCTACCGCTCACTGCCGCTCACTGCCGCTCACTACCGCTCACTGCCGCTCACTACCGCTCACTACTGCTCACTGCCGCTCACTACAGCTCACTACTGCTCAATATTGTTCATTACCGCTCACTACAGCTCACTACTGCTCAATACTGTTCTCTACCGCTCACTGCCGCACACTACCGCTCACTACAGCTCACTACTGCTCACTACCGCTCACTACCGCTCACTACCGCTCACTACAGCTCACTACCGCTCACTACTGCTCACTACCGCTTACTACAGCTTACTACTGCTCACTACCGCTCACTACTGTTCTCTACCGCTCACTGCCGCTCACTACCGCTCACTACCGCTCACTACTGCTCACTGCCGCTCACTGCCGCTCACTACAGCTCACTACTGCTCAATACTGTTCACTACCGCTCACTACCACTCACTACTGCTCACTACAGCTCACTACTGCTCACTACTGTTCTCTACCGCTCACTACAGCTCACTACTGCTCACTACCACTCACTACAGCTCACTACTGTTCTCTACCGCTCACTGCCGCTCACTACTGCTCAATACTGTTCACTACCGCTCACTACAGCTCAATACTGCTCACTACTGTTCTCTACCGCTCACTGCCGCACACTACCGCTCACTACAGTTTACTACTGCTCACTACCGCTCACTACCGCTCACTACCGCTCACCACCACTCACTACCGCTCACTACTGTTCTCTACCGCTTAATACTGTTCTCTACTGTTCACTACCACTCACTACTGCTCACTACTGTTCTCTACCGCTCACTACCGCTCACTACAGCTCACTACTGCTCACTACCACTCACTACAGCTCACTACTGTTCTCTACCGCTCACTGCCGCTCACTACTGCTCAATACTGTTCACTACCGCTCACTACAGCTCAATACTGCTCACTACTGTTCTCTACCGCTCACTGCCGCACACTACCGCTCACTACAGCTCACTACTGCTCACTACCGCTCACTACCGCTCACCACCACTCACTACCGCTCACTACTGTTCTCTACCGCTTAATACTGTTCTCTACTGTTCACTACTGCTCACTACTGCTCACTACTGTTCTCTACCGCTCACTACCGCTCACTACAGCTCACTACTGCTCACTACCACTCACTACAGCTCACTACTGTTCTCTACCGCTCACTGCCGCTCACTACTGTTCTCTACCGCTCACTGCCGCTCACTACCACTCACTACTGCTCACTATTGTTCACTACAGCTCACTACTGTTCTCTACCGCTCACTGCCGCTCACTACTGCTCAATACTGTTCACTACCGCTTACTACTGCTCACTACTGTTCTCTACCGCTCACTACTGCTCAATACTGTTCACTACCGCTCACTACAGCTCACTACTGCTCACTACTGTTCCCTACCGCTCACTACCATTCACTACCGCCCACTACTGTTCTCTACCGCTTAATACTGTTCTCTACTGTTCACTAACGCTCACTACAGCTCACTACTGCTCACTACAGCTCACTACATCTCACTACCGCTCACTACTGTTCTCTACCGCTCACTGCCGCTCACTACTGTTCACTACCGCTCACTACCGCTTACTACCGCTCACTACAGCTCACTACCGCTCTCTACCGCTCACTACCACTCACTACTGTTCTCTACCGCTTAATACTGTTCTCTACTGTTCACTACCACTCACTACCGCTCACTATAACTCACTACTGCTCACTACTGTTCTCTACCGCTCACTACAGCTCACTACCACTCACTACAGCTCACTACCGCTCACTACTGCTCACTACTGCTCAATACTGTTCACTACCACTCACTACCGCTCAGTACCGCTCACTACCACTCACTACCGCTCACTACTGTTCACTACCGCTCACTACAGCTCACTACCGCTCTCTACTGCTAACTACTGCTCACTACTGTTCACTACCGCTTACTACTGCTCACTACTGCTCACTACTGCTCACTACCGCTCACTACTGCTCACTACCGCTCACTAATGTTCTCTACCGCTCACTGCCGCTCACTACTGTTCACTACCACTCTCTACTGCT
Source organism: Megaleporinus macrocephalus (assembly GCA_021613375.1). Lineage (NCBI taxonomy): Eukaryota > Metazoa > Chordata > Actinopteri > Characiformes > Anostomidae > Megaleporinus > Megaleporinus macrocephalus. The sequence continues at coordinate 38,268,081 of CM038727.1, forward strand.
AACTACTGCTCACTACTGTTCACTACCGCTTACTACTGCTCACTACTGCTCACTACCGCTTACTACTGCTCACTACCACTCACTACCGCTCACTAGCGCTCACTACAGCTCACTACAGTTCACTACCGCTCACTAAAGCGCACTACAGCTCACTACCGCTCACTACAGCTCACTACCGCTCACTACTGTTCACTACCGCTCACTACAGCTCACTACCGCTCTCTACTGCTAACTACTGCTCACTACTGTTCACTACCGCTTACTACTGCTCACTACTGCTCACTACCGCTTACTACTGCTCACTACCGCTCACTACTGTTCACTACCGCTTATTACTGCTCACTACAGCTCACTACCGCTCACTGCTGTTCTCTACCGCTCACTGCCGCTCACTACTGTTCACTACCACTCTCTACTGCTAACTACTGCTCACTACTGTTCACTACCGCTTACTACTGCTCACTACTGCTCACTACCGCTTACTACTGCTCACTACCACTCACTACCACTCACTAGCGCTCACTACAGCTCACTACAGTTCACTACCGCTCACTACTGCTCACTAAAGCGCACTACAGCTCACTACCGCTCACTACAGCTCACTACCGCTCACTACTGCTCACACCCATGAGGAGCGCCGCACGGGTCAGTCATCAGTTTCAGACCAGTTTACATAGAGATTATCACAAACACCTACCTGGTGCTTCTACTCACTGGCCACTTTATCAGAAACACCCACCTTGTATCCACTAACTGGCCACTTTATCAGAAACACCTACCTTGTATCTACTAACTGGCCACTTTATCAGAAGCACCTACCATGTATCTGCTAACTGGCCACTTTATCAGAAACACCCACCTTGTTTCCACTAATGAGTCAAATTATTAGTCTCACTGTAAACCAGCCAATCAGAGCTGAGCTCACCAAATGATTCACTGATCAGTATTAAATAAATAGTGAATAAATAGTGAATAAATAGTGAATAAATAGTGAATAAGTGATTCGTAAGTTTGTTTGTGAGGAGACGGGTTCTGGGATGGGTCGGTGATGTGACTGCTGGACTGGTTCTGAGTAGATGTCAGGTGATCTGGGTTACAGGTGTGAGCAGGCGCTGGGTGTTAGAGGGTGAATGTGAGTGGTGGTGGTGGTGAAGGCTGTGTTGTGATCTGCCTGTACGAGTGTGTGTTGGTGTGTTGGTGTGTTGGTGTGTGTTGGTGTCCTCCTGGGCGCTCGGTATGAACGTGCTCTCTGTGGAGGAGCAGCTTTTGTTTACTCTGGCTCGCTCCTGCTTTGGCCTCAGGCTGCGTTTCCTCTCCACCAAAGCGAAGTGGCTTCAACAGAGCGGCAATCTGCGCTCGCTTCTCAGCAGAGCCGAGCCTTTGACACCGCAGCTTTAATTAAAATTACATTAGAACTAATCAGCCAGAACGAGGGGGGGAGGGGGGCACGGGTCAGCGTTTGGCAGCGAGCTGCTGAAGATGTGGCAGATACGCTGCGGTGGGCTTCGGGGGTCGTTGTTGTGTTCGGTGTAATTACAGTGTGTGTTTAAAAGAAACTCGGGGTGAAAAAGTCAACTGGGGCTCACCGTTCTACTAATGAACCTGCAGCACAGCCTACAGCACAGCCTACAGAACAGCCTACAACACAGCCTGCAGCACAGCCTACAGCACAGCCTACAGCACAGCCTACAGAATAGCCTACAACACAGCCTGCAGCACAGCCTACAGCACAGCCTACAGCACAGCCTACAGAATAGCCTACAACACAGCCTGCAGCACAGCCTGCACCACAGCCTACCGCACAGCCTACACCATAGCCTGCAGCACAGCCTACAGCACAGCCCACAGCACAGCCTACAGCAAAGCCGCAGCACAGCCTACAGCACAGCCTATAGCCCAGCCTACAGCTCAGCCTACAGCACAGCCTGCATCACAGCCTACAGCCCAGCCTATAGCACAGCCTACAGCACATCCTACAGCACAGCCCGCAGCACAGCCTACAGCACAGCCTACAACACAGCCTGCAGCACAGCCTACAGGACAGCCTGCACCACAGCCTACAGCACAGTCTACAGCACAGCCTGCACCACAGCCTACAGCACAGCCTACAGCACATCCTACAACACAGCCTGCAGCACAGCCTGCAGCACAGCCCGCAGCACAGTCCGCAGCACAGCCCCCAGCACAGCCTACAGTACAGCCTACAGAATAGCCTACAACACAGCCTGCAGCACAGCCTACAGGACAGCCTGCACCACAGCCTATAGCACAGCCTACAGCAAAGCCTGCACCACAGCCTACAGCACAGCCTACAACACAGCCTACAGCACAGCCACAGCCCAGCCTACAGCACAGCCTACAGCACAGCCTGCACCACAGCCTACAGCACAGCCCCCAGCACAGCCTACAGTACAGCCTACAACACAACCAGCAGCACAGCCTACAGCACAGCCTACAACACAGCCTAAAACACAGCCTGCAGCACAGCCTACCACACAGCCTGCACCATAGCCTGCAGCACAGCCTACAGCACAGCCCACAGCACAGACTACAGCAAAGCCGCAGCACAGCCTACAGCACAGCCTATAGCCCAGCCTACAGCACAGTCTGCATCACAGCCTACAGCCCAGCCTATAGCACAGCCTACAGCACAGCCTACAGCCCAGCCTACAGCCCAGCCTACAGCACAGCCTACAGCACATCCTACAGCACAGCCCGCAGCTCAGCCTACATCACAGCCTGCATCACAGCCTACAGCCCAGCCTATAGCACAGCCTACAGCACATCCACAGCCCAGCCTACAGCACAGCCTACAGCACAGCCTACAACACAGCCTGCAGCACAGCCTACAGGACAGCCTGCACCACAGCCTACAGCACAGCCTACAGAACAGCCTACAACACAGCCTGCAGAACAGCCTACAGCACAGCCTACAGCACAGCCTACAGAATAGCCTACAACACAGCCTACAACACAGCCTGCAGCACAGCCTACAGCACAGCCTACAGCACAGCCTACAGAATAGCCTACAACACAGCCTGCAGCACAGCCTGCACCACAGCCTACCGCACAGCCTACACCATAGCCTGCAGCACAGCCTACAGCACAGCCCACAGCACAGCCTACAGCAAAGCCGCAGCACAGCCTACAGCACAGCCTATAGCCCAGCCTACAGCTCAGCCTACAGCCCAGCCTGAATCACAGCCTACAGCCCAGCCTATAGCACAGCCTACAGCACAGCCACAGCACAGCCTACAGCCCATCCTACAGCACAGCCCGCAGCACAGCCTACAGCACAGCCTACAGCACATCCTACAGCACAGCCTGCAGCACAGCCTACAGGACAGCCTGCACCACAGCCTACAGCACAGCCTACAGCACAGCCTGCACCACAGCCTACAGCACATCCTACAGCACAGCCTACAACACAGCCTACAGCACAGCCTACAGCACAGCCTACAACACAGCCTAAAACACAGCCTGCAGCACAGCCTGCAGTACAGCCCGCAGCACAGTCCGCAGCACAGCCCCCAGCACAGCCTACAATACAGCCTACAGAATAGCCTACAACACAGCCTGCAGCACAGCCTACAGGACAGCCTGCACCACAGCCTGCAGCACAGCCTACAGCACAGCCTACAGGACAGCCTGCACCATAGCCTACAGCACAGCC
>CM038727.1:38286753-38291753 GCA_021613375.1 Megaleporinus macrocephalus
ATACACTAACACACACACACACTAAGACACACACACACTCACACACACTTACACATACACTAACACACAAACACTCACACACACTTACACACACACACACACACACACACTCACGCATACACTAACACACACACACTAACACACACACTCACACACACTAGTACACACACACTCACACACATACACTAATACACACTCACACAGTAATACACACTCACACACTCAAACTCACACACACATACACTAACACACACACACAAACACTCACACACACACTAGTACACACACACTCACACAAACACACACACTAAGACACACACACTCACACACACACACATACACTAGCACACACACACTAACACACACACACACTAACACACACACACACACACACACACTAAGACACACACACACTCACACACACACACACTGTACACATACACTAACACACACACACACTCACACACACTGTACACATACACTAACACACACACTCACACACACTAATACACACACACTCACACATACTCACACACACACACACACTAATACACACTCACACTCACACACTAATACACACTCAAACTCACACACACATACACTAACACACACTAACACACACAGACTAATACACTCACACAGATACACACACACACACACACTAACACACACACTAACACACTCACACACTAATACACACTCACACACTCAAACTCACACACACATACACTCACACACACACTAACTCACAGACTAATACACACACACTCACACGCACACACACACTAATACACACACACACTCACAAACACACACACACACTCACACACACACACATACACTAACACACACACACACTCACACACACTTACACGCACACTCACACAAACAGTAATACACACACTAACACACACACACACACTAACACACACACTCACACACACTAATACACACACACTCACACACACACACATACACACACACACACTCACACACACTAATACACACTCACACACTAATACACACTCACACACTCAAACTCACACACACATACACTAACACACACAAACCAGTTCGCTAACATACATAAACCAGTTCACTTACACAAACCAGTTCACTAACTTACCCAAACCAGTTCACTAACTTACACACACCAGTTCACTAACCTACACAAACCAGTTCACTTACCCAAACCAGTTCACTAACTTACCCAAACCAGTTCACTAACTTACACAAACCAGTTCACTAACCTACACAAACCAGTTCACTTACACAAACCAGTTCACTAACCTACACAAACCAGCTCACTAACTTACACAAACCAGTTCACTAACCTACACAAACCAGTTCACTAACTTATACAAACCCATTCACTAACCTACACAAACCAGTTCACTTACACAAACCAGTTCACTGACTTACCCAAACCAGTTCACTAACTTACCCAAACCAGTTCACTAACTTACACAAACCAGTTCACTAACCAACACAAACCAGTTCACTTACCCAAACCAGTTCACTAACTTACACAAACCAGTTCACTAACCTACACAAACCAGTTCACTTACACAAACCAGTTCACTAACTTACACAAACCAGTTCACTTACACAAACCAGTTCACTTACACAAACCAGCTCACTAACTTACACAAACCAGTTCACTAACTTACACAAACCAGTTCACTAACCTACACAAACCAGTTCACTAACTTACACAAACCAGTTCACTAACCTACACAAACCAGTTCACTAATTTACACAAACCAGTTCACTAACTTACACAAACCAGTTCACTAACCTACACAAACCAGTTCACTAATTTACACAAACCAGTTCACTAACTTACACAAACCAGTTCACTAACTTACCCAAACCAGTTCACTAACTTACACAAACCAGTTCACTAACCTACACAAACCAGTTCACTAATTTACACAAACCAGTTCACTAACTTACACAAACCAGTTCACTAACTTACGCAAACCAGTTCACTAACTTACACAAACCAGCTCACTAACCTACACAAACCAGTTCACTTACACAAACCAGTTCACTAACTTACACAAACCAGTTCACTAACCTACACAAACCAGTTCACTTACACAAACCAGTTCACTAACTTACACAAACCAGTTCACTTACACAAACCAGTTCACTTACACAAACCAGCTCACTAACTTACACAAACCAGTTCACTAACTTACACAAACCAGTTCACTAACTTACACAAACCAGCTCACTAACTTACACAAACCAGTTCACTAACCTACACAAACCAGTTCACTAATTTACACAAACCAGTTCACTAATTTACACAAACCAGTTCACTAACTTACACAAACCAGCTCACTAACTTACACAAACCAGTTCACTAACCTACACAAACCAGTTCACTAACTTACACAAACCAGTTCACTAATTTACACAAACCAGTTCACTTACACAAACCAGTTCACTAACCTACACAAACCAGTTCACTAACCTACACACACCAGTTCACTAATTTACACAAACCAGTTCACTAATTTACACAAACCAGTTCACTAACTTACACAAACCAGTTCACTAACCTACACAAACCAGTTCACTAACTTACACAAACCAGTTCACTAACCTACACACACCAGTTCACTAACTTACACAAACCAGTTCACTAACCTACACAAACCAGTTCACTAACTTACACAAACCAGTTCACTAATTTACACAAACCAGTTCACTAACCTACACACACCAGTTCACTAACCTACACACACCAGTTCACTAACTTACACAAACCAGTTCACTACCTTACACAAACCAGTTCACTAACCTACACACACCAGTTCACTAACTTACACAAACCAGTTCACTAACTTACACAAACCAGTTCACTAACTTACCCAAACCCGTTCACTAATTTACACAAACCAGTTCACTAACCTACACACACCAGTTCACTAACCTACACACACCAGTTCACTAACTTACACAAACCAGTTCACTAACCTACACACACCAGTTCACTAACCTACACAAACCAGTTCACTAACTTACACAAACCAGTTCACTAACCTACACACACCAGTTCACTAACTTACACAAACCAGTTCACTAACCTACACAAACCAGTTCACTAACTTACACAAACCAGTTCACTAATTTACACAAACCAGTTCACTAACCTACACACACCAGTTCACTAACCTACACACACCAGTTCACTAACTTACACAAACCAGTTCACTACCTTACACAAACCAGTTCACTAACCTACACACACCAGTTCACTAACTTACACAAACCAGTTCACTAACTTACACAAACCAGTTCACTAACTTACCCAAACCCGTTCACTAACTTACACAAACCAGTTCACTAACCTACACACACCAGTTCACTAACTTACACAAACCAGTTCACTAACCTACACAAACCAGTTCACTAACTTACACAAACCAGTTCACTAATTTACACAAACCAGTTCACTAACCTACACACACCAGTTCACTAACCTACACACACCAGTTCACTAACTTACACAAACCAGTTCACTACCTTACACAAACCAGTTCACTAACCTACACACACCAGTTCACTAACTTACACAAACCAGTTCACTAACTTACACAAACCAGTTCACTAACTTACACACAGTCACTACACGTTCAGACGAGTGAGGAGCTTCTGCGGGCGTGTAATGACACTCGCTGATGATGAGCCGCGTTCCGCCGCAGCGACCAGCTAATGTAGCATCAGCAGCTCCGCGCGTGCTTCCGGACCACCGGTCCGCGCGGGGGCCGCATGTTTAATGGCAGCCAGGCCGCCGGCGAGAGAGGAGGCGTGCTGGAGGAACGAGACTCGCTCTTCTCACGTCCCGCCGCTCGTCTTCCGCCCATTATCGTCTTCAGCGGCGGCGCTATTCGGCTCGCGCGTTAGAGGCCGCCGTGGACAAAACGCTGCTAACAGGATGTAATTATCAGATGCAAATGAGCGCGAGCGGCAGAAGAGCCGCTCTGTGTGAGAACTGGATTAGCTCGGGCCCCCACGCTGGGGACCAAATGGGATGGTCCACTCACGCTGCTGAGCTTTACACGAGACAGGAGCCCTCCATAAATATAGACATGGGGGGCGAAGGGGGGGAGGTCAGCAAAGGCCTTGACCTTCTGCTGCCCAAAACCCTCCTAACGCTCACCCTCACCCCTCACCACTCCACCCCCCACCTCACTCCACCCCCCACCTCACTCACAAACTTTAATCATAGTTATAGCAACGACAGCACATCATATAGTAATAATAGTAAAAATAATATTAATAATAATAATAAGCAATATACTTTTGTGTGCATTTATATATATATATATATATATATATATATATATATATATATATATAGTGTACAGTATACTATTACATACTATACATATGTAGTATACAAGTATATAGTAGTGAATAGTAATATATATATATATATAAAGTTATATATAGAATGTAATTTACTAATTTACTTTTACATGTTTTATATGTTATTTTATCATATAAAAAATATATATTATTTATTACATTATTTTATTTATACATTTTTGACAGTTGGTTTGTGTTAATTTTCATGATTAAATGATTTTTAGATTTTGATTAGTATTTAGTATTTTTAGTTGTGTATTAGTGAATGATGAGTGTGATATGAGAGTACTGTATTAGTGAATGATGAGTGTGATATGAGAGTACTGTATTAGCGATTGATGAGTGTGATATGAGAGTACTGTATTAGTGAATGAGTGTGATATGAGAGTACTGTATTAGTGAATGATGAGTGTGATATGAGAGTACTGTATTAGTGAATGATGAGTGTGATATGAGAGTACTGTATTAGTGAATGAGTGTGATATGAGAGTACTGTATTAGCGATTGATGAGTGTGATATGAGAGTACTGTATTAGTGAATGAGTGTGATATGAGAGTACTGTATTAGTGAATGATGAGTGTGATATGAGAGTACTGTATTAGTGAATGATGAGTGT
>CM038727.1:38296753-38301753 GCA_021613375.1 Megaleporinus macrocephalus
GTGTTTATATATTAATGTATTAATGTGAGTATTATAGACTGTTAGAGTCTGTACTGTGTTTGTTGTGTATGTATATTATTGTATAGACTGTATTAATGTATTAATGTGAGTATTATAGACTGTTAGAGTCTGTACTGTGTTTGTTGTGTATGTATATTATTGTATAGACTGTATTAATGTATTAATGTGAGTATTATAGACTGTTAGAGTCTGTACTGTGTTTGTTGTGTTTGTATATTATTGTATAGACTGTATTAATGTATTAATGTGAGTATTATAGACTGTTAGAGTCTGTACTGTGTTTGTTGTGTATGTATATTATTGTATAGACTGTATTAATGTATTAATGTGAGTATTATAGACTGTTAGAGTCTGTACTGTGTTTGTTGTGTTTGTATATTATTATATAGACTGTATTAATGTATTAATGTGAGTATTATAGACTGTTAGAGCCTGTACTGTGTTTGTTGTGTATGTATATTATTGTATAGACTGTATTAATGTATTAATGTGAGTATTATAGACTGTTAGAGTCTGTACTGTGTTTGTTGTGTTTGTATATTATTATATAGACTGTATTAATGTATTAATGTGAGTATTATAGACTGTTAGAGTCTGTACTGTGTTTGTTGTGTTTGTATATTATTGTATAGACTGTATTAATGTATTAATGTGAGTATTATAGACTGTTAGAGTCTGTACTGTGTTTGTTGTGTTTGTATGTTATTATATAGACTGTATTAATGTATTAATGTGAGTATTATAGACTGTTAGAGTCTGTACTGTGTTTGTTGTGTCTGTATATTATTATATAGACTGTAATAATGTATTAATGTGAGTATTATAGACTGTTAGAGTCTGTACTGTGTTTGTTGTGTTTGTATGTTATTATATAGACTGTAATAATGTATTAATGTGAGTATTATAGACTGTTAGAGTCTTTACTGTGTTTGTTGTGTGTGTATATTATTGTATAGACTGTATTAATGTATTAATGTGAGTATTATAGACTGTTAGAGTCTGTACTGTGTTTGTTGTGTATGTATATTATTGTATAGACTGTATTAATGTATTAATGTGAGTATTATAGACTGTTAGAGTCTGTACTGTGTTTGTTGTGTTTGTATATTATTATATAGACTGTATTAATGTATTAATGTGAGTATTATAGACTGTTAGAGCCTGTACTGTGTTTGTTGTGTGTGTATATTATTGTATAGACTGTATTAATGTATTAATGTGAGTATTATAGACTGTTAGAGTCTGTACTGTGTTTGTTGTGTATGTATATTATTGTATAGACTGTATTAATGTATTAATGTGAGTATTATAGACTGTTAGAGTCTGTACTGTGTTTGTTGTGTCTGTATATTGTTATATAGACTGTATTAATGTATTAATGTGAGTATTATAGACTGTTAGAGTCTGTACTGTGTTTGTTGTGTCTGTATATTATTATATAGACTGTATTAATGTGAATATTGTAGACTGTTAGAGTCTGTACTGTGTTTGTTGTGTTTGTATGTTATTATATAGACTGTATTAATGTATTAATGTGAGTATTATAGACTGTTAGAGTCTGTACTGTGTTTGTTTTGTCTGTATATTATTATATAGACTGAATTAATGTATTAATGTGAGTATTATAGACTGTTAGAGTCTGTACTGTGTTTGTTGTGTTTGTATGTTATTATATAGACTGTATTAATGTATTAATGTGAATATTATAGACTGTTAGAGTCTGTACTGTGTTTGTTGTGTCTGTATATTATTATATAGACTGTATTAATGTATTAATGTGAGTATTATAGACTGTTAGAGTCTGTACTGTGTTTGTTGTGTTTGTATGTTATTATATAGACTGTATTAATGTATTAATGTGAGTATTATAGACTGTTAGAGTCTGTACTGTGTTTGTTGTGTCTGTATATTATTATATAGACTGTATTAATGTATTAATGTGAGTATTATAGACTGTTATGGAGACGTGACTGTTCGTTCAGGAAGTGTAATTATAAATAGAAGCTCTGAAGTGCCATTGGTGGAAGTGAGTCTACTGTTAAACTAGAACTCTGTTAATCACCAGCAGCAGCTCCTCAAACTGCGGCCTGAACCTGAGACTAAACCCAAAACTGAACCTGAGACTAAAACTAGAGCCAAACCCAAAGACTAGATCTGAGACTGAACCAAACATTTAAATAAATATTAACTGTGTATTTACTGATATTTAAATAAACAATTACTGTTTATTTACTAACATTTAAAAACAATTGCTGTTTATTAACTAACATTTAAAAACAATTAATGTTCATTAACTAACATTTAAAAACAATTACTGTTTATTTACTAACATTCAAAAACAATTACTGTTTATTTACAAACATTTAAAAAATATTGCCATTTATTTACTAACATTTAAATAAACAATGACTGTTAATATAATAATAAACAGTATGTAAATATAAATAAAGAGAGTATATATCTGCACTGTGTAGTGTTTAATGTGTAATAAATAATATATAATATAATTTTTGGTATGTCAACGATTATAAAGAGAGCATATGTCTGCATGGTATATTTATTGTGTAGTATAACATAAACTAACATTTAAATAACCAAATACTGTGTATTTACTAACATTTAAAAAACAAACACTTTATTTACTGACATTTAAATAATCACTGTGTATTTACTAATCTTCAAATAAACAATCACAGAGCATTTACTAACATTTAAATAAACAAACACTGAATTTACTAACATTTAAATAAACAAACACTGTGAATTTACTAACATTTAAATGAACAAACACTGTGTATTTACTAACATTTAAATAAACAAACACTTTGTATTTACTAACAATTAATTAAACAAACATTGCATATTTACTGGTATTTAAATAAACAAACAAGGTGTGTTTACTAACATTTAAATAACTAAACACTATTTATTTACTAATGTTTAAAGAAACAAACACTGTGTATTTAATAACATTTAAATAAACAAACACTGTGTTTACTAACATTTAAATAAACAATCACAGAGCATTTACTAACATTTAAATAAACAAACACTGTGAATTTACTAACATTTAAATAAACAAACACTGCATATTTACTAACATTTAAATGAACAAACACTGTGTATTTACTAACATTTAAATAAACAAACACTTTGTATTTACTAAAAATTAATTAAACAAACATTGCATATTTACTGGTATTTAAATAAACAAACAAGGTGTGTTTACTAACATTTAAATAACCAAACACTGTTTATTTACTAATGTTTAAAGAAACAAACACTGTGTATTTAATAACATTTAAATAAACAAACACTGGTGTTTAATAACATTTAAATAAACAAACTGGGTTTATTTACAGACAATTATTTACAGTTAACAAACAAAACAATAAACAAAACTTACTGAATGAAAGTGAATCTGCGTGAATGTTTGATCGTCACAGGGATCAAAAAGCGTGAGTGAACAGCGTCACTGAAACACACACTCTCAGCCACACACACTCCACCTACACACTCATATCACTGCCAGAGAGAGAGCACAGTTCACACATATACACAGTTCACTACCGTCGTACACATATTACACCTCATGCACTAATCAACTAATACACTGACATAATCACTCATAACTCACATATTCAGAAACATTTAAATTGATATATTTGAGTAATCCGCATAATTAGTGTAATTGTGTCATTACAGTAATTTAATTTTATAGATAATTTTACATTTAAATGTAAAAATATTTTGTACTTCCTATATGTGATAATCAACAACATAACTATCTTTTATCATCTCAAATAATAAAAAATCTTTAAAAAATGAAAAATGCTAAATAATTTAAATATTTTTAACTAGAATATGACTTTAATATAACTGTAAATTATCTTAATAGAGACACAGGTAAAACACTACAGTGTAACTTCAGAATTACAGAACTCATCCTGAATCACTTCCTGTCAGAAAAAAAACCCCCAAATATTCCAAAATTTAAAAAATACATTTCATCTAAATACACATCATATGAATAAATTAAAAGAATTTTCATGTAAATACTCTTAAAATATAAAAAATATTACAATATTCAGAAAATATTCAAAAACAAACATTTTAATTATGTATTATATAATACAGCATATGTACATGCAAATAAAGAGTATATATCTGTACTGTATAGTGTTTAGTGTGTAGTATAAAATATATTATATATAATATAATAAATTGTATGTAAATGTAGATAAAGAGTGTATATATGTGTACTGTGTAGTGATTATTTGTGTAATATATAATATATGGTATGTTAATGTATATAAAACGAGTACATAGCTGTACTGTGTGTACTGTACTGTAGTGTGCAGTATATAATATATAATAAAATATATGGCATACTATTGAATATAAAGAGAGTATATATCTTTAGTGTGTAGTGTTTAGTATGTAGTATATAATATATAATGTAATATATGATATACTCTTGTATATAAAGAGAGTATATATCTTTAGTGTGTAGTGTTTAGTATGTAGTATATAATATATAATGTAATATATGATATACTCTTGTATATAAAGAGAGTATATATCTTTAGTGTGTAGTGTTTAGTATGTAGTATATAATATATAATGTAATATGATATACTCTTGTATATAAAGAGAGTATATATCTTTAGTGTGTAGTGTTTAGTGTGCAGTATATAATATATAATGAAATATATGACATACTCATGTAAATAAAGAGAGTGTATATCTGTAGTGTGTGGTATATGATATAAATGTAGATATGTAAATGAGTGTGGGCGTGTCTGCGTGGTGCGAGGGTCTCTTGGCCGTGTGTTTTCAGCACAGTGTTAATGAGTCGCGGTCATTAATGCGGTCAGCAGGGGGACGCAGCTTTAGCTCCACAGAACCTGGACAGCGTCTCCGCTTCACCAGCTCTGCTGATTATCTGCTCTGACAACAATATGGTGACGCTTCCCTTC
>CM038727.1:38304253-38314253 GCA_021613375.1 Megaleporinus macrocephalus
ACACACACACACACACACAGACACACTTACACACACACTCACACACACAGAGTCCAGTACAACCAACAGTGTCTGTGAGCTGGTAAACGTGTGTAATAAACAGAGCCGTGACTGTTAACCTTGTTTATAACTGTTTATAACTGTTTTTAACTGTTTATAACTGTTTATAACTGTTTGTTGTTTCTGTTGTGTTGTAACAGTCTGGCTGTTTGTGTTGTGTTGTGTTGTAACAGTGTGGTTGTTTGTGCTGTGTTGTGCTGTGTTGTGTTGTAACAGTCTGGCTGTTTGTGTTGTGTTGTGTTGTGTTGTAACAGCGTGGTTGTTTGTGCTGTGTTGTGCTGTGTTGTGTTGTGCTGTGTTGTGTTGTAACAGTCTGGCTGTTTGTGTTGTGTTGTGTTGTAACAGTGTGGTTGTTTGTGCTGTCTTGTGCTGTGTTGTGTTGTAACAGTCTGGCTGTTTGTGTTGTGTTGTAACAGTGTGGTTGTTTGTGCTGTGTTGTGCTGGGTTGTGTTGTGCTGTGTTGTGTTGTAACCGTCTGGCTGTTTGTGTTGTGTTGTGTTGTAACAGTGTGGTTGTTGTGTTGTAACAGTGTGGTTGTTTGTGTTGTGTTGTAACAGTGTGGTTGTTTGTGCTGTGTTGTGTTGTAACTGTCTGGCTGTTTGTGTTGTGTTGTGTTGTAACAGTGTGGTTGTTTGTGCTGTGTTGTGTTGTGCTGTGTTGTGTTGTAACACTCTGGCTGTTTGTGTTGTGTTGTGCCGTGCTGTATTGTAACATAGTGAGTGTGTTGTGTTGTGTTGTGTTGTGTGTGATTATTAAAGAAGTGAACATTAAACGATGTGTGTGAGTGTGTGGTCTGAAGCGGAGTGTGAGAGTGTGAGAGTTATATCTCTGTATTAGTGCTAAATCTGTGTTAGTGTGTTATATATGTGTGTTAGAGTGTTATATCTGTATGTTAGTGTTATATCTGTGTGTTAGTGTGTTATATCTGTGTGTTAGAGTGTTATATCTGTGTGTTAGTGTGTTATATGTGTGTGTTAATGTGTTATATGTGTGTGTTAGTGTGTTATATCTGTGTGTTAGTGTTATATCTGTGTGTTGTGTGTTATATCTATGTGTTAGTGTGTTATATCTGTGTGTTAGAGTGTTATATCTGTGTGTTGTGTTATATCTATGTGTTAGTGTGTTATATCTATGTGTTAGTGTGTTATATCTGTGTGTTAGAGTGTTATATCTGTGTGTTAGTGTGTTATATCTATGTGTTAGTGTGTTATATCTGTGTGTTAGTGTTATATCTGTGTGTTGTGTGTTATATCTATGTGTTAGTGTGTTATATCTGTGTGTTAGTGTGTTATATCTGTGTGTTAGAGTGTTATATCTATGTGTTAGTGTGTTATATCTATGTGTTAGTGTGTTATATCTGTGTGTTAGTGTGTTATATCTGTGTGTTATAGTGTTATATCTATGTGTTAGTGTGTTATATCTATGTGGTAGTGTGTTATATCTGTATGTTAGTGTTATATCTATGTGTTGTGTCTTATATCTATGTGTTAGAGTGTTATATCTGTGTGTTAGTGTGTTATATCTGTATGTTAGTATTACATCTGTGTGTTAGTGTGTTATATCTGTGTTAGTGTTATATCTGTGTGTTAGTGTGTTATATCTGTGTTCGTGTGTTATATCTGTGTTAGTGTGTTATATCTTTGTGTTGTGTGTTATATATGTGTGGTGTGTGTTATATCTGTGTGTTAGTGTTATATCTGTATGTTAGTGTGTTATATCTGAGTGTTAGTGTGTTATATCTGTGTGTTAGTGTGTTATATTTGTGTGTTAGTGTGTTATATCTGTGTGTTAGAGTTATATCTGTGTGTTAGTGTGTTATATCTGTGTTAGTGTGTTATATCTGTGTTAGTGTGTTATATCTTTGTGTTGTGTGTTATATATGTGTGGTGTGTGTTATATCTGTGTGTTAGTGTTATATCTGTATGTTAATGTGTTATATCTGTGTGTTGTGTGTTATTTCTGTGTGTTAGTGTGTTATATCTGTGTGTTAGTGTTATATCTGTGTGTTATATCTGTGTGTTAGTGTGTTATGTCTGTGTGTTGTGTGTTATATCTGTGTGTTGTGTGTTATATCTGTATGTTAGTGTGTTATGTCTGTGTGTTGTGTGTTATATCTGTGTGTTGTGTGTTATATCTGTGTGTTAGTGTGTTATGTCTGTGTGTTGTGTGTTATATCTGTGTGTTAGTGTGTTATATCTGTGTTAGTGTGTTATATCTGTGTGTTAATGTGTTATATCTGTGTTAATGTGTTATATCTGTGTGTTAGTGTTATATGTGTGTGTTAGTGTGTTATGTCTGTGTGATAGTGTGTTATATCTGTGTGTTAATGTGTTATATGTGTGTTAGTGTGTTATGTCTGTGTGTTAGTGTGTTATATGTGGGTTAGTGTGTTATTTCTCTGTGTTATTGTGTTATATGTGTGTGTTAGTGTGTTATATGTGTGTGTTAGTGTGTTATATCTGTGTGTTAGTGTGTTATATCTGTGTGTTGTGTGTTATATCTGTATGTTAGTGTGTTATATCTGTGTGTTAGTGTGTTATATCTGTGTGTTAGTGTGTTATGTCTGTGTGTTGTGTGTTATATCTGTATGTTAGTGTGTTATATATGTGTGTTAGTGTGTTATATCTGTGTGTTAGTGTGTTATATGTGTGTTAGTGTGTTATATCTCTGTGTTAGTGTGTTAGTGTGTTATTTCTGTGTGTTAGTGTGTTATATGTGTGTTAGTGTGTTATTTCTGTGTGTTAGTGTGTTATATCTGTGTGTTAGTGCGTTATATCTGTGTGTTAGTGTGTTATATCTGTGTGTTAGTGTGTTATATCTGTGTGTTAGTGTGTTATATGTGTGTGTTATATGTGTGTTAGTGTGTTATATGTGTGTGTTAGTGAGTTATTTCTGTGTGTTAGTGTGTTATATGTGTGTTAGTGTGTTATATGTGTGTGTTAGTGTGTTATATCTGTGTGTTAGTGTGTTATATCTGTGTGTTAGTGTGTTATATGTGTGGTAGTGTGTTATATCTGTGTGTTAGTGTGTTATCTGTGTGTTAGTGTGTTATATCTGTGTGTTAGTGTGTTATATCTGTGTGTTAGTGTGTTATATCTGTGTGTTAGTGTGTTATTTCTGTGTGTTAGTGTGTTATATCTGTGTGTTAGTGTGTTATATCTGTGTGTTAGTGTGTTATGTGTGTGTTAGTGAGTTATTTCTGTGTGTTAGTGTGTTATATCTGTGTGTTAGTGTGTTATGTGTGTGTTAGTGAGTTATTTCTGTGTGTTAGTGTGTTATATCTGTGTGTTAGTATGTTATTCCTGTGTGTTAGTGAGTTATATGTGTGTGTTAGTGAGTTATTTCTGTGTGTTAGTGTGTTATATGTGTGTTAGTGTGTTATATCTGTGTGTTAGTGTGTTATATCTGTGTTAGTGTGTTATTTCTGTGTGTTAGTGTGTTATGTGTGTGTTAGTGAGTTATTTCTGTGTGTTAGTGTGTTATATCTGTGTGTTAGTATGTTATTTCTGTGTGTTAGTGAGTTATATGTGTGTGTTAGTGTGTTATACCTGTGTGTTAGTGTGTTATATGTGTGTTATGTGTGTGTTAGTGAGTTATTTCTGTGTGTTAGTGTGTTATATGTGTGTTAGTGTGTTATTTCTGTGTGTTAGTGTGTTATATGTTTGTGTTAGTGCGTTATATCTGTGTGTTAGTGTGTTATATGTGTGTTAGTGTGTTATATCTGTGTGTTAGTGTGTTATATCTGTGTGTTAGTGTGTTATTTCTGTGTGTTAGTGTGTTATATGTGTGTGTTAGTGAGTTATTTCTGTGTGTTAGTGTGTTATATGTGTGTTAGTGTGTTATTTCTGTGTGTTAGTGTGTTATATCTGTGTGTTAGTGTGTTATATCTGTATGTTAGTGTGTTATATGTGTGTTAGTGTGTTATATCTATGTGTTAGTGTGTTATATCTGTGTGTTAGTGTGTTATATCTGTATGTTAGTGTGTTATATGTGTGTTAGTGTGTTATATCTGTGTGTTAGTGTGTTATATCTGTGTGTTAGTGTGTTATTTCTGTGTGTTAGTGTGTTATATGTGTGTTAGTGTGTTATATCTATGTGTTAGTGTGTTATATCTGTGTGTTAGTGTGTTATATCTGTGTGTTAGTGTGTTATATCTGTGTGTTAGTGTGTTATTTCTGTGTGTTAGTGTGTTATATCTGTGTGTTAGTGTGTTATATCTGTGTGTTAGTGTGTTATGTGTGTGTTAGTGAGTTATTTCTGTGTGTTAGTGTGTTATATCTGTGTGTTAGTGTGTTATGTGTGTGTTAGTGAGTTATTTCTGTGTGTTAGTGTGTTATATCTGTGTGTTAGTATGTTATTCCTGTGTGTTAGTGAGTTATATGTGTGTGTTAGTGAGTTATTTCTGTGTGTTAGTGTGTTATATGTGTGTTAGTGTGTTATATCTGTGTGTTAGTGTGTTATATCTGTGTTAGTGTGTTATTTCTGTGTGTTAGTGTGTTATGTGTGTGTTAGTGAGTTATTTCTGTGTGTTAGTGTGTTATATCTGTGTGTTAGTATGTTATTTCTGTGTGTTAGTGAGTTATATGTGTGTGTTAGTGTGTTATACCTGTGTGTTAGTGTGTTATATGTGTGTTATGTGTGTGTTAGTGAGTTATTTCTGTGTGTTAGTGTGTTATATGTGTGTTAGTGTGTTATTTCTGTGTGTTAGTGTGTTATATGTTTGTGTTAGTGCGTTATATCTGTGTGTTAGTGTGTTATATGTGTGTTAGTGTGTTATATCTGTGTGTTAGTGTGTTATATCTGTGTGTTAGTGTGTTATTTCTGTGTGTTAGTGTGTTATATGTGTGTGTTAGTGAGTTATTTCTGTGTGTTAGTGTGTTATATGTGTGTTAGTGTGTTATTTCTGTGTGTTAGTGTGTTATATCTGTGTGTTAGTGTGTTATATCTGTATGTTAGTGTGTTATATGTGTGTTAGTGTGTTATATCTATGTGTTAGTGTGTTATATCTGTGTGTTAGTGTGTTATATCTGTATGTTAGTGTGTTATATGTGTGTTAGTGTGTTATATCTGTGTGTTAGTGTGTTATATCTGTGTGTTAGTGTGTTATATCTGTGTGTTAGTGTGTTATTTCTGTGTGTTAGTGTGTTATATGTGTGTTAGTGTGTTATATCTATGTGTTAGTGTGTTATATCTGTGTGTTAGTGTGTTATATCTGTATGTTAGTGTGTTATATGTGTGTTAGTGTGTTATATCTGTGTGTTAGTGTGTTATATCTGTGTGCTAGTGTGTTATATCTGTGTGTTAGTGTGTTATTTCTGTGTGTTAGTGTGTTATATGTGTGTTAGTGTGTTATATCTGTGTGTTAGTGTGTTATATCTGTGTGTTAGTGTGTTATATCTGTGTGTTAGTGTGTTATTTCTGTGTGTTAGTGTGTTATATCTGTGTGTTAGTGTGTTATATCTGTGTGTTAGTGTGTTATATCTGTGTGTTAGTGTGTTATATCTGTGTGTTAGTGTGTTATTTCTGTGTGTTAGTGTGTTATATCTGTGTGTTAGTGTGTTATATCTGTGTGTTAGTGTGTTATGTGTGTGTTAGTGAGTTATTTCTGTGTGTTAGTGTGTTATATCTGTGTGTTAGTGTGTTATGTGTGTGTTAGTGAGTTATTTCTGTGTGTTAGTGTGTTATATCTGTGTGTTAGTATGTTATTTCTGTGTGTTAGTGAGTTATATGTGTGTGTTAGTGTGTTATATCTGTGTGTTAGTGTGTTATATCTGTGTGTTAGTGTGTTATATCTGTGTGTTAGTGTGTTATTTCTGTGTGTTAGTGTGTTATATCTGTGTGTTAGTGTGTTATATCTGTGTGTTAGTGTGTTATGTGTGTGTTAGTGAGTTATTTCTGTGTGTTAGTGTGTTATATCTGTGTGTTAGTGTGTTATTTCTGTGTGTTAGTGTGTTATATCTGTGTGTTAGTGTGTTATATCTGTGTGTTAGTGTGTTATGTGTGTGTTAGTGAGTTATTTCTGTGTGTTAGTGTGTTATATCTGTGTGTTAGTGTGTTATGTGTGTGTTAGTGAGTTATTTCTGTGTGTTATTGTGTTATATCTGTGTGTTAGTATGTTATTTCTGTGTGTTAGTGAGTTATATGTGTGTGTTAGTGTGTTATACCTGTGTGTTAGTGTGTTATATGTGTGTTAGTGTGTTATATCTGTGTGTTAGTGTGTTATATCTGTGTTAGTGTGTTATTTCTGTGTGTTAGTGTGTTATGTGTGTGTTAGTGAGTTATTTCTGTGTGTTAGTGTGTTATATGTGTGTTAGTGTGTTATTTCTGTGTGTTAGTGTGTTATATGTGTGTGTTAGTGCGTTATATCTGTGTGTTAGTGTGTTATATGTGTGTTAGTGTGTTATATCCGTGTGTTAGTGTGTTATATGTGTGTTAGTGTGTTATATCTGTGTGTTAGTGTGTTATATCTGTGTGTTAGTGTGTTATTTCTGTGTGTTAGTGTGTTATATGTGTGTGTTAGTGAGTTATTTCTGTGTGTTAGTGTGTTATATGTGTGTTAGTGTGTTATTTCTGTGTGTTAGTGTGTTATATCTGTGTGTTAGTGTGTTATATCTGTATGTTAGTGTGTTTTATGTGTGTTAGTGTGTTATATCTGTGTGTTAGTGTGTTATATCTGTATGTTAGTGTGTTATATGTGTGTTAGTGTGTTATAGCTGTGTGTTAGTGTGTTATATCTGTGTGTTAGTGTGTTATATCTGTGTGTTAGTGTGTTATTTCTGTGTGTTAGTGTGTTATATGTGTGTTAGTGTGTTATATCTGTGTGTTAGTGTGTTATATCTGTGTGTTAGTGTGTTATATCTGTGTGTTAGTGTGTTATTTCTGTGTGTTAGTGTGTTATATCTGTGTGTTAGTGTGTTATATCTGTGTGTTAGTGTGTTATGTGTGTGTTAGTGAGTTATTTCTGTGTGTTAGTGTGTTATATCTGTGTGTTAGTGTGTTATGTGTGTGTTAGTGAGTTATTTCTGTGTGTTAGTGTGTTATATCTATGTGTTAGTATGTTATTTCTGTGTGTTAGTGAGTTATATGTGTGTGTTAGTGTGTTATACCTGTGTGTTAGTGTGTTATATGTGTGTTAGTGTGTTATATCTGTGTGTTAGTGTGTTATATCTGTGTTAGTGTGTTATTTCTGTGTGTTAGTGTGTTATGTGTGTGTTAGTGAGTTATTTCTGTGTGTTAGTGTTTTATATGTGTGTTAGTGTGTTATTTCTGTGTGTTAGTGTGTTATATGTGTGTGTTAGTGCGCTATATCTGTGTGTTAGTGTGTTATATGTGTGTTAGTGTGTTATATCTGTGTGTTAGTGTGTTATATGTGTGTTAGTGTGTTATATCTGTGTGTTAGTGTGTTATATCTGTGTTAGTGTGTTATTTCTGTGTGTTAGTGTGTTATATGTGTGTGTTAGTGAGTTATTTCTGTGTGTTAGTGTGTTATATGTGTGTTATTTCTGTGTGTTAGTGTGTTATATCTGTGTGTTAGTGTGTTATATCTGTATGTTAGTGTGTTATATCTGTGTGTTAGTGTGTTATATCTGTGTGTTAGTGTGTTATATGTGTGTTAGTGTGTTATATCTGTGTGTTAGTGTGTTATATCTGTGTGTTAGTGTGTTATATGTGTGTGTTATATGTGTGTTAGTGTGTTATATGTGTGTTAGTGTGTTATTTCTGTGTGTTAGTGTGTTATATGTGTGTTAGTGTGTTATATGTGTGTTAGTGTGTTATATGTGTGTGTGTGTGTCAGAAGGTGCTGCTGATGCTGTGTATTAGTATGGTGAAGTGAGTAGGGAGAATGGGTGTGGCCTGTGTGGGGTAGCTCCGCCCCCTCTCTCTGAGGGGTTACTGCTGCTCACTCACTCCAGCTCTGAGCTCAGGATGGACTCACACAGCAGATCAGAGTCCAGCAGGACCCCTCAGGTAAGACTCACCTGTTCACACCTGCACTCATACAGACCCTCACTGTGGAACCGGAACCCTGCGGAACCGCAGTGCGCATGCTGCATGTGAATGTGTGAGGTTCCTAAAAGGTTCTCTGTGGAGACGCAGTGTGCGGTTAGTGGAACACGGTTCTAGGTAGGACCACAGAGAGGTGGAACCCTGTCTTGTTCTATAATTAAGCATTTTAGCTTTCTATTAAAGGTTCTTTAAAGAACCGTACTCACAGTTCCTCTCACATAATTATATGAAGAACCAGTTAAACCAGTGTAGAAAATCCTGTTCGGTTCTTTAAAGAACCCTGAAGCTTCTGAGGAACCTGTTTTAAAGTCTTGTGTGGGTTCTAGATCAGTTGAAGGTTCTCCTGTGCAGCGCAGGAGCTTTTGGGAGCGTGTGTATGTGTGAGTATTGATGAGTGATTATTGGCGGTAAATCAGAAATTAATGATGCGGCAGATCGAACCTGCAGAGAAGCGTCTCGCGCACCGCGCAGTCCATTACTTGTGAATTGTTATAATTAATAATAATAATAATAATAATAATAATAATAATAATAATAATAATAATAATGTTTAGAGATCAAAGCCGAATTATCAATCTGAGCTTCGCGCGCAGTATTTGTACTAATATTGGAGTGATTTCTAGAGCGAGCGCAGCGCGCGCTGTGTAGTTATTTGTATTGGTTCAGATTTAGTTTCTAATTTCAGATCAAAGCGTGTAGATTCTGGAAGTTAATTATTAATTAAGTTTGTAATCGGCTGTTTGTATAAAAGTGTTGGTGTAAACGGCGCGCGCTTCGTGTCGGACTGTGATTAGTAATATTTCCTTGTATGTGTAAATAAGTGTGTAAATTTTAAGCCGTGTTAATTAGTAGATTAGACGCGCGCGCCGCTGACTGCCCTCTGATTCATGAAATGATTTATTTATTGATGAGTATTAATTGTTTTTGATTGATAAGTACTGATTGTATATCGGTGCTGAAGCTCACGCGCTGCATTTTATGCAGTTTGACCATTAAATACATTTAAATCTGTGTGTTTAGCTCAGCTCGAGCTCTCAGCGCGCGCCGCTCTGTTCCTGTGTGTGTGTATGTGTGTGTGTGTGTGTGTGTGTGTGCGCGGGCTCGCGCAGCTCCAGCCAAAATTTCACTTCTATTTTGATTTGAATGTATTATTATTATTATTATTATTATTATTATTATTATTATTATTATTATTGTTGTTGTTGTTGTTGTTGTTGTTGTTGTTATAATCATATGTAGTCATTTGGGCAGGAGATTTACTGTAAACATTTTAAATAAAACATTTAATAGTGTTAATAAATATTTATTAGTAATCAATAATTTTATTCTGTCAATAAAAATAAAATGATTTGTGGTACAAAATTTTAAAAATGAACTGTTTTTATTTTAAATGTTTGTTTAATAAAGAAACATATTTACAATAAATCTGCTGCCCAAATGATTACATATGATTTAAACAACAACAACAACATCAATAATAATAATAATAATAATAATAATAATAATAATAATAATAATAATAATAATAATAATAATAATAATAAAATAATAATAATAATAATAATAATAATAATAATAATACAATTTGCCAAACCTCATTATCGCAACACAGACAATAATACTACTATTATATTAATAACAATAACAGTAAACATTTAAATAATAATAACAATAACAACAACAACAACAACAACAACAATAATAATAATAATAATAATAATAATAATAATAATAATCTCTCTTTGTGTTTATTGTCACCTGCCAATGACCCAAAACCACGCCCCCTCTTTCCAAATGGAAAAGCCAGGCCACGCCCCTTGTTTCTCCTGGTTATTGATATTGATTATTGATTGGGGAATATTCTGTTTTCCTCTTGCAGTGATGCTGTGAGCTGATTGGCTGCTGCACACACGTCACGCCCCCTCAGTGGTCC
>CM038727.1:38324253-38341753 GCA_021613375.1 Megaleporinus macrocephalus
GTCTGTGTTCTGTCTGTGTTCGGTCTGTGTACTGTCTGTTCTGTGTGTGTTCTGTTTGTGTTCGGTCTGTGTACTGTCTGTTCTGTGTGTGTTCTGTCTGTGTTCTGTTTGTGTTGTGTCTGTGTACTGTCTGTTCTGTCTGTGTTCTGTTTGTGTTCTCTGGGTTCTCCGGGTTCTCTAGGAGGATGTTTCCGTTCCTGAGTTTCAGTATAGCGGGTCTGAACCTGGCTGCTCACTATAACGTCTATGTGGAAATCGTTCTGGCGGATCCGAATCACTGGAGGTTCCAGGGAGGAAAATGGGTGACCTGCGGAAAAGCAGACAATAACATGCAGGGTATCAATAATCACTGATCAATTACACTGATTACATCACTGCTTACAGACTATATGTCATTAATATTCTATTATTTACGTTAATATTACCTTTATGTAAGAAGAATTTTCAAAAGCGTGTTTGTGATTTATAGATTATTATTAATAATTAATTATCAGAATAAATACTCATTAGTAGTAGTGCTCTGTTGATTATGATGATTGTATGATGATCAATATTATTTTGTTATTGTAATTATTATTAAAGGTGGTATAAATTAATATTTATGAATGTTTTAGGAAATAAAATCTACGTCCATCCCGAGTCTCCGAACACCGGAGCGCACTGGATGAGGCAGGAGATCTCCTTCGGAAAACTCAAACTAACCAACAACAAAGGGTCAAACACCAGTAACGGCCAGGTAACCATGACTACCGACCTTAATTCAGCATATTCTAGTAATAATTCAGTAATGATTCAGTATTTAATAAATTATTCCATATGTAATGCATGACTCAGTGTGCAGTGTGAATGATTCAGTAAGGAATCAGTCTGTAGTGAATGACTCAGTGTGCAGTGTGAATGATTCAGTAAGGAATCAGTCTGTAGTAAATGACTCAGTGTGCAGTGTGAATGATTCAGTAAGGAATCAGTCTGTAGTGAATGACTCAGTGTGCAGTGTGAATGATTCAGTAAGGAATCAGTCTGTAGTGAATGACTCAGTGTGCAGTGTGAATGATTCAGTAAGGAATCAGTCTGTAGTGAATGACTCAGTGTGCAGTGTGAATGATTCAGTAAGGAATCAGTCTGTAGTGAATGACTCAGTGTGCAGTGTGAATGATTCAGTAAGGAATCAGTCTGTAGTGAATGACTCAGTGTGCAGTGTGAATGATTCAGTAAGGAATCAGTCTGTAGTGAATGACTCAGTGTGCAGTGTGAATGATTCAGTAAGGAATCAGTCTGTAGTAAATGACTCAGTGTGCAGTGTGAATGATTCAGTAAGGAATCAGTCTGTAGTGAATGACTCAGTGTGCAGTGTGAATGATTCAGTAAGGAATCAGTCTGTAGTGAATGACTCAGTGTGCAGTGTGAATGATTCAGTAAGGAATCAGTCTGTAGTGAATGACTCAGTGTGCAGTGTGAATGATTCGGGAAGGAATCAGTCTGTAGTGAATGATTCATTGGGAGATGTGCTCCTCATGCTGTTCCTCTGTGGATCAGATGATCGTTCTTCAGTCTCTTCATAAGTATCAGCCCAGGCTGCACATCGTGGAGGTTCTTCAGGACGGAGCAGATGATGCGAGGAGAGAGTCTCACTCTCAGATCTTCGTCTTTCCAGAGAGTCAGTTCATCGCAGTGACCGCGTACCAGAACACTGATGTAAACACATCTCCATAACAACCAGGCTGATGATGGTAATCATTCATATAGTTGTTATCATCTGCTCTGTTATCTACTGACGCTCTGTGTGTTGGTCTGTCTGTAGATCACGCAGCTGAAGATCGATCACAACCCGTTCGCCAAAGGATTCCGAGACAACTATGACTCGTACGTATATCATATTACACTTGTGAATTATTATTATTATTATTATTATTAGTAGTAGTAGTAGAGATAATAGTAGTGATAGTAGTGATAGTAGTAGTAGTAGTAGTAGTAATAGGAATAGTAGTAGTAGTGATAGTAGTAGTGATAGTAGTAGTAGTAAGGATAGTAGTAGTAGTAGTAGTAGTAGTGATAGTAGTAGTGATAGTAGTAGTAGTAGTAGTAGTAGTAGTAGTGATAGTAGTAGTAGTGATAGTAGTAGTAGTTGTGATAGTAGAAGTAGTAGTAGTAGTGATAGTAGTAGTGATAGTAGTTGTGATAGTAGTTGTGATAGTAGTAGTGATAGTAGTAGTAGTAGTGATAGTAGTAGTAGTGATAGTAGTAGTAGTAGTGATAATAGTAGTGATAGTAGTAGTGATAGTGGTAGCAGAAGTAGTAGTAGTGATAGTAGTAGTGATAGTAGTAGCAGAAGTAATAGTAGTGATAGTAGTAGTGATAGTAGTAGTAGTAGTAGTAGTGATAGTAGTAGTAGTTGTGATAGTAGAAGTAGAAGTAGTAGTAGTGATAGTAGTAGTGATAGTAGTTGTGATAGTAGTAGTGATAGTAGTTGTAGTAGTAGTGATAGTAGTAGTAGTAGTAATAGTAGTAGTAGTAGTGATAATAGTAGTGATAGTAGTAGCAGAAGTAATAGTAGTGATAGTAGTAGTGATAGTAGTCGAAGTAGTGATAGTGGTAGTGATAGTAGTAGTGATAGTGATAGTAGTAGTAGTTGTGATAGTAGTAGTGATAGTATTATTATTAGTAGTAGTATTAAGCACAGTGCTGTTAAAGCTGTTCTCTCTGTCCATCAAAACTTTGAAACAGAGTCATGTCAGTAAACTGAGTTCAGACTCTGTGTTCAGCTCTGTGTTCAGACTCTGTGTTCAGCTCTGAGTTCAGACTCTGTGTTCAGACTGTGTTCAGACTCTGTGTTCAGCTCTGTGTTCAGACTCTGTGTTCAGACTGTGTTCAGACTCTGTGTTCAGCTCTGTGTTCAGACTGTGTTCAGACTGTGTTAAGACTCTGAGTTCAGCTCTGAGTTCAGACTCTGAGTTCAGACTCTGTGTTCAGACTCTGTGTTCAGATTCTGTGTTCAGACTCTGTGTTTAGCTCTGTGTTCAGACTCTGTGTTCAGCTCTAAGTTCAACTCTGAGTTCAGACTCTGTTTAGCTCTGTGTTCAGACTCTGTGTTCAGCTCTGAGTTCAGACTCTGTGTACAGCTCTAAGTTCAGCTCTGAGTTCAGACTCTGTGTTTAGCACTCTGTTCAGACTCTGTGTTCAGCTCTGAGTTCAGACTCTGTGTACAGCTCTAAGTTCAGCTCTGAGTTCAGACTCTGTGTTTAGCTCTGTGTTCAGACTCTGTGTTCAGCTCTGTGTTCAGACTCTGTTCAGCTCTGAGTTCAGCTCTGAGTTCAGACTCTGTGTTTAGCTCTGTGTTCAGACTCTGTGTTCAGCTCTGAGTTCAGCTCTGTGTTCAGACTCTGTGTTCAGCTCTGTGTTCAGCTCTAAGTTCAGCTCTGAGTTCAGACTCTGTGTTCAGCTCTGTGTTCAGACTCTGTGTTCAGCTCTGAGTTCAGCTCTGAGTTCAGACTCTGTGTTCAGACTCTGTGTTCAGCTCTGAGTTCAGCTCTTTGTTCAGCTCTGAGTTCAGCTCTGTGTTCAGACTCTGTTTTCAGCTCTAAGTTCAGCTCCGTGTTCAGCTCCGAGTTCAGCTCTGAGTTCAGACTCTGTGTTCAGACTCTGTGTTCAGCTCTGAGTTCAGACTCTGAGTTCAGACTCTGTGTTCAGCTCTAAGTTCAGCTCTGAGTTCAGACTCTGTGTTTAGCTCTGAGTTCAGACTCTGTGTTCAGACTCTGTGTTCAGCTCTGTGTTCAACTCTAAGTTCAGCTCTGAGTTCAGACTCTGTGTTTAGCTCTGTGTTCAGACTCTGTGTTCAGCTCTGAGTTCAGACTCTGTGTTCAGACTCTGTGTTCAGCTCTGTGTTCAGACTCTGTGTTCAGACTCTGTGTTTAGCTCTGTGTTCAGACTCTGTGTTCAGCTCTGTGTTCAGACTCTGTGTTCAGCTCTGAGTTCAGACTCTGTGTTCAGCTCTGAGTTCAGACTCTGTGTTCAGCTCTGAGTTCAGACTCTGTGTTCAGCTCTGTGTTCAGACTCTGTATTCAGCTCTGTGTTCAGACTGTGTTAAGACTCTGAGTTCAGCTCTGAGTTCAGACTCTGAGTTCAGACTCTGTGTTCAGACTCTGTGTTCAGATTCTGTGTTCAGACTGTGTTAAGACTCTGAGTTCAGCTCTGAGTTCAGACTCTGAGTTCAGCTCTGAGTTCAGACTCTGTGTTTAGCTCTGTGTTCAGACTCTGTGTTCAGCTCTGTGTTCAGACTCTGTGTTAAGCTCTGTGTTCAGCTCTGTGTTCAGACTCTGTGTTTAGCTCTGTGTTCAGACTCTGTGTTCAGCTCTAAGTTCAGCTCTGAGTTCAGACTCTGTGTTCAGCTCTGTGTTCAGACTCTGTGTTCAGCTCTGAGTTCAGCTCTGAGTTCAGACTCTGTGTTTAGCTCTGTGTTCAGACTCTGTGTTCAGCTCTGAGTTCAGACTCTGTGTTTAGCTCTAAGTTCAGCTCTGAGTTCAGACTCTGTGTTCAGCTCTGAGTTCAGACTGTGTTTAGCTCTAAGTTCAGCTCTGAGTTCAGACTCTGTGTTTAGCTCTGTGTTCAGACTCTGTGTTCAGCTCTGTGTTCAGACTCTGTTCAGCTCTGAGTTCAGCTCTGTGTTCAGACTCTGTGTTTAGCTCTGTGTTCAGACTCTGTGTTCAGCTCTGTGTTCAGCTCTAAGTTCAGCTCTGAGTTCAGACTCTGTGTTCAGCTCTGTGTTCAGACTCTGTGTTCAGCTCTGAGTTCAGCTCTGAGTTCAGACTCTGTGTTCAGACTCTGTGTTCAGCTCTGAGTTCAGCTCTGTGTTCAGCTCTGAGTTCAGCTCTGTGTTCAGACTCTGTTTTCAGCTCTAAGTTCAGCTCCGTGTTCAGCTCCGAGTTCAGCTCTGAGTTCAGACTCTGTGTTCAGCTCTGAGTTCAGACTCTGAGTTCAGACTCTGTGTTCAGCTCTAAGTTCAGCTCTGAGTTCAGACTCTGTGTTTAGCTCTGAGTTCAGACTCTGTGTTCAGACTCTGTGTTCAGCTCTGTGTTCAGCTCTAAGTTCAGCTCTGAGTTCAGACTCTGTGTTTAGCTCTGTGTTCAGACTCTGTGTTCAGCTCTGAGTTCAGACTCTGTGTTCAGACTCTGTGTTCAGCTCTGTGTTCAGACTCTGTGTTCAGACTCTGTGTTTAGCTCTGTGTTCAGACTCTGTGTTCAGCTCTGTGTTCAGACTCTGTGTTCAGCTCTGAGTTCAGACTCTGTGTTCAGCTCTGAGTTCAGACTCTGTGTTCAGCTCTGAGTTCAGACTCTGTGTTCAGCTCTGTGTTCAGACTCTGTATTCAGCTCTGTGTTCAGACTGTGTTAAGACTCTGAGTTCAGCTCTGAGTTCAGACTCTGAGTTCAGACTCTGTGTTCAGACTCTGTGTTCAGATTCTGTGTTCAGACTGTGTTAAGACTCTGAGTTCAGCTCTGAGTTCAGACTCTGAGTTCAGCTCTGAGTTCAGACTCTGTGTTTAGCTCTGTGTTCAGACTCTGTGTTCAGCTCTGTGTTCAGACTCTGTGTTAAGCTCTGTGTTCAGCTCTGTGTTCAGACTCTGTGTTTAGCTCTGTGTTCAGACTCTGTGTTCAGCTCTAAGTTCAGCTCTGAGTTCAGACTCTGTGTTCAGCTCTGTGTTCAGACTCTGTGTTCAGCTCTGAGTTCAGCTCTGAGTTCAGACTCTGTGTTTAGCTCTGTGTTCAGACTCTGTGTTCAGCTCTGAGTTCAGACTCTGTGTTTAGCTCTAAGTTCAGCTCTGAGTTCAGACTCTGTGTTCAGCTCTGAGTTCAGACTCTGTGTTTAGCTCTAAGTTCAGCTCTGAGTTCAGACTCTGTGTTTAGCTCTGTGTTCAGACTCTGTGTTCAGCTCTGTGTTCAGACTCTGTTCAGCTCTGAGTTCAGCTCTGTGTTCAGACTCTGTGTTTAGCTCTGTGTTCAGACTCTGTGTTCAGCTCTGAGTTCAGCTCTGTGTTCAGCTCTAAGTTCAGCTCTGAGTTCAGACTCTGTGTTTAGCTCTGTGTTCAGACTCTGTGTTCAGCTCTGAGTTCAGCTCTGAGTTCAGACTCTGTGTTTAGCTCTGTGTTCAGACTCTGTGTTCAGCTCTAAGTTCAGCTCTGAGTTCAGACTCTGTGTTTAGCTCTGTGTTCAGCTCTGTGTTCAGACTCTGCCTCTCTGGGTGACTCCTCCCCTCTTTACTTCTTAAAGACTCTTTCATGTCACTGTCCTGTTACTAATGATCTGATTGGCTGTCAGATGTTCCAGCAGATTCACATTCCACTGTCTGTTTCTGACGCTGTAGGATGTACACGGCCCCCGAGGGTGAGCGACTGACCCCGTCCCCCACCGACTCCCCCCGCGCCCACCAGATCGTTCCCACCGGCCGCTACGCCATGCAGCCGTTCCTGCAGGACCACCAGCTGGGGAACCTGCCGCAGAGCCGTTTCTACGGCGGCGAGAGGGCGGTGCCTCAGACCGCCGGCGTGGAGGACTGCAGCGCCCCCCACAGGTGGCTGGTGACGCAGCAAGGCGGCTGCAGCAAGCTGGAACTGACCGCCTACGAGGGAGACTACTCCAGCGGCCTTCTGCCCGCCTACGCTCTGAAGTCCCTGCAGGGGGCGCACTCTCTGGGCTACTACTCCGACTCGGCCTTCACCTCGGTGGCCGCAGGGTGGGGGTCGAAGGTCGCGTACCAGAAGAAGATGACCCCCGGCCTGCCCTGGTCGCCCCGGCCCAACCCCAACGACTTCTCGGACGTTCAGCTGGTCGACAAGGACCGGGTCCGGGAGGAGGAGCTGTGTCCGGCCCCGGCGTGGGTGGACACGGCGCCGTTCCTGAAGCCGCTGGACGCGGACCCCGGCGTGTATTCGGTGGTCTGTAAACGGAGGAGGATGTCCAGCGCCGAAAGTTCTCCAGCCGTTAAGTGTGAGGAGTCCAGAGGACCGGACCCTTTCAGCAAAGACACCAAAACCTACTGCGCCTTCTACAGCGCCACCTAGAGGAGCTCACACACACCGCGCCCAGACTGAGAGCCGGAGGTCAGCTGATCGGTGGTCCTCTCACTTCCTGCCAAATAGTTTTATACGTGGCGTGCGTGCCCCCCCCCCAACCCCCCCTTACAGACTAGCCTGAGTATTTATTGTGTCGTGTGCACGTCAGCGTGGGTCCGGGACCACTCGTCTGTTTATCACTGTATACAAACCTGCATTAAAAACTTCCCATCATGCTTCTGGGCGAGTCTTGTTTCTTTATCTGAACATGTGAACCGTAAGTACAACAAACACCTAAACACCGAATTTTAATATGTGTTACATTTGTAAAGGGTAATTCCACCAACTTCTCAAAATTCCCTCATCGTTCTTTATACACAGAGTGATTGATAGTGTCTTCATGTAAAATGGTGGTGGTGGTGTTTACAGTGGTGGTGATGGTGTTTACAGTGGTGGTGATGGTGTTTACAGTGGTGGTGGTGTTTACAGTGGTGGTGATGGTGTTTACAGTGATGGTGATGGTGTTTACAGTGGTGGTGGTGATGTTTACAGTGGTGGTGATGGTGTTTACAGTGGTGTTGATGGTGTTTACAGTGGTGGTGATGGTGTTTACAGTGGTGGTGATGATGGTGTTTACAGTGGTGGTGGTGTTTACAGTGGTGGTGATGGTGTTTACAGTGGTGGTGATGGTGTTTACAGTGGTGGTGATGATGTTTACAGTGGTGATGATGGTGTTTATAGTGGTGGTGATGATGTTTACAGTGGTGGTGGTGGTGTTTACAGTGGTGGTTATGGTGT
The DNA here is from genome assembly GCA_021613375.1 of Megaleporinus macrocephalus. NCBI lineage: Eukaryota > Metazoa > Chordata > Actinopteri > Characiformes > Anostomidae > Megaleporinus > Megaleporinus macrocephalus. The sequence goes on from CM038727.1 coordinate 38,332,094, forward strand.
TTACAGTGGTGTTGATGGTGTTTACAGTGGTGGTGATGGTGTTTACAGTGGTGGTGATGATGGTGTTTACAGTGGTGGTGATGGTGTTTACAGTGGTGGTGATGGTGTTTACAGTGGTGGTGGTGTTTACAGTGGTGGTGATGGTGTTTACAGTGGTGGTGATGATGTTTACAGTGGTGATGATGGTGTTTATAGTGGTGGTGATGATGTTTACAGTGGTGGTGGTGGTGTTTACAGTGGTGGTGATGGTGTTTACAGTGGTGGTGATGGTGTTTACAGTGGTGGTGGTGATGGTGTTTACAGTGGTGTTGATGGTGTTTACAGTGGTGGTGATGATGGTGTTTACAGTGGTGGTGGTGGTGTTTACAGTGGTGATGGTGTTTACAGTGGTGGTGATGATGTTTACAGTGGTGATGATGGTGTTTATAGTGGTGGTGATGATGTTTACAGTGGTGGTGGTGGTGGTGTTTACAGTGGTGGTGATGGTGTTTACAGTGGTGGTGATGGTGTTTACAGTGGTGGTGGTGATGGTGTTTACAGTGGTGTTGATGGTGTTTACTTTGGTGATGATGGTGTTTACAGTGGTGATGGTGTTTACAGTGGTGGTGATGGTGTTTACAGTGGTAGTGATGGTGTTTACAGTGGTGGTGGTGATGTCGTTTACAGTGGTGGTGATGGTGTTTACAGTGGTGGTGATGGTGTTTACAGTGGTGGTGGTGATGTTTACAGTGGAGGTGATGGTGTTTACAGTGGTTGTGGTGTTTACAGTGGTGATGGTGTTTACAGTGGTGGTGATGGTGTTTACAGTGGTGATTATGGTGTTTACAGTGGTGGTGATGATGGTGTTTACAGTGGTGGTGGTGGTGTTTACAGTGGTGATGATGGTGTTTACAGTGGTGGTGATGGTATTTACAGTGGTGGTGATGGTGTTTACAGTGGTGGTGGTGATGTTTACGGTGGTGGTGATGGTGTTTACAGTGGTGATTATGGTGTTTACAGTGGTGGTGATGATGGTGTTTACAGTGGTGGTGGTGGTGTTTACAGTGGTGATGATGGTGTTTACAGTGGTGGTGATGGTATTTACAGTGGTGGTGATGGTGTTTACAGTGGTGGTGGTGATGTTTACAGTGGTGGTGGTGGTGTTTACAGTGGTGGTGGTGATGTTTACAGTGGAGGTGATGGTGTTTACAGTGGTGGTGATGGTGTTTACAGTGGTGGTGGTGTTTACAGTGGTGGTGATGGTGTTTACAGTGGTGGTGATGGTGTTTACAGTGGTGATGATGGTGTTTATAGTGGTGGTGATGATGTTTACAGTGGTGGTGATGGTGTTTACAGTGGTGGTGGTGGTGGTGTTTACAGTGGTGGTGGTGGTGTTTACAGTGGTGGTGGTGATGTTTACAATGGTGGTGATGATGTTTACAGTGGTGATGATGGTGTTTACAGTGGTGGTGATGATGTTTACAGTGGTGATGATGGTGTTTATAGTGGTGGTGATGATGTTTACAGTGGTGGTGATGGTGTTTACAGTGGTGGTGGTGGTGTTTACAGTGGTGGTGGTGTTTACAGTGGTGGTGGTGATGGTGTTTATAGTGGTGGTGATGATGTTTACAGTGGCGGTGATGGTGTTTACAGTGGTGGTGGTGGTGTTTACAGTGGTGGTGGTGTTTACAGTGGTGGTGGTGTTTACAGTGGTGGTGGTGATGGTGTTTACAGTGGTGGTGGTGATGGTGTTTATAGTGGTGGTGATGATGTTTACAGTGGTGGTGATGGTGTTTACAGTGGTGGTGGTGATGGTGTTTACAGTGGTGGTGGTGATGATGTTTACAGTGGTGGTGGTGATGGTGTTTACAGTGGTGGTGGTGATGGTGTTTACAGTGGTGGTGATGGTAACCAGGGGTCTCCATGTCTACAACAGATATAAACATAGTATTTACTATGAAACCCACCAGTGAAGCTACACGTGTCTTCTGAGTTTATCTGGATGTTGATGGTAAAATGTGAAAGATCTGAAAATACTAGGTTTTCTTTGGGGACTATTTGAACCTCACAGCGTTCTGCATGTATCCCTCCACCATGAATGGAGTATGTCCCTCCTGTCCACTGTCACAAATACTTTTACACACACGCCCCTCCAGCTATTTCGCTCCAACTGCTGTTGGAGAAGTGTATAATGTGTTCTAAAGGTTCTGCTGTTCTTTAAAGACTAAAAGAAAGATCTGGTTTCGCTGATCTTCAGTAAAAGTACAGAATGTTTTTCTTCTACTGTGAAGTTGTTTTGGAGATGATCTAACCTCAATAACGGTGACCGCCTGTAGGAGACGCTGGAGAGCCATCAGTAAGTGAACTGTTGGATATGCGCCCTTTAAACAGACGTCTGGTTCCATTCACCGCCACTGGGAATAGTTCTGACTGTATCTAGAACAGAGAGTTCCACCCAGAACCCACTTTGAACGTCTCTGTTTACATCAGAAATTATTGATTCATCAGACAATTCTAAAAAAAATTTAAATTCTTCTTTAAATGTATATAATTTATTAAAAAAAAAAAAGTAAATAAAATGTTTAAGAAAAATAAACAACAATCAGACTCTTAGTTACGTTCCTGGACTGTGTTCTCCTCTCCAGCAGAAAGAACCAGCTGTTACAGCCCCAGTCCAGCAGGGGGCGCTGAGGGTCCTCTAATAGTCTAGGTAAGACTCTGCTTGCTGTAGCCTGCTGTGGCCACCAGGTGGAGCCAAATCACTGCAGAAACGGCCCTACAGCAGCCGCCTGCGAGCACAGAACCAAACAGCAGCAGCAGATCTAGTCTGATCTCCAGCACAGCGTCCGATCACTCACAGACCCACCACCTCCAAACCCAGCCCGACCGACCGACCAATCAGAGCGGAGCGCAAAATCTCCCACAGTGTGATTCAGGAGCTTTAAAAGAGATTCCAGTCTGATTCATTCCAACTTCCCATCACTCCCATCAGCCCCGCCCACTCAGCCTACAGCAGTTTAGCCCCGCCCACCCAGCCTACAGCAGTTTAGCCCCGCCCGCTCAGCCTACTGCAGTTTAGCCCCGCCCGCTCAGCCTACTGCAGTTTAGCCCCGCCCACTCAGCCTACAGAACTCATTTACATACATCAGTCTTAAAGCTACGGTAGTATTAACAGTCTGATTACTGAGAGCCTTAGTAATCAGACCTTAAACACTGCAGCTCCTACAGACTCCACATTCTTCATCTAACGCTCCACCTTAAACACTGCAGCTCCTACAGACTCCACATTCTTCATCTCACGCTCCACCTTAAACACTGCAGCTCCTACAGACTCCACATTCTTCATCTAACGCTCCACCTTAAACACTGCAGCTCCTACAGACTCCACATTCTTCATCTAACGCTCCACCTTAAACACTGCAGCTCCTACAGACTCCACATTCTTCATCTAACGCTCCACCTCAAACACTGCAGCTCCTACAGACTCCACATTCTTCATCTAATGCTCCACCTTAAACACTGCAGCTCCTACAGACTCCACATTCTTCATCTAACGCTCCACCTTAAACACTGCAGCTCCTACAGACTCCACATTCTTCATCTAACGCTCCACCTTAAACACTGCAGCTCCTACAGACTCCACATTCTTCATCTAACGCTCCACCTTAAACACTGCAGCTCCTACAGACTCCACATTCTTCATCTAACTCTCCACCTTAAACACTGCAGCTCCTACAGACTCCACATTCTTCATCTAACGCTCCACCTCAAACACTGCAGCTCCTACAGACTCCACATTCTTCATCTAACGCTCCACCTTAAACACTGCAGCTCCTACAGACTCCACATTCTTCATCTAACGCTCCACCTTAAACACTGCAGCTCCTACAGACTCCACATTCTTCATCTAACGCTCCACCTTAAACACTGCAGCTCTACAGACTCCACATTCTTCATCTAACGCTCCACCTCAAACACTGCAGCTCCTACAGACTCCACATTCTTCATCTAACGCTCCACCTTAAACACTGCAGCTCCTACAGACTCCACATTCTTCATCTAACGCTCCACCTCAAACACTGCAGCTCCTACAGACTCCACATTCTTCATCTAACGCTCCACCTTAAACACTGCAGCTCCTACAGACTCCACATTCTTCATCTAACGCTCCACCTTAAACACTGCAGCTCCTACAGACTCCACATTCTTCATCTCACGCTCCACCTTAAACACTGCAGCTCCTACAGACTCCACATTCTTCATCTCACGCTCCACCTTAAACACTGCAGCTCCTACAGACTCCACATTCTTCATCTAACGCTCCACCTTAAACACTGCAGCTCCTACAGACTCCACATTCTTCATCTAACGCTCCACCTTAAACACTGCAGCTCCTACAGACTCCACATTCTTCATCTAACGCTCCACCTTAAACACTGCAGCTCCTACAGACTCCACATTCTTCATCTAACGCTCCACCTTAAACACTGCAGCTCCTACAGACTCCACATTCTTCATCTAACGCTCCACCTTAAACACTGCAGCTCCTACAGACTCCACATTCTTCATCTCACGCTCCACCTTAAACACTGCAGCTCCTACAGACCCCACATTCTTCATCTAACGCTCCACCTTAAACACTGCAGCTCCTACAGACTCCACATTCTTCATCTAACGCTCCACCTTAAACACTGCAGCTCCTACAGACTCCACATTCTTCATCTCACGCTCCACCTTAAACACTGCAGCTCCTACAGACCCCACATTCTTCATCTAACGCTCCACCTTAAACACTGCAGCTCCTACAGACTCCAGAATGGAACCACAGCACCGTTTAAGGTGGAACGGAGAATTCCCAAAACCAGCTGCTGAACTTCCAACATCTTTAACAGAATCCTGAACAACTTTAACTCTGCAGTCTGTACGTTTCACTCCGGACAGTTTCTCCAACACTCGGACACCATGGAGCAGCTTCAGCTCAGCGTTCAACACTGAAGAGACTGAAGAGACGAGCAGCTCCACCTTTATTAGCACCACAACCTCAACAGTGACTGGAAGTAGCAGCCATGCTGTGTGAGTGGATCACTGTGTGCTGGTTGAAGCAGATCATCTTCAACTGAAAGTTCCACAGAGACACCTTTCATCTACTTTGTGTTTGATGTTTAGATCAAAGAGAGTAGCTAGTACAGGTAACGTTAGAGACCAGCAGCTCCAAGTAACTAGCATAGCTAAGTAAATAGTATGTGGGCGGAGCTTATTTACACAGAGGCTCAGTTTATTTAGTTTGAGTTGCTCCTGTGTGATCATCACTGCCAGCCAATCACAGCAGAGCTCATTAAATATTTATGAGCTAATCAAAGAAAGAGAAACAGTGTTTTATTCTAGGAGCAGATCAAAGAGAGTAAACAAATACACACACACTGTAGAACATTAGAACAATCTAAATACTGTGTGTGTGAGTGTGTTAGTGAGTGTGTGAGTGTGTGTGTGAGTGTGTGTGTTAGTGATTTAGTGAGTGTATGAGTGTGTTAGTGAGTGTGTGAGTGTGTATGTGAGTGTGTTAGTGAGTGTGTGAGTGTGTGAGAGTGCGAGTGTGTTAGTGAGTATGTGTGAGTGAGTATGTGTGAGTGTATGAGTGTGTTAGTGAGTGTGTGAGTGTGTATGTGATTTAGTGAGTGTATGAGTGTGTTAGTGAGTGTGTGAGTGTGTTAGTGAGTGTGTAAGTGAGAGTGTGTGTGTTCTGGAAGGTGTGAGGTGGAGTAGAAAGTGAATTCCTGTCTGTCAGGTGTGACGTCTCTGAGCTCCGTGGTTAATCTCTCTGAAGGCGGCTGTAAGTCCGGTAACCGCGGCGATGTAACCTGAGAGACACCGGATTACAGAACCTGTGGAGCCGAAGAAACGGGTTAAACCCACCTGCAGCCTAATGTTCCAGCCTGGAGCTCCCGGTAACACACACACACACACACACACACTACACACTAATACACACACACACACACACACACACACACACACACACACACACACACACACACACACACTACACACTAATACACACACACACACACACACACACTACACACTAATATACACACACACACACACACACACACACACACACACACTCTACACACTAATATACACACTCTACACACTAATATACACACTCTACACACTAATATACACACTATACACACTAATATACACACTATACACACTCTACACACTAATATACACACTCTACACACTAATATACACACACACACTACACACTAATATACACACACACACACACACACACACACACTAATATACACACACACACACACTACACACACACACACTACACACTAATACACACACACACACACACACACACTACACACTAATATACACACACACACTACACACTAATACACACACACACACTACACACTAATATACACACACACACACACACACTCTACACACTAATATACACACACACACACACTACACACACACACACACACTACACACTAATACACACACACACACACACACACACACACACACACTACACACTAATACACACACACACACTACACACTAATACACACACACACACACTACACACTAATACACACACACACACACACACACACTACACACTAATATACACACACACACACACTACACACTAATACACACACACACACACACACACACTACACACTAATACACACACACACACACACACACACTACACACTAATATACACACACACACTACACACTAATACACACACACACACACACACTACACTCTAATACACACACACACACTACACACTAATACACACACACACACACTACACACTAATACACAGTAACACACAGTAACACACACACAGTAACACACACACACACACACTACACACAGTAATACACACACACTACACACACACACTACACACTAATACACACACACACACACACACTACACACTAATACACACACACACACACACACACACACACTACACACTAATACACACACACACACACACACACACACACTACACACTACACACAGTAACACACAGTGACACACACACACACTACACACACACAGTAACACACACACAAACACACACTACACACAGTAACACACACACACTACACACACACACTACACACAGTAACACACACACACAGTAACACACACACACACACACACAGTAACACACACACACTACACACAGTAACACACACACACATACACACACTACACACAGTAACACACAAACACACACACTACACACAGTAACACACACACAGTAATACACTACACACACTAAAACACGCATTAATATACACACACTAATACACACTATCACACAGTAACACACACTAATACACACAACACATATACACACACTAATACACACACACTAATACACACTAACACACAGTAACACACACTAATACACACTAACACACAGTAACACACACTAATACACACTAACACACACTAATATACAGTAACACACACACACACACACACACACACACTACACACAGTAACACACAATAATACACACAGTAACACACACAGTAACACACTACAAACACTAAAACACACACTAATACACACACACTAATACACACTAACACACAGTAACACACACTAATACACACAACACATATACACACACTAATACACACTAACACACACTAATACACACTAACACACAGTAACACACACTAATACACACTAACACACACTAATATACAGTAACACACACACACTAATAATACACACTAACACACACCACACAAACTATTACACCACACATACACACTACACACACCAGACACAGTAACACACACTAACACCCATACCACACACACTAACACAAACACACACTACACACACCAATGCACACTACACACACACACTCATTAACACACATACACACAAATACACACTACACACACTCACTAACACACATACACACTATAACACACCACACACTCTAACACAAACTATTACACCACACATACACACTACACACACACTAACACACATACACACTAACACACACCACACACTCTAACACACACTATTACACCACACACACACTAATACACACACTCACTAACACACACCACACACACTATTACACCACACACTAATACACACCACACACACACACACTAATATACACTACACACACACACTAACACACACTATTACACCACACACTAATACACACCACACACACACACACTAATATACACTACACACACATTAATACACACCACACACACACACTAACACACACTATTACACCACACACTAATACACACCACACACACACACACACACACTAACACACACTAACACACCACACTAACACATACACACTAACTCACACTAACACATACACACTAACACACACTAATACACACACACATACTCACACAGAGCACCTTCAACCTCTTATACTGACAGACGCAAACAGCCTTCAAGGACACGTCCACCCACTTTTTAAAATTTCAGTATTATACTGAGACAGGGGAGGTTATATTTTTGAGATATAGACCAACTTAATATCTCCTGAGTATATGAACGTTGTTGATGGTAAAATCTGGAAAATCTGAAAATAATCATAGCAACGACATAGCAACCATCGGGGACACCCTACAAACCATGTAGCTTCACCCTAGCAACCAACACGGATACTATAGTAAGCGCCTTTCAACACCTTAGCAACCAACGTGGATAAAAATAGATTTTTCCATATGTGCCACATTGTTTACATACTTACTGAAGGGAACTTTTGAAAAAAATGGTGAAGCTCCCCTTTAAAGGGCAGACCTGCGTACACAGTTTACATTGTTAGTTGTTAGTTTTGAGGCCTAACAATTAGTGTTTTAAAGTCTAATCTCATAAAAATAATAATAATAATAATGCTACAATATCTCTAATAATATTATTTTCATCGTAAATATGAATTAATGTTTGTTTTATTGTATCTAATATTCGTTGAATATACGCAAATACACTGTAATTAATTCACTATATAAGAAGATTACTCTTATCTTAATGGGCCAATATCGTGTCTCGCGCTCTCTCTCTCATTCTAACCACACTAGACTCGACCCAGCGCGCTAGCTCCTCCCCCCAACACGCTAGCTCCTCCCCCAACACGCTAGCTCCTCCCCCCAACAGGCGCTCTCCGGGCGTCCTGGCGACAGGATTGGCCGACGGCGCCGTCAGTCTGCGCGCGCGGCTGTGGGCGGGGCGTGCTGCTGAGGGGGGTGAGAAGCGGCGGTTGGAAGTGAGGAGCTGAGAGCGGCGGAGAGGAGCAGATGGAGGAGGACACGGAGGCGCAGATGGAGCCTCTGTTAACCACAGTGAGCACAAAACTTATTTCCCGTCTCGGGTTTACTGCTACAGCGGCCGGGGGGGCTCTCGGAGCGGGGCAGACTCCGCGGGGAGGTCGGGCTTTTTGTGCGGAGTTGAGAGAAAGAGGAGGGAGTGGGGGGGGGGGGGGAGGGGGGATGGATGTCTGAGGTAAACGGTTAGCTAGCTAGCTGCGCTAGCCGAAATCCGATTAAAAGTGGGCGCGAGGTGTGTTTAAGATTGTTTTTAAGTTAGGTTCGGGTCTAAGTTCGGGTTGAGGTGAGGTTACGCG
>CM038727.1:38346753-38364253 GCA_021613375.1 Megaleporinus macrocephalus
GTATTTACTGTAGTGTGTGTGTGTATACTGTAGTGTGTGTGTGTGTGTATTTACTGTGTGTGTGTGTGTGTGTGTGTATACTGTGTGTGTGTGTATACTGTAGTGTGTGTGTGTGTGTGTGTATACTGTAGTGTGTGTGTGTGTGTGTATACTGTAGTGTGTGTGTGTATACTGTAGTGTGTGTGTGTGTGTGTGTATACTGTAGTGTGTGTGTGTATACTGTAGTGTGTGTGTGTGTGTGTGTATACTGTAGTGTGTGTGTGTATACTGTAGTGTGTGTGTGTGTGTGTATTTACTGTAGTGTGTGTGTGCAGTAAACAGAAGTTCAGGCTGTAAACAGGCGACACATAAACACTGCAGTCGATACTTGAGGTGTTTGGTTACGCGCTGTAGCGACTCAGACTCTTTACCTGTGTTGTCTCTGTGCTGAGTGCAGGTAGAGGGTCATGCAGGTGAGTTCAGGACACTCGCCCGCGGCTCTTTACCGTCAACACCGAACAGAAAAACATCCCGCTGTTCCTCAGACGGAGGTTTCCTGTCAGGTGTACTCCAGCCCGTAGCGGAGTGTTTACCTGCGCTCTACATGTACCAGCACGATCCGGATTCAGCGCTGAGCTCAGACAGTGCTGCACGGACTCCTCACTCCAGCCCGACCCGGCCGGTCCGTCCAGTCCTCCTTAACCCTCACCTGGTTTCCAGGTAGTGCTGTAAGTGCTAGAAACAGTGGATGTGAGTTGATTTAGTTTGAACAAGTTGTGTGTTGTTGCTGTGTGGACGCTGTAGACTACAGCTTCTCATCAGTTATTAATACTAATGATAATATTGCTGAGAGGTGTTGATGATGATGGTGATGGTGATGATGTTGTTGGTGATGATGGTGTGGTGTTGATGGTGTGGTGTTGATAGTGCTGTGGTGGTGATGGTGTGGTGTTGATGGTGATGGTGTGGTGTTGATGGTGTTGTGCTTTGTTGTTGATGCTGATGTGATTGTGTGGTGCTGTGGTGTTGATGATGTTGTGGTGTTGATGGTGCTGTGGTGGTGATGGTGATGCTGTGGTGTTGATGGCGATGCTGTGGTGTTGGTGGTGTGATGTTGATGGTGATGTTGTGGTGTTGATGGTGCTGTGGTGTTGATGGTGGTGTTGTGGTGTTGATGGTGCGGTGTTGATGGTAATGGTGTGGTGTTGATGGTGATATGGTGATGGTGTGGTGTTGATGGCGCTGTGGTGTTGATGGTAATGGTGTGGTGTTGATTGTGGTGTTGATGGTGCGGTGTTGATGGTAATGGTGTGGTGTTGATGGTGCGGTGTTGATGGTAATGGTGTGGTGTTGATGGTGCGGTGTTGATGGTGATGCTGTGGTGTTGATGGTGATGCTGTGGTGTTGATGGTGATGGTGTTGGTGGTGTGGTGTTGATGGTGTTGATGCTGTGGTGTTGGTGGTGGTGTTGGTGGTGATGGTGATGGTGATGCTGTGGTGGTGATGGTGATGCTGTGGTGTTGATGGTGTGGTGTTGATGGTGATGCTGTGGTGTTGATGGTGATGCTGTGGTGTTGATGGTGATGCTGTGGTGTTGGTGGTGTGGTGTTGGTGGTGTGGTGTTGATGCTGTGGTGTTGATGGTGATGCTGTGGTGTTGATGGTGATGGTGTTGATGCTGTGGTGTTGGTGGTGTGGTGTTGATGGTGATGCTGTGGTGTTGATGGTGATGCTGTGGTGTTGATGGTGATGCTGTGGTGTTGGTTGTGTGGTGTTGATGGTGATGCTGTGGTGTTGATGGTGATGGTGTTAATGCTGTGGTGTTGGTGGTGTGGTGTTGATGGTGATGCTGTGGTGTTGATGGTGCGGTGTTGATGGTGATGGTGTGGTGTTGATGGTGTGGTGTTGATGGTGTTGATGCTTTGGTGTTGGTGGTGTTGATGCTGTGGTGTTGGTGGTGATGGTGATGGTGTGGTGTTGATGGTGATGGTGATGCTGTGGTGGTGATGGTGATGCTGTGGTGGTGATGGTGATGCTGTGGTGTTGGTTGTGTGGTGTTGGTGGTGTGGTGTTGATGCTGTGGTGTTGATGCTGTGGTGTTGATGGTGATGCTGTGGTGTTGATGGTGATGCTGTGGTGTTGGTTGTGTGGTGTTGGTGGTGTGGTGTTGATGCTGTGGTGTTGATGGTGATGCTGTGGTGTTGATGGTGATGGTGTTGATGCTGTGGTGTTGGTGTTGGTGGTGTGGTGTTGATGGTGATGCTGTGGTGTTGATGGTGATGCTGTGGTGTTGATGGTGATGCTGTGGTATTGGTTGTGTGGTGTTGATGGTGATGCTGTGGTGTTGATGGTGATGGTGTTAATGCTGTGGTGTTGGTGGTGTGGTGTTGATGGTGATGCTGTGGTGTTGATGGTGCGGTGTTGATGGTAATGGTGTGGTGTTGATGGTGTGGTGTTGATGGTGATGCTGTGGTGTTGATGGTGATGCTGTGGTGTTGATGGTGTGGTGTTGATGGTGATGGTGTTGATGCTTTGGTGTTGGTGGTGATGGTGATGGTGTGGTGTTGATGGTGATGGTGTGGTGGTGATGGTGATGCTGTGGTGGTGATGGTGATGCTGTGGTGTTGGTTGTGTGGTGTTGATGCTGTGGTGTTGATGGTGATGCTGTGGTGTTGATGGTGATGGTGTTGGTGGTGTGGTGTTGATGGTGATGCTGTGGTGTTGATGGTGATGGTGTTGATGCTGTGGTGTTGGTGGTGTGGTGTTGATGGTGATGCTGTGGTGTTGATGGTGATGCTGTGGTGTTGGTTGTGTGGTGTTGATGGTGATGCTGTGGTGTTGATGCTGTGGTGTTGATGGTGATGCTGTGGTGTTGATGGTGATGGTGTTGATGCTGTGGTGTTGGTGGTGTGGTGTTGATGGTGATGCTGTGGTGTTGATGGTGATGCTGTGGTGTTGATGGTGATGGTGTTGATGCTGTGGTGTTGGTGGTGTGGTGTTGATGGTAATGGTGTGGTGTTGATGGTGATGCTGTGGTGTTGATGGTAATGCTGTGGTGTTGGTGGTGTGGTGTTGATGGTAATGGTGTGGTGTTGATGCTGTGGTGTTGATGGTGATGCTGTGGTGTTGATGGTGATACTGTGGTGTTGATGGTGATGGTGTTGATGCTGTGGTGTTGGTGTTGGTGGTGTGGTGTTGATGGTAATGGTGTGGTGTTGATGCTGTGGTGTTGATGGTGATGCTGTGGTGTTGATGGTGATGCTGTGGTGTTGATGGTGATGGTGTTGATGGTGATGGTGTTGATGGTGATGGTGTTGATGCTGTGGTGTTGGTGTTGGTGGTGTGGTGTTGATGGTGTTGATGCTGTGGTGTTGGTGGTGATGGTGATGCTGTGGTGTTGATGGTGTGGTGTTGATGGTGTGGTGTTGATGGTGATGGTGTTGATGCTTTGGTGTTGGTGGTGATGGTGATGGTGTGGTGTTGATGGTGATGGTGTGGTGGTGATGGTGATGCTGTGGTGGTGATGGTGATGCTGTGGTGTTGGTTGTGTGGTGTTGATGGTGATGCTGTGGTGTTGATGGTGATGGTGTTGGTGGTGTGGTGTTGATGGTGATGCTGTGGTGTTGATGGTGATGGTGTTGATGCTGTGGTGTTGGTGGTGTGGTGTTGATGGTGATGCTGTGGTGTTGATGGTGATGCTGTGGTGTTGATGGTGATGCTGTGGTGTTGATGCTGTGGTGTTGATGGTGATGCTGTGGTGTTGATGGTGATGGTGTTGATGCTGTGGTGTTGGTGGTGTGGTGTTGATGGTGATGCTGTGGTGTTGATGGTGATGCTGTGGTGTTGATGGTGATGCTGTGGTGTTGATGGTGATGCTGTGGTGTTGATGGTGATGGTGTTGATGCTGTGGTGTTGGTGGTGTGGTGTTGATGGTAATGGTGTGGTGTTGATGGTGATGCTGTGGTGTTGATGGTAATGCTGTGGTGTTGATGGTAATGGTGTGGTGTTGATGCTGTGGTGTTGATGGTGATGGTGTGGTGTTGATGGTGATGCTGTGGTGTTGATGGTGATGCTGTGGTGTTGATGGTGATGGTGTTGATGCTGTGGTGTTGGTGTTGATGCTGTGGTGTTGGTGGTAATGGTGTGTGGTGTTGATGCTGTGGGTGTTGATGGTGATGCTGTGGTGTTGATGGTGATGCTGTGGTGTTGATGGTGATGGTGTTGATGGTGATGGTGTTGATGGTGATGGTGTTGATGCTGTGGTGTTGGTGTTGGTGGTGTGGTGTTGATGGTGTTGATGCTGTGGTGTTGGTGGTGATGGTGATGGTGTGGTGTTGATGGTGATGCTGTGGTGGTGATGGTGATGCTGTGGTGGTGATGGTGATGCTGTGGTGTTGATGGTGTGATGGTGATGCTGTGGTGTTGATGGTAATGCTGTGGTGTTGGTTGTGTGGTGTTGGTGGTGTGGTGTTGATGCTGTGGTGTTGATGGTGATGCTGTGGTGTTGATGGTGATGGTGTTGATGCTGTGGTGTTGGTGTTGGTGGTGTGGTGTTGATGGTGATGCTGTGGTGTTGATGGTAATGCTGTGGTGTTGGTTGTGTGGTGTTGGTGGTGTGGTGTTGATGCTGTGGTGTTGATGGTGATGCTGTGGTGTTGATGGTGATGGTGTTGATGCTGTGGTGTTGATGGTGATGCTGTGGTGTTGATGGTGATGCTGTGGTGTTGATGGTGATGCTGTGGTGTTGGTTGTGTGGTGTTGGTGGTGTTGATGGTGATGCTGTGGTGTTGATGGTGATGCTGTGGTGTTGATGGTGATGGTGTTGATGCTGTGGTGCTGATGGTGATGCTGTGGTGTTGATGGTGATGCTGTGGTGTTGATGGCGCTGTATTGACGGTGCTGTGATGTATCTCAGTCCCGGTGCAGGCGGTGATGATGCGGCTGGTGTGTGTGTGTGGTGGGGGTGATGATGCGGCTGGTGGTGTGTGTGTGTGGTGGGGGTGATGATGCGGCTGGTGTGTGTGTGTGGTGGGGGTGATGATGCGGCTGGTGTGTGTGTGTGGTGGGGGTGATGATGCCGGCTGGTGTGTGTGTGTGGTGGGGGTGATGATGCGGCTGGTGTGTGTGTGTGGTGGGGGTGATGATGCGGCTGGTGTGTGTGTGTGGTGGGGGTGATGATGCGGCTGTGTGTGTGTGTGTGGTGGGGTGTGATGATGCGGCTGGTGTGTGTGTGTGTGTGGTGGGGGTGATGATGCGGCTGGTGTGTGTGATGTGGTGGGGGGTGATGATGCGGCTGGTGTGTGTGTGTGTGGTGGGGGTGATGATGCGGCTGGTGTGTTGTGTGTCGTGTGGTGGGGGTGATGATGCGGCTGGTGGGTGTGTGTGTGGTGGGGGTGATGATGCGGCTGGTGTGTGTGTGTGTGTGGTGGGGGGGGTGATGATGCGGTGGTGTGTGTGTGTGTGTGGTGGGGGTGATGATGCGGCTGGTGTGTGTGTGTGTGGTGGGGGTGATGATGCGGCTGGTGTGTGTGTGTGTGGTGGGGGTGATGGATGCGGCTGGTGTGTGTGTGTGTGGTGGGGGTGATGATGCGGCTGGTGTGTGTGTGTGTGGTGGGGGTGATGATGCGGCTGGTGTGTGTGTGTGGTGGGGGTGATGATGCGGCTGGTTTGTGGTGTGTGGTGGTGGGGGTGATGATGCGGCTGGTGTGTGTGTGTGGTGGGGGTGATGATGCGGCTGGTGTGTGTGTGTGTGTGTGGTGGGGGTGATGATGCGGCTGGTGTGTGTGTGTGTGTGGTGGGGTGATGATGCGGCTGGTGTGTGGTGTGTGGTGGGGGTGATGATGCGGCTGGTGTGTGTGTGTGTGTGGTGGGGGTGATGCGGCTGGTGTGTGTGTGTGTGGTGGGGGTGATGATGCGGCTGGTGTGTGTGTGTGTGGTGGGGGTGATGATGCGGCTGGT
Organism: Megaleporinus macrocephalus; assembly: GCA_021613375.1. Lineage (NCBI taxonomy): Eukaryota > Metazoa > Chordata > Actinopteri > Characiformes > Anostomidae > Megaleporinus > Megaleporinus macrocephalus. The sequence goes on from CM038727.1 coordinate 38,352,690, forward strand.
GTGTGTGTGTGGTGGGGGTGATGATGCGGCTGGTGTGTGTGTGGTGGGGGTGATGATGCGGCTGGTGTGTGTGTGTGGTGGGGGTGATGATGCGGCTGGTGTGTGTGTGTGTGTGGTGGGGGTGATGATGCGGCTGGTGTGTGTGTGTGGTGGGGGTGATGATGCGGCTGGTGTGTGTGTGTGTGGTGGGGGTGATGATGCGGCTGGTGTGTGTGTGTGGTGGGGGTGATGATGCGGGAGGGTTCGTTGGACTGTATGTAGGAGATTAGACTGCAGGAAGTTCTGCTTTGTTTCCTGTGGAGGATCAGCAGGTCGGCGCGGCGCTGGAGGAGACTCGGACAAAGAGACGGTGAACGCCACACGCCGGCCGAACCTGCTGACTCAGTCGCATCTAATCAGCTCATCAGACTCTCAGATCAGACCTCTGATAAACCCTCGTGTGACGTAAACGTAGTGGAATTAACAGTGTCACCGTGTGTGTGTGTGTGTGTGTGTGTGTGTGTGTGTGTGTGTGTGTGTGTGTGTGTTGAATCTCATGTTTATTGTTGTGTTTTGACTGGAATTAAAGGGTTAAAATCTGGAACAGAGCGTGATCCAGTGAGGACGGTTCATACTGATTAGCCTCTCCTCCATCTTCATCCACCTGCTGCTGCTGACCGCCCAGTAGAGACTGACCAGAACACCTAAAGGAACGAGTCAGTCTCTGATCTCCAGTAAGAACAGCAGATCTGATTAGAACAGATGTAAATAATCAGACATACAATACAAAGTAACATGAATATGTTATTGTGAGAGAAGTAGATCAGATCTTGATCCAGTTTGAAGAACAAAGTTAGGTTCCAGATTTCTCCTGGACGCCCCAGACATTGTATGAATGTGTTCAGTTCTTGATTTATCTTAATGAAGTACTGAGCAGTCAAAGCAGGTATTAGATCAGAACTGATAATAATACTGGGTTGTTTAGGAGAAGCTTGGAAAGAGTTAAATAAACACACTGACGTATGGAAAACACTACTTACTTAATGAAGTGTTTACTGAGTAAATAAATGCTTCCTGTCTGGATATAATAGTTTATTAAATATAATAATGTTCCTGAAACGTTTACTCAGTGCTGTATGTACAGATGTACACGTTTCCATACGCACAGCTGGCGAGTCTGAGCAGATAAAGAGCTCCAGCAGAGAGCAGTATTAATACCTCCAGATTAAACAGATAGATGATGAAGAGGTCAGTCTGATGTGCAGGTGTAGACGTTCTAGACTGAAGTACCAGTAAAGAGTCTGTACTGAGGTGAGTACATGGTGCAGATTGTCTGAGGAGATCATCACTGATTACTTCTGGACCTCCTGCAGCTCTGCAGGCGGACGTGGTGGAGTTGCATGTATTTACAAGACAGGATCCGCCAGCAGCCTCACCACACCTCCACCACGTCCTCTCCAGCTGCAGGAGGTCCACAGTCCACGTCTCCACAGACAGTCTGCACCACATACTCACCTCTGTCTGTGTGTGTGTGTGTATATATATATATATGTATAAATACAGATTTAAGGGATACAGAAACATGTTTTTCTTTGGACCGCGGTGGGTTTAAGGGGACGTCCTGTGAAGCACACATACAGTTATTAATATTTACCAGTAAATCCAGTTAGACAGTGTGTGTGGGAGGAAGCAGCAGCTGGAAGTGTCTGAGAGCCCTGGTATCTGATTTACTCCATACGGTGTGTATGATGTAAATATGTTGAGCAGCTGGAACTGAAGTGTGTACGACAGGCTCCGCAGTTACCGCCCACTTCCTGTTTCACTGGGTTCAGTGCAGTTCAGTGTGTGGAACACTGAATACAAGCACTCGGAGTCTGATCTCTGATCGTTTGAGTGTTACAGTAAATATGTTGTATATCAGATTACTGAACTCCAGACAGTGTTTCTCTCCAGTGGTCTGAGATGTCCGTTGGTGGTGCGTGTATGTAGACTGAGTAAACGATGTAGTTTATTAAAAATGTGTTTGTTGAGGATTTAAATGAAGACCGTTCGGTGATTCAGGCCTGAAAGTGAAACTGAAAACATCACGACTTCACTCAGTCAGGCGGCGGAACCGCAAACCGAGCACTTCTCTTCTAGTATGGGGGTCAGAGTAGTGTGTGTGTCATGAAGAAGACCCTAAGTGACCCTCACGGTGGAGATCAGTGGTTCTGTCACAGGTGTAGTTAAAAAGGTGGTTTTGGTTCTGATTAGAGATAGAAGGATTAATCGGCCATGTATCTGTATCGGCCGATTTTTAATCAAAATTTGTGATCTGCGATGGGCCGATCTCGAGAGCTGATTGATGGCAGTAAACAAATGAGCCTAATTTCTGTATTTCCAGTGAAACCCACTCCGGCCAGCTCCTTGCTTTTCCTTTCTGAACCACTAGGTGGAAAAACACACCCTTTCGTTTTCGTCAGTCTGACTAGAGCAGCGAGAACAGTTTAAGTGTTAACCGCACATGTGGATAGAAAACATCGTCCGTCGGGCAGTTTGTTACCGTATGAGACTCAGACTCATCCAGGACAGTTTATAACATCTGTACAATTAGTAACATCAGCGTCTGATAAAGACATTTAACACACTAATCTGATACTAATCTGATACTAATCTGATACAGCACTTCAGAGACACCACACAGCTGAACAAAGTGAGTATCAGTAAACAGCAGAGCTAGCACACACAGCTAACACAAAACTAATAACCCAGAAACCCGTACGAACAGAACAGCAGCAGAAACAGCCAGAGAGCTAAAGAACCACAGCCAGAGTGATTGAGTTTATAGTTCTAGATAAGCAGCTCTTCTCGGCTGTAGAAGACATTCATTCTGCTGCTTAATGTTCCACCTGGATCCACGCTCTGCTGTTCCTAGTAGAGATACTTTTCAGATGTCGGTTTACTCCCATATAGACCAACTTCTAATTTAGTTAAAAATATTATACTGTTTATACGAACTGGTTAAGAATGGTAATAAACCAGTTTCCACCTTGTTTCATGACTTGCTTGTGCTAATAACATGTAGCCCTGCCAAGTCTAATAGCCCCGCCCTCTATCGGTGTCGGCCGATTGCACAGAAATATATCGTATATCACCATTCAGTTAAAAATATTGAGATATATATCGTATATCACCATTCAGTTAAAAATATTGAGATATATATCGTATATCACCATTCAGTTAAAAATATTGAGATATATATCGTATATCATCATTCAGTTAAAAATATTGAGGTATATATCGTATATCACCATTCAGTTAAAAATATTGAGATATATATCGTATATCATCATTCAGTTAAAAATATTGAGGTATATATCGTATATCACCATTCAGTTAAAAATATTGAGATATATATCGTATATCACCATTCAGTTAAAAATATTGAGATATTGTTTTTGATCCATATCGTCCAGCCATGTTTAGAGTATTTGTTTACTGTTAGTGTTTGTTTAGAGGACTGGGTGTAAATACAGCTGAAGGATGGCAGCTGGTTCAGATCCTGTCTGATTTGGAATTAGTCTGGAAAGTCAGACGGTGCAACCAGACCAGTAAGAACTGAATCAGACCGTTAACGGCTTTTATAGCATAAAATGTTATCGCTGTCCAAAGAAAACCAAGTATCTCCAGAGCAGTACTTTCCAGGAGAGACAGGAACAGAGTTACCGTCAGGAGGTTCTCACAGGAGAGTCTGGAGTCTTTCTATTGGTCAGTTCATGGAGATGCATGTTTTCCTCAGGTTTGAGAATACCGTATCGTATGTGAGGTATGATGAGAGGTTTGTTCAGATGTAAATACAGATGATTATAGATTATATATTTTTAATCATTTGTAAATGGTCAGTATGAGGAACTGTGTTTGGGACTGACCCGTATATTGTAGTTTTCTGGATCTGGAGTGTCCAGCCCGCGGACCGGTCATGTTGTGAGGTTCTGCAGAAGTTCAGTTACTCAGATGTGTCCTAAAACGATCCGCACATCCTAATACCCTCACAACAAACTACAAACTAACACAAACCTGGAACAACAGACTGCCTGTCAGAGCGAGCGGGAGGATCAGATCTGATCTGATCTGATCTGATTTACACTGAAACATGTTTAGTCTGTTTGTTTGGTGCTTTGTTTAGAGGAGCTGCTTCTCCAACACCAGCTCAGACTCAGCTGAGAAGGAAGGACGATCTGCTTTACCGGCATTATTTGTGTTGCCATGGTGATGGGGGCTTTATTAATCGCGTGGTGGGAGCGCTGCTGAGGAGGTTCTGGTCTCCGAGTGGTTGTTGATGTTCTCCGAGCCGCTCTGGGACGTTGTTCAGGAAGTGAGGGATCCGGCCACCGCGCCGTGTTGTGCTGAGACTGGTGTGAAGTGCCGCTGTTTCCGGGCTGAGGCGTCAGACGCGCTGAGGCAGCTGGAGACTCGGACCTGATCTGTATTTTCACTTCGCAAACTGACTTCGTGTTTTGGTCTTTACACTTTCCTGACACGCAACTCTGACAACAGGAAGTGCTGTCAGCCGAGCCGGCCGAGGGCAGGTGGCCTCAGGAGGGTGAGAACTACACCAGGTCTGTAGAGCATGAAGCTACATCTGCTTTACATCCAACACCAAACCTCCAAACTCCTAACCTCCAAACTCCTAACCCCCAAACCTCCAAACTCCTAACCCCCAAACCTCCAAACCTCCAAACTCCTAACCCCCAAACCTCCAAACCTCCAAACTCCTAACCCCCAAACCCCCTAAACCCTTTGGGGACCATTTGAACCTCACAGCGTCCTGCATGTATCCCTCCACCATGAATGGAGTTTAAGACTGAGATCTTCTCTAAACTATCATAAACAGCGTCTCAGAATCAGACAGTGTATTTATAACATCTACTGTAAGAACTTTCTGTGAGGAGCTTTTAGTGGTGGACGTCTGGTTCCATTCACCACCACTGTGAACAGATCTGACTGTATCTAGAACAGCTTTTAGAGGTGGACGTCTGGTTCCATTCACCACCACTGTGAACAGATCTGACTGTATCTAGAACAGCTTTTAGAGGTGGACGTCTGGTTCCATTCACCACCACTGTGAACAGATCTGACTGTATCTAGAACAGCTTTTAGAGGTGGACGTCTGGTTCCATTCACCACCACTGTGAACAGATCTGACTGTATCTAGAACAGAGTGTCGCTGAACCTCTGTTTCCGTCTGAAGCGGGAATGTTGGTGGAATTCCTGACGTGGTTGGCGGACAGTGTGGTGATTTGAACCAGGAGCACGTTTGTGGGCGGAGTCTGGAGAGGGAGTCGGATGAGCTGTGGGGTCAGTAGACTGCTGTCCGGTGTCATTCCTTTTCTGTTTAAGCTCCTGCCCCCCTCTCCCCGCCCCCCTCTCCTGGAAAAGCCCCCCTCTCTCTCGGTGGGATATAAATAGCCCCCGTATTTAGGTCTGTGCTAACTGCGCGTCTGACCCAGTGAGCGCTCGGCAGGGAACATGCGGACCCTCACCGTGAGCCGTGTTCTCCGCCGTCTCCTCCCTCCTCACCGCGGCCCAGGAGCTCAGCGCCACTGAGTCAGACCGCTGGAGCCTGCGTCACTAAGAGGATCCTCCTGCTCCTCGGACTTAGCCTTTCTCCTCCTCCTCCTTGTCCTGCGTGGTGGAGTTGTGGAGTTGTTTTCCGGTGAACTCCTCTCCGGCGCAGTGTGGAGGAATGCAGGACTTCTGGGGAGACATTGTGAGGAGCAGTAAGGGAACGTCTATTTTCCTGGTGGGTCTCCGAGCGCGGTTCTTCCTGCACGTCTGCTCGGGGTTTGTTTTTGGCTGCCGTGGTTACTGAGTGTGTTTACTCCTCTGATCGGGCTGCTGAGCGTCTGATGCACCCTGAGTGAGTGCGAGCACTACTGGGATCGGAATGTTGTCCCTGTTGCTGTGTGTTCAGGAGGTGAGTGTTCAGTTTCAGTGTTGAGGAGGTGAGGGTTCAGTCTCAGTGTTGAGGAGGTAAGTGTTCAGTTTCAGTGTTGAGGAGGTAAGTGTTCAGTTTCAGTGTTGAGGAGGTAAGTGTTCAGTTCCAGTGTTGAGGAGGTGAGTGTTCAATCTGAGTGTTGAGGAGGTGAGGGTTCAGTCTCAGTGTTGAGGAGGTGAGCCTTCAGTTTCAGTGTTGAGGAGGTGAGTGTTGAGGAGGTGAGTGTTCAGTTTCAGTGTTGAGGAGGTAAGTGTTCAGTTCCAGTGTTGAGGAGGTAAGTGTTCATCTCCAGTGTTGAGGAGGTGAGTGTTCAGTTTGTGTTGAGAAGGTGAGGGTTCAGTCTCAGTGTAGAGGAGGTGAGGGTTCAGTCTTAGTGTTGAGGAGGTGAGTGTTGAGGAGGTGAGGGTTCAGTCTCAGTGTTGAGGAGGTGAGGGTTCAGACTCAGTGCTGAGGAGGTGAGTATTGAGGAGGTGAGGGTTCAGTCTCATTGTTGAGGAGGTGAGTGTTCAGTCTCAGTGTTGAGGTGAGTGTTGAGGAGGTGAGTGTTCAGTTCCAGTGTTGAGGAGGTGTGTTCAGTCTCAGTGTTGAGAAGGTGAGTGTTGAGGAGGTGAGTGTTCAGTTCCAGTGTTGAGGAGGTAAGTGTTCAGTTTGTGTTGAGAAGGTGAGGGTTCAGTCTCAGTGTTGAGGAGGTGAGGGTTCAGTCTTAGTGTTGAGGAGGTGAGGGTTCAGACTCAGTGCTGAGGAGGTGAGTATTGAGGAGGTGAGTGTTCAGTTTGTGTTGAGGAGGTGAGGGTTCAGTCTCATTGTTGAGGAGGTGAGTGTTCAGTCTCAGTGTTGAGGTGAGTGTTGAGGAGGTGAGTGTTCAGTTCCAGTGTTGAGGAGGTAAGTGTTCGTCTCCAGTGTTGAGGAGGTGAGTGTTCAGTTTGTGTTGAGAAGGTGAGGGTTCAGTCTCAGTGTTGAGAAGGTGAGTGTTGAGGAGGTGAGTGTTCAGTTCCAGTGTTGAGGAGGTAAGTGTTCAGTTTGTGTTGAGAAGGTGAGGGTTCAGTCTCAGTGTTGAGGAGGTGAGGGTTCAGTCTTAGTGTTGAGGAGGTGAGGGTTCAGACTCAGTGCTGAGGAGGTGAGTATTGAGGAGGTGAGTGTTCAGTTTGTGTTGAGGAGGTGAGGGTTCAGTCTCATTGTTGAGGAGGTGAGTGTTCAGTCTCAGTGTTGAGGTGAGTGTTGAGGAGGTGAGTGTTCAGTTCCAGTGTTGAGGAGGTAAGTGTTCGTCTCCAGTGTTGAGGAGGTGAGTGTTCAGTTTGTGTTGAGAAGGTGAGGGTTCAGTCTCAGTGTTGAGGAGGTGAGTATTGAGGAGGTGAGTGTTTAGTTTGAGTGTTGAGGAGGTGAAGAGTGCTGTGATGGAGGTATTTAATGTTAAGGTTAGGGGGAGGCGTGCTCGGCGAGGTGTGAAAGCTGTGTTGGTGTTTGGGGGGTTCCAGAGAACCAGGGTGGTCCTGATGATGTTTAGAATTCCAATACCTGCCCGGAGTTCAGGGCTCGGTCAGTTCTGATTATCAGTCTGATCTGAAACTGATCTCAGTTCTGATAAACATTCTTCTGATCAGTAGGTGGCGTTATTCCCAGCGCGGCTCTGCTACAGAGTTATTATTAGATAATTATTAAATCTGATTATTAGGAGTTATTAATAACCAGTGTAGCTGTGGTGCTGGAGGAGACCTGTGAGGAGCTGTCAGGTGTTTGATAGACGCTCTATCTTCTCTGTGAAGTGAGACGGGGTGCGCGCTGGGGTGAGTTGCCCTTTGGAGTGTTAGCTGATGCCGCAGTGCTGAGGAATGCTGGGATTGCTGCCAGCGGGCTGGAGTACCTGAGTTAGCGCAGCCGCAGTTTAACCTGAGCGCGCACAACAGGTCCCGCAGCATGTTTCAGCTCACCTGCTGATCTGGACTCACCTGCACAGGTGAGCTCACACAGGTACGCCCGCTGACGTGGAAACGCTCCGAGTCTCCTCCCACTTTATTACTATCCTGTACTATACTATACTATCCTGTACTATACTATTACTATACTATTACTATACTGTTCCTGTTCTGGACTGTACTATACTGTTACTGTACTATACTATTACTATACTGTACTATCCTGTACTACACTATTACTATACTGTTCCTGTTCTGGACTGTACTATACTGTTACTGTACTATACTATCCTGTACTATACTATAACAATACTATACTATCCTGTACTGTTACTGTACTATACTATACTATTACTACTCTATACAGCAACAACCTCATACCCGGGCTTCTGTGTGTATGTATCTATCATCCCACTGACTGATCACCTGATCATCTGATGATTTGCTCTGAGTTGTTTGATGTGGTCTGATTTCAGGACTGTTTGAAAGTTCTGATGAGTTCAGGTGTTCGTTGGCCCGGTAACCGTGTGGTGTGCGTGTGCAGGAGCTGCTGTGTTTGTTGTTGAGACCAGTAGATGAGAAGTTGTGACGGGTGATGACCCCTCGCTTGGACCCGCTGGTGCTAGACGTTGCTCCTCTGCTCGTCTCCTGCTGCTGTTTGTGTTCTCGGAGTTTGTGACTGTGCTGCTGGTGGTGGTGGTCTCGGGGCGGCCCACTGTACGGCGCCGGCTGTTGGCTGCAGATGTGGATCTGAGATGTTCTGCGTATCTTCTGTGTTGGACACGCGTCCTGTGAGCTGTTAGCTTGGCTGTGATAATATTTACTAACATCACCCGACCGCTGGGTTGGCAGCGCTGGGGGGGCCGGGGGGGGCGGGGGGGGCCGGGGTGGGCCCGGGGGGGCTGGAGGGGTTGTATTTTTAAACCGGGCTCGGAGGACGGAGCCCAGGAATAGCTGCTGTTGGTCATGAATGGAGCTGAATGTGGAGCTGCTGTGTTAGCGTTAGCATAGCCTCAGGCTGGTATGCTCATGTGCAGCTGTGAAGCTCATATGACTGCTGCTGGGTCAGCTCGCTCCTGAGCGCCCCCTCTGGTGCACTGCCGAGCAGCTGTGACTCTCTAAGAGGCGGTCTCGTTCCTAGACACACTTATTATAAACTGCTGGCATAGTGTCAGCAGCAGGGGGCGCTAATGAGCTGTAGAGCCAGATCAGGTTTAGTTTTAGTTTAAACAGTGACCGGTGAGTAACCGTGTGCCGTGAACAACAAAGATCTAAGAGATCTACAGGAAACGTAACTAAGGTAACGTTACTGCTAGTAGAACTCAGCAGTGAGGTTATTGACTGTGTGGGTTCTGTGAGGAACGTTAGGAACCAGGTTTATCATCTCTGTGTATGTGGAACACCTAAGAACGACATTCAGTCGGTGAGTATTGTGAGTATGGTGAGTATGGGGCGGGGGGTTGGTGAGTATGGTGAGTATGGGGGGGTTGGTGAGTATGGTGAGTATGGGGGGGTTGGTGAGTATGGTGAGTTTGGTGAGTATGGGGGGTTGGTGAGTTTGGTGATAATGGTGAGTATGGTGAGTATGGGGGGGTTGGTGAGTATGGTGAGTTTGGTGAGTATGGGGGGTTGGTGAGTTTGGTGATAATGGTGAGTTTGGTGAGTATGGGGGGGTTGGTGAGTATGGCGAGTATGGTGAGTTTGGTGATAATGGTGAGTTTGGTGAGTATGGGGGGTTGGTGAGTATGGTGAGTTTGGTGATAATGGTGAGTTTGGTAGTGGGGGAGGGTTGGTGATAATGGTGAGTATGGCGAGTTTGGTGATAATGGTGAGTATGGTGAGTTTGGTGAGTATGGGGGTTTGGTGAGTATGGTGAGTTTGGTGATAATGGTGAGTTTGGTAGTATGGGGGGTTGGTGATAATGGTGAGTTTGGTGATAATGGTGAGTATGGGGGGGTTGGTGATAATGGTGAGTTTGGTAGTATGGGGGGGGTTGGTGATAATGGTGAGTTTGGTGATAATGGTGAGTATGGGGGGGTTGGTGATAATGGTGAGTTTGGTAGTATGGGGGGTTGGTGATAATGGTGAGTTTGGTAGTGGGGGGAGGGTTGGTGATAATGGTGAGTATGGCGAGTTTGGTGATAATGGTGAGTATGGTGAGTTTGGTGAGTATGGGGGTTTGGTGAGTATGGTGAGTTTGGTGATAATGGTGAGTTTGGTAGTATGGGGGGTTGGTGATAATGGTGAGTTTGGTGATAATGGTGAGTATGGGGGGTTGGTGATAATGGTGAGTTTGGTAGTATGGGGGGGTTGGTGATAATGGTGAGTTTGGTGAGTATGGGGGGTTGGTGATAATGGTGAGTTTGGTAGTATGGGGGGTTGGTGATAATGGTGAGTTTGGTGATAATGGTGAGTATGGGGGGGTTGGTGATAATGGTGAGTTTGGTAGTATGGGGGGTTGGTGAGTATGGTGAGTTTGGTAGTATGGGGGGTTGGTGATAATGGTGAGTTTGATGATAATGGTGAGTATGGGGGGGTTGGTGATAATGGTGAGTTTGGTAGTATGGGGGGTTGGTGATAATGGTGAGTTTGGTAGTATGGGGGGTTGGTGATAATGGTGAGTTTGGTGAGTATGGGGGGGTTGGTGATAATGGTGAGTTTGGTAGTATGGGGGGTTGGTGATAATGGTGAGTTTGGTGAGTATGGGGGGTTGGTGAGTATGGTGAGTTTGGTAGTATGGGGGGTTGGTGATAATGGTGAGTTTGATGATAATGGTGAGTATGGGGGGGTTGGTGATAATGGTGAGTTTGGTAGTATGGGGGGTTGGTGAGTATGGTGAGTTTGGTAGTATGGGGGGTTGGTGATAATGGTGAGTTTGATGATAATGGTGAGTATGGGGGGGTTGGTGATAATGGTGAGTTTGGTAGTATGGGGGGTTGGTGATAATGGTGAGTTTGGTAGTATGGGGGGGTTGGTGATAATGGTGAGTTTGGTGAGTATGGGGGGTTGGTGATAATGGTGAGTTTGGTAGTATGGGGGGTTGGTGATAATGGTGAGTTTGGTGAGTATGGGGGGGGGGTTGGTGAGTATGGTGAGTATAGTGTACGTTCAGCTCATACCGGCTCTGCTCTCTCTCAGATCCTCTCGGTTCTCCGTGTTTGTACTCGGCCTCTGAGCCGCCGGGGGTGATGGGAATGGGAGTTATTGTCATGGGGCTGTAGAGATGGAGCTGTTCCCGTACAGAGCTCTGCACGGCGCGGACCCTCTCGCCGAGGTACCAGCTGAGCCTCGGAGCTCCGTCTGCAGGACCCGAGTTCCCTGAGTGGAAACATACAGCTCTTCCTGCTCTGCGTGCTGGGGGAGCGTCTCCTCCTTCATAATGAGAACTAATCTCCAGACGTTCCTTCAGGCTGTTCTGGGATCAGCGGTTCCCTGAGAGGGAGATGGATCGGGGTCGGCCAATCAGGAGGGCGTATGTAGGAGGAGCCACGCTCTTCTCAGTCAGTGAAGCTGGAGCGTGACGAGACGAGGAACCAGAGAACAGGGAGCACGTCAGAGGTTCCCGTCGGGCTGGACGTCTCCTGCGCCGCGGTCCTGGGCGATGACCAGTAGGAGGACACAGCGCCCTCGTGTGAACGTGGTGAAGCTGTCTGGAGAAACCACGAGACACAGATCACACATTACAATAAGATCTG
>CM038727.1:38369253-38404253 GCA_021613375.1 Megaleporinus macrocephalus
AACACCATCACCACCACTGTAAACACCATCACCACCACTGTAAACACCATCATCACCACCACTGTAAACACCATCACCACCACTGTAAACACCATCACCACCACCACTGTAAACACCATCATCACCACCACTGTAAACACCATCACCACCACTGTAAACACCATCACCACCACTGTAAACACCATCACCACCACCACTGTAAACACCATCATCACCACCACTGTAAACACCATCACCACCACCACTGTAAACACCATCACCACCACTGTAAACACCATCACCACCACTGTAAACACCACCACCACCACCACCACCACCACTGTAAACACCATCACCACCACTGTAAACACCATCACCACCACCACTGTAAACACCATCACCACCACTGTAAACACCATCACCACCACTGTAAACACCACCACCACCACCACCACCACTGTAAACACCATCACCACCACTGTAAACACCATCACCACCACTGTAAACACCATCACCACCACCACTGTAAACACCATCACCACCACTGTAAACACCATCACCACCACTGTAAACACCATCACCACCACTGTAAACACCTGATGTAGTGGACGGAGCTCATCCCGTGTGTCTGGTGCTGATAAACACTGAATTAATGTCCTCCTGTACTGAACTACTGCACGGTGTTAGAGAGGATGAGACGTTCGGTCCCCCGAAGGACAGTCTTTGTTAGTCTGTCTGCTGTAACACTGTCTCGTCTCTGTAGGACTGAACTGGTAGATTCTCTGTTCAGGGTTGATGGTGTGTGTTATTAAAGAGTGAACGGTGAGGTAAGGAGTGTGATGTGGTGTTCCAGGTCACAGGGCGGTGTATGTGGGGGTGCACGTCCCTCTGGGCCGACAGAGCAGGAGGAGACACCGTCACCGTGGACACCGCCACCACCGCAAACGCAGAGAGAGAGAGTCGGAGAGAGAGGACGGCAGAGAGTCTCCTACATACGGTAATACATCTGTCCTAACATCTGTCCTGTCCCCGTTGCAGCAGCACTGATCTCACTCACTCACAGATTCAGCCTGTCCCTCTGTCAGTCAGTCTGTCCTTCAGTCACTCAATCCTTTAATCAGTCAGCCTGTCCCTCTGTCAGTCAATTTGTCCCTCAGACAGTCAGTCAGTCCCTCAGGCAGCCTGTCCCTAAGTCTGCTCCTCAATCAGTCAGTTGCTCTGTAACTTAATCCTTCAATCAATCAATCAGTCAGCCGGTGTCCCTCAGTTAACCAGTCCTTCGGTCAGTCTGTCCCTTAGTCAGTCAGTCCCTCAGTCAGTCCCTCAGCCAGTCAGTTCTTCAATCAGTCAGCCAGTCCCTCTGTCAGTTAGTCAGTCCCTGGAGGTTCTGTACAGCTGTACCTTTACAGCCCCTCTCCTTCTTCTGCCCCCAGATACCCCCTCCCAGCGGGTGCAGTTCATCTTGGGCACTGAGGATGACGATGAAGAGCACATTCCTCACGACTTGTTCACCGAGCTGGATGAGCTGGCCTTCCTGGACGGGCAGATGTGCGAGTGGAAAGAGACGGCCAGGTGACGGTCTCCTTTGTCCTGTAGAGTTGTGATTAGTTGTGATTAGTTGTGATTAGTTGTGATTAGCTAACACTAACAGCAGGACTACGTGTTTGTTGTTGTTTATTGTTTGTAAATAAAGTAAATGTCTTTGTTATAAACACCTGAGTGTCTGTTTAAACGTCTGGAACCTCGCTGGACACCGTGTGTATGAATGTCCCGCAGGTGGCTGAAGTTTGAAGAAGATGTGGAGGACGGCGGGGAGCGGTGGAGTAAACCGTATGTAGCCACTCTCTCGCTGCACAGCCTGTTCGAGCTTCGGAGCTGCATCATGAACGGCACCGTCATGCTGGACATGCGGGCCAACACCATCGAAGAGATTGCAGGTTAGCCTTAAGATCTCATGAGAACCTTTGAGACATCACAGGAGAACCTTTAAGACATCACAGGAGAACGTTGTGGAGAAGAAGCTAGTTCTCAAATAGAAGAATGTCTGGAGGAAAAGCTAGTTTTCGAGTAGAAGGTTGTCTGGAGGAGAAGCTAGTTCTTGAAGAGAAGGTTGTCTGGAGATGAAGCTAGTTTTCGAGTAGAAGGTTGTCTGGAGGAGAAGCTAGTTCTTGAAGAGAAGGTTGTCTGGAGATGAAGCTAGTTCTCGAGTAGAAGGTTGTCTGGAGAAGAAGCTAGTTCTCGAGTAGAAGGTTGTCTGGAGGATAAGCTAGTTCTCGAGTAGAAGGTTGTCTGGAGATGAAGCTAGTTCTCGAGTAGAAGGTTGTCTGGAGGAGAAGCTAGTTCTCGAGTAGAAGGTTGTCTGGAGAAGAAGCTAGTTTTCGAGTAGAAGGTTGTCTGGAGATGAAGCTAGTTCTCGAGTAGAAGGTTGTCTGGAGATGAAGCTAGTTCTCGAGTAGAAGGTTGTCTGGAGAAGAAGCTAGTTCTCGAGTAGAAGGTTGTCTGGAGGATAAGCTAGTTCTCGAGTAGAAGGTTGTCTGGAGATGAAGCTAGTTCTTGAAGAGAAGGTTGTCTGGAGATGAAGCTAGTTCTCGAGTAGAAGGTTGTCTGGAGGAGAAGCTAGTTCTCGAGTAGAAGGTTGTCTGGAGGATAAGCTAGTTCTCGAGTAGAAGGTTGTCTGGAGATGAAGCTAGTTCTCGAGTAGAAGGTTGTCTGGAGGAGAAGCTAGTTCTCGAGTAGAAGGTTGTCTGGAGAAGAAGCTAGTTCTCGAGTAGAAGGTTGTCTGGAGGATAAGCTAGTTCTCGAGTAGAAGGTTGTCTGGAGAAGAAGCTAGTTTTTGAGTAGAAGGTTGTCTGGAGACAGTGCTAGTTCTCGAGTAGAAGAGCGTCTGGAGGAGAAGCTAGTTCTTGAGTAGAAGAGCGTCTGGAGGAGAAGCTAGTTCTCGAGTAGAAGGTTGTTTGGAGAAGAAGCTAGTTCTCGAGTAGAAGGTTGTCTGGAGAAGAAGCTAGTTCTTGAAGAGAAGGTTGTCTGGAGATGAAGCTAGTTCTCGAGTAGAAGGTTGTCTGGAGAAGAAGCTAGTTCTTGAAGAGAAGGTTGTCTGGAGAAGAAGCTAGTTCTCGAGTAGAAGGTTGTCTGGAGAAGAAGCTAGTTCTTGAAGAGAAGGTTGTCTGGAGATGAAGCTAGTTCTCGAGTAGAAGGTTGTCTGGAGAAGAAGCTAGTTTTCGAGTAGAAGGTTGTCTGGAGACAAAGCTAGTTCTCGAGTAGAAGGTTGTCTGGAGACAAAGCTAGTTTTCGAGTAGAAGGTTGTCTGGAGACAAAGCTAGTTCTCGAGTAGAAGGTTGTCTGGAGAAGAAGCTAGTTTTCGAGTAGAAGGTTGTCTGGAGACAGAGCTAGTTCTCAAGTAGAAGGTTGTCTGGAGAAGAAGCTAGTTCTCAAGTAGAAGGTTGTCTGGAGAAGAAGCTAGTTCTCCAGTAGAAGGTTGTCTGGAGACAAAGCTAGTTCTCGAGTAGAAGGTTGTCTGGAGAAGAAGCTAGTTCTCCAGTAGAAGGTTGTCTGGAGACAAAGCTAGTTCTCGAGTAGAAGAGCGTCTGGAGGAGAAGCTAGTTCTCCAGTAGAAGGACATCTGTTCCTCATGCACTGCCTCCATCTCCTCCACTCTGTTCCTCTGTCTGAAGTTCTCGTGTTGTTGAAGTCCTGGGACTGAAGTTTGTTCCTGAATGTTATTTTCTTTCTGCTCGTTGTCTCACAGATATGGTTATAGACAGTATGGTGGCGACCAAGCAGCTGGACGAGTCTCTAATGGAGAAGGTCCGTGAGGCCATGCTGAAGAGGCATCACCACCAGAGCGAGAAGAAGCTCAGTAACCGCATCCCGCTCGTGCGCTCCTTCGCCGACATAGGCAAGAAACATTCCGACCCACACTTGCTCGAGAGGAACGGTGAGATGCTTTGCTGCACCCCAACAGCTCCAACCATTAAACCTCAGCACATCTTCAGATTCCTCCTCCTCTCACCAGAGCTAGAACTAAAGACGTGAGCTGAGTGTGAGCTGAGTGTGAGCTGAGATGATGTGATGATTCTGCTTGGTGCTCGGAGAGATTCTCTGCACGGTGTGGGGGCATGGCTGTGTTTAGAAGCAGTGGCGTGTGAGATGTTCAGTGGTGGAGCTCCAGTGCTAATGGAGAGCAGTGCTGAGATGTTTGGTGGTGGAGCTCCAGCGCTGATACAGAGCAGTGCTGGGGTGTTTGGTGGTGAAGCTCCAGCGCTGATGGAGAGCAGTGCTGAGATGTTTGGTGGTGGAGCTCCAGCGCTGATACAGAGCAGTGCTGAGATGTTTGGTGGTGGAGCTCCAGCGCTGATACAGAGCAGTGCTGAGATGTTTGGTGGTGGAGCTCCAGCGCTGATACAGAGCAGTGCTGAGATGTTTGGTGGTGGAGCTCCAGCGCTGATACAGAGCAGTGCTGAGATGTTTGGTGGTGGAGCTCCAGCGCTGATGGAGAGCAGTGCTGAGATGTTTGGTGGTGGAGCTCCAGCGCTGATACAGAGCAGTGCTGAATTGTTTGGTGGTGGAGCTCCAGCGCTGATACAGAGCAGTGCTGAGATGTTTGGTGGTGGAGCTCCAGCGCTGATGGAGAGCAGTGCTGAATTGTTTGGTGGTGGAGCTCCAGCGCTGATACAGAGCAGTGCTGAGATGTTTGGTGGTGGAGCTCCAGCGCTGATACAGAGCAGTGCTGAGATGTTTGGTGGTGGAGCTCCAGCGCTGATGGAGAGCAGTGCTGAGATGTTTGGTGGTGGAGCTCCAGCGCTGATACAGAGCAGTGCTGAGATGTTTGGTGGTGGAGCTCCAGCGCTGATACAGAGCAGTGCTGAGATGTTTGGTGGTGGAGCTCCAGCGCTGATACAGAGCAGTGCTGAGATGTTTGGTGGTGGAGCTCCAGCGCTGATACAGAGCAGTGCTGAGATGTTTGGTGGTGGAGCTCCAGCGCTGATGGAGAGCAGTGCTGAGATGTTTGGTGGTGGAGCTCCAGCGCTGATACAGAGCAGTGCTGAGATGTTTGGCTGCATGGCGTGTGGTGGAGGACGTTCAGGACGTTTAGTGGACAGAATGTTTTCCGTGATGGAGATAAGAGTTTGTGCACTGCGCTGTGTGGAGCGTATCACTGAGTGAGGTTTCGTTTTTGCTGCTTGTCTTCGCTTTGCTTGCAGTCCCCACCCACACCCACTGTCCCCATCCACACCCCCTGTCCCCACCCATACCTCCTGTCCCTAGCCACTGTCCCCATCCACACCCCCTGTCCCCATCCACACCCCCTGTCCCCACCCATACCCCCTGTCCCCAGCCACTGTCCCCCCCACCCACACCCCCTGTCCCTAGCCATTGTCCCCACCCACACCCCCTGTCCCTAGCCACTGGGCACACCCATACCCACTGTCCCTACCCCCTGTCCCCCCACACCTGGTTTATGCCTAAACTTTGTGTGTTACTTTGTGCCACGCCTCCTGTTTGTGATTGGCTTTTTATCCTAAACATCACGTTTTCTGTGCACGAGGATTAACCCCAGCCTGAGCGTCTCACCTGCTCGTCCTCTGAGAGTCCTGTCCTCGTCCTGACTGGGTCTGGGTGATACGACCAGCAGAGCACTGTATGATGTTCTGTGTGATTTGTTCTGAGAGTAACTCTGTTAGAACATAAACATTAAACATGTTTACGTAAATAATAATAATAATAATAATAATAATAATAATAATTATTATTATTATTATTATCTTTATTATTATAATTATTATTATTATTATTATTATTGTTATTATTCAGATAATAATAATAATACACAGCTGTTCTAGAGCAGACCCTTATTAAAACGCTGACTTATCGCCCAGACCTCCTCAAGTCTTCACTCCTCCCTGTTTATTCACTCTGTTTTCTCCTCCTCCTCTCTTGCTCCGCCCCCAAAGGGGAGGGTCTCTCCGCCTCTCGCTTGTCGCTCCTGAGGCGCAACTCGTCCATCTCTGCCTCCACCCCGCTGGACCTGCGGCGCCAGTCCAGAACATCCCGCAACTCTCGCGGCTCCTTCATCTTTGGCCTCCTGCAGCCAAGCTCCACCTCCTCCCCGAACGCCACGCCCCAGAACACCCCGCCCCCTTCCCGCCACTCCTCGCCTCCGCCCCGGCCGATCGGCCCCCCTCTGTTACACCCGGAGCTGCTGGTGTGCCGGGGCCAGAGGGACGACATCCCGGAGGTCGTGGTGTTCCCACCTGAGGAGGAGGAGGAGCCATACCTGCACAGTAGCTCCGACCAAGAGGAGGGGGCGGGGCCTGACTACACCCACCAGTCACTCTTTCCACCCCGACCTTCAGAAGGCAAATATCATTCAGCTTTCAGCATGCAGCACGCAGCGGCCCCCGCTCCTGGACTAACTGCCCCCTGCACTGTGTTACTGCCTGACCCGCCGCCGGTTCACTAAACGAGCTCCGTCTAAAGACCGATACACGTCTGCTCACTCCCCACAGCTTCATCACCACTTTAGAACCTGGATCTCCTCAGAGCTTCAGATGATCCAGATCTCTGTAGTCCAAACTCTAGTGAGAACTAAACTCTGGTGAGAACTGAACTCTGGTGAGAACTGAACTCTGGTGAGAACTGAACTCTGGTGAGAACTAAACTCTGGTGAGAACTGAACTCTGGTGAGAACTGAACTCTGGTGAGAACTAAACTCTGGTGAGAACTGAACTCTGGTGAGAACTAAACTCTGGTGAGAACTAAATTCTGGTGAGAACTGAACTCTGGTGAGAACTAAACTCTGGTGAGAACTAAACTCTGGTGAGAACTAAACTCTGGTGAGAACTAGTGACACCACGTAGAACATACACTATTTCCAAACCGGACGTCAACAAACAAGCAGTGCGAGTCGTTACTGAGCTGATCGGCAGAGACGAGAGAAAGAACGAGTATGGAGGAGAAGATGGATGAAGGTATGGGCCCAGCAGCAGAGCGAGAACCTCCTGCAGTCGTTGGTTACTGTTGGTGAACTCCTCCTCGACTGTCTCGTAGCCCGCAGCTGCAGAGAGATTGGTGAACGGTGACGTGGTTCTATGATCCTATTGGCTGTAGCTAGAAGCTGCTGTTGACTCAGTCACCGACTGGTCTAGATATTAAACGTGCTAGACGTTCACCGTCTGTGATTAGACTCTCTCCATCAACCATCAACTCCATCTCACTGCAGTTACACGTTCCACCAGAGAGGGCGCCAAACCTTCCCATGTTTTAAACCTTCGACGTCTAGAACCGTAACAGCTACATGATCTTACAACGAGCTGAGCTGAGCTGAGCTCCTGTCCTCCAGCTGAAGCTCTGGTTAGAGGGGAGGAGATTAGGTCCAGCTTAGAAGATCGTAACAGCTGCTATAGCAGAAGAAGCTAGCTCAGCTCTGAGAGCACACCGTGTGGAGGTTTGAAAGCAGGCGGAGGAGGTGGAGTAGTTAAGAGTGGTTTGTGGTGACCAGGCTAATGTAGCTAACATGTAATGGAGGTGTATACTCCTCCAATGAGCACCTCGATCATCACACGCTCTCCTCCAACCAGGTTCCTGCTAACCCGCGTGGTGTTCTTCTCTCCTCACCCTCCACCTCACCCTCCGCCTCACCCTCCCTCACCTGTCCAGCACCTGGCATCGGTTTATGTTCCTCCTCTGAGAGCAGGGTGGGCTCTGGTGAGGAGGTGGGTCGTGTGGGAGGAAGTGCAGATTATCAGAGCAGCTGTTTTATTGTTCTGCCCTCAAACGAGATCCCACAGTCTGCTTCACTTCCTGTTTCAGTAGCAGTGCTAGTGTAGCTGTAGTGTAGTGGTGTTGTAGTATGAGCTGTAGTGTAGCTGTAGTGTTGTAGTATGTGCTGTAGTGTAGCTGTAGTGTTGTAGTATGAGCTGTAGAGTAGCTGTAGTGTTGTAGTATGAGCTGTAGTGTAGCTGTAGTGTTGTAGTATGAGCTGTAGTGTAGCGGTGTTGTAGTATGAGCTGTAGTGTAGCTGTAGTGTTGTAGTATGTGCTGTAGTGTAGCTGTAGTGTTGTAGTATGAGCTGTAGTGTAGCTGTAGTGTTGTAGTATGTGCTGTAGTGTAGTGGTGTTGTAGTATGAGCTGTAGTGTAGCTGTAGTGTTGTAGTATGAGCTGTAGTGTAGCTGTAGTGTTGTAGTATGTGCTGTAGTGTAGCGGTGTTGTAGTATGAGCTGTAGTGTAGCTGTAGTGTTGTAGTATGAGCTGTAGTGTAGCTGTAGTGTTGTAGTATGTGCTGTAGTGTAGCTGTAGTGTTGTAGTATGTGCTGTAGTGTAGCTGTAGTGTTGTAGTATGTGCTGTAGTGTAGCTGTAGTGTTGTAGTATGTGCTGTAGTGTAGCTGTAGTGTTGTAGTATGAGCTGTAGAGTAGCTGTAGTGTTGTAGTATGAGCTGTAGTGTAGCTGTAGTGTTGTAGTATGAGCTGTAGTGTAGCGGTGTTGTAGTATGAGCTGTAGTGTAGCTGTAGTGTTGTAGTATGTGCTGTAGTGTAGCTGTAGTGTTGTAGTATGAGCTGTAGTGTAGCTGTAGTGTTGTAGTATGTGCTGTAGTGTAGTGGTGTTGTAGTATGAGCTGTAGTGTAGCTGTAGTGTTGTAGTATGAGCTGTAGTGTAGCTGTAGTGTTGTAGTATGTGCTGTAGTGTAGCGGTGTTGTAGTATGAGCTGTAGTGTAGCTGTAGTGTTGTAGTATGAGCTGTAGTGTAGCTGTAGTGTTGTAGTATGAGCTGTAGTGTAGCTGTAGTGTTGTAGTATGTGCTGTAGTGTAGTGGTGTTGTAGTATGAGCTGTAGTGTAGCTGTAGTGTTGTAGTATGAGCTGTAGTGTAGCTGTAGTGTTGTAGTATGAGCTGTAGTGTAGCTGTAGTGTTGTAGTATGTGCTGTAGAGTAGCTGTAGTGTTGTAGTATGAGCTGTAGAGTAGCTGTAGTGTTGTAGTATGAGCTGTAGAGTAGCTGTAGTGTTGTAGTATGAGCTGTAGTGTAGCTGTAGTGTTGTAGTATGAGCTGTAGTGTAGCGGTGTTGTAGTATGAGCTGTAGTGTAGCTGTAGTGTTGTAGTATGTGCTGTAGTGTAGCGGTGTTGTAGTATGAGCTGTAGTGTAGCTGTAGTGTTGTAGTATGAGCTGTAGTGTAGCTGTAGTGTTGTAGTATGTGCTGTAGTGTAGCTGTAGTGTTGTAGTATGAGCTGTAGTGTAGCTGTAGTGTTGTAGTATGTGCTGTAGTGTAGCGGTGTTGTAGTATGAGCTGTAGTGTAGCTGTAGTGTTGTAGTATGTGCTGTAGTGTAGCTGTAGTGTTGTAGTATGAGCTGTAGTATAGCTGTAGTGTTGTAGTATGAGCTGTAGTGTAGCGGTGTTGTAGTATGAGCTGTAGAGTAGCTGTAGTGTTGTAGTATGAGCTGTAGTGTAGCTGTAGTGTTGTAGTATGAGCTGTAGTGTAGCGGTGTTGTAGTATGAGCTGTAGTGTAGCTGTAGTGTTGTAGTATGTGCTGTAGTGTAGCGGTGTTGTAGTATGAGCTGTAGTGTAGCTGTAGTGTTGTAGTATGAGCTGTAGTGTAGCTGTAGTGTTGTAGTATGTGCTGTAGTGTAGCTGTAGTGTTGTAGTATGAGCTGTAGTGTAGCTGTAGTGTTGTAGTATGAGCTGTAGTGTAGCTGTAGTGTTGTAGTATGAGCTGTAGTGTAGCGGTGTTGTAGTATGAGCTGTAGAGTAGCTGTAGTGTTGTAGTATGAGCTGTAGAGTAGCTGTAGTGTTGTAGTATGAGCTGTAGTGTAGCTGTAGTGTTGTAGTATGTGCTGTAGTGTAGCTGTAGTGTTGTAGTATGAGCTGTAGTGTAGCTGTAGTGTTGTAGTATGTGCTGTAGTGTAGCGGTGTTGTAGTATGAGCTGTAGTGTAGCTGTGATGTAGTATGAGCTATAGTGTAGCTGTAGTGTTGTAGTATGTGCTGTAGTGTAGCTGTGTTGTAGTATGTGCTGTAGAGTAGCTGTAGTGTTGTAGTATGTGCTGTAGTGTAGCTGTGTTGTAGTATGTGCTGTAGTGTAGCGGTGTTGTAGTATGAGCTGTAGTGTAGCTGTGATGTAGTATGAGCTATAGTGTAGCTGTAGTGTTGTAGTATGAGCTGTAGTGTAGCTGTAGTGTTGTAGTATGAGCTGTAGTGTAGCTGTAGTGTTGTAGTATGAGCTGTAGTGTAGCGGTGTTGTAGTATGAGCTGTAGTGTAGCTGTAGTGTTGTAGTATGAGCTATAGTGTAGCTGTAGTGTTGTAGTATGTGCTGTAGTGTAGCTGTGTTGTAGTATGTGCTGTAGTGTAGCTGTAGTGTTGTAGTATGAGCTATAGTGTAGCTGTAGTGTTGTAGTATGTGCTGTAGTGTAGCTGTAGTGATGTAGTATGAGCTATAGTGTAGCTGTAGTGTTGTAGTATGTGCTGTAGTGTAGCTGTAGTGTTGTAGTATGTGCTGTAGTGTAGCTGTAGTGTTGTAGTATGTGCTGTAGAGTAGCTGTAGTGTTGTAGTATGTGCTGTAGTGTAGCTGTAGTGTTGTAGTATGTGCTGTAGTGTAGCTGTAGTGTTGTAGTATGTGCTGTAGTGTAGCTGTAGTGTTGTAGTATGAGCTGTAGTGTAGCAGTGTTGTAGTATGTGCTGTAGAGTAGCAGTAGTGTGTGTGTAGTGTTACAGTGTATGCTGTAGTGTGTGTGTGTGTAGTGTTACAGTGTATGCTGTAGTGTAGCTGTAGTGTGTGTGTGTGTAGTGTTACAGTGTATGCTGTAGTGTAGCTGTAGTGTAGTAGGTGCTGTAGTGTAGCTGTAGTGTGTGTGTAGTGTTACAGTGTATGCTGTAGTGTGTGTGTGTAGTGTTACAGTGTATGCTGTAGTGTAGCTGTAGTGTGTGTGTGTAGTGTTACAGTGTATGCTGTAGTGTAGCTGTAGTGTAGTAGGTGCTGTAGTGTGTGTAGTGTTACAGTGTATGCTGTAGTGTAGCTGTAGTGTAGTAGGTGCTGTAGTGTGTGTAGTGTTACAGTGTATGCTGTAGTGTAGCTGTAGTGTAGTAGGTGCTGTAGTGTAGCTGTAGTGTATTAGTGTATATTGTAGGAGGTACTGTAGTGTGTTTGTGTTGTGTACAGTGTGTTGAACAGAACTTGGAGCTCTAGTGTGATGCGGTGTTTGTGTGTATCTAATTCCAGTGGTTTGGTGTGTGTGTATATATGTGTGTGTGTGTGTGTGTGTGTATTGTGACTGTAACAAAAGAAAATGTTGTTGTTTTTAACTTGACACACGGTTGTACGGAACTGAGACCGGGGCAGTACCACCGGCTGACCCACAACTCACTATCTCACTAACTCACTCACCTGATTACACAACAAACCTGGACTTACTAATGTCTCTCTCTCTCTCTCTCTCTCTCTCTCTCTTCCTCTCTCTCTCTCTCTCTTTCTCTCTTTCTCTCTCTCTCTCTCTCTTCCTCTTTCTCTCTCTCTTCCTCTTCCTCTCTCTCTCTCTCTTCTCTCTCTCTCTCTTCCTCTCTCTCTCTCTCTTCCTCTCTCTCTCTCTCTTCCTCTCTCTTCCTCTCTCTCTCTCTCTCTCTCTCTCTCTCTCTTCCTCTTTCTCTCTCTCGCTTTTCCTCTCTCTCTCTCTCTTCCTCTCTCTCTTCCTCCATCTCTCTCTCTCTTCCTCTCTCTCTCATCCTCCATCTCTCTCTCTCTCTCTCTCTCTCTCTCCCTCCCTCTCTCTCTCTCCCTCTCTCTCTCTCTCCCTCTCTCTCTCCGTTCAGGTTTGCTGGCCTCGCCCCAGTCGGCCCCAGGGAACCTGGAGAACAGTAAGCCGAGTGAGAGTCGGATCAGTGGTGGAGCCGGTGGAGGGGGGAACGGAAGCAGAGAGAACAGCACAGTGGACTTCAGCAAGGTAACACATGCAGAGGCTAAGGTTCTAGATATACAGGTCCCACCATTGCAATCCCTCCCTGATCCCTGATCTCAGTCCACCCTGATCCCAGTTTAAAACTGCAATTCTAATTTTCTCTGATACCGTCCCTCTAAATCAGCTGTTAAAGAGCTGTAAGCAGGGGCCGCCTGGGGGCCGTCTGGGGTCCGTGTGTTTAATGTCCTGGTGCTGTGAGAGTGAAACGGGTTCCTGTATGTCCTGTTTTATATCCATATCTATGTACAGCCTCGCGATCCTCAATCACACGGACGCACTGTAGCGCTGGTCACTCGGCGCTGACCCGCCGGCCCTGTAGAGCTGTTCTACAGTCAGACTCTCACTCCAACAGGAAGTGCACCATATCACACTTCAGTCACCACGAAGGAAGCACTAACTTCCCAGCGTGATTAAGAGTCACTCCGAGAAGCTCAGAGAGCAACACTCAGTTCCGAATGGAGCGGTCATGCCTGATGTCTGAGACAACGATAGCAGTGAGAGTAGTGAAGATAATAGTAGTGAGAGTAATGATAGTAGTAATAGTAGTGAGAGAAGTGATATCAGTGAGAGTAGTGATAGCTATGAGAGTAGTGATAGCAGTGATGGTGAGAGTAGTGATAGCAGTGAGAGCAGTGATGGCAGTGATGGTGAGAGTAGTGATAGCGGTGAGATTAGTGATAGCAGTGATGGTGAGAGAAAGTGATATCAGTGAGAGTAGTGATAGCGGTGAGAGTAGTGATAGCAGTGATATCAGTGAGAGTAGTGATAGCGGTGAGGGTAGTGATAGCAGTGATATCAATGAGAGTAGTGATAGCAGTGATATCAGTAAGAGTAGTGATAGCGGTGAGAGTAGTGATATCAGTGATTGTAAGAGTAGTGATAGCGGTGAGATTAGTGATAGCTATGAGAGTAGTGATAGCAGTGATGGTGAGAGAAAGTGATATCTGTGAGAGTAGTGATAGCGGTGAGAGTAGTGAGAGAAAGTGATATCAGTGAGAGTAGTGATAGCGGTGAGGGTAGTGATAGCAGTGATATCAGTGAGAGTAGTGATAGCAGTGATATCAATGAGAGTAGTGATAGCGGTGAGGGTAGTGATAGCAGTGATATCAGTGAGAGTAGTGATAGCGGTAAGAGTAGTGGTAGCAGTTATGGTGAGAGTAGTGATAGCAGTGATATCAGTGCGAGTAGTGATAGCTATGAGAGTAGTGATAGCAGTGATGGTGTGAAAGTGATATCAGTGAGAGTTGTGATAGCGGTGAGAGTAGTGATAGCAGTAATATCAGTGAGAGTAGTGATAGCGGTGAGGGTAGTGATAGCAGTGATATCAGTGAGAGTAGTGATAGCGGTGAGAGTAGTGATATTGGTGAGAGTAGTGATAGCAGTGATATCAATAAGAGTAGTGATAGTGGTGAGTGTTGTGATAGCAGTGATAGCTATGAGAGTAGTGATAGCAGTGAGAGTAGTGATAAGGGTGAGAGTAGTGATAGCAGTGATGGTGAAAGTAGTGATAGCGGTGAAAGTAGTGATAGCAGTGGTGGTGAGAGAAAGTGATAGCAGTGAGAGTAGTAATAGCGGTGAGGGTAGTGATAGCAGTGATAGCGGTGAGAGTAGTGATAGCAGTGATATCAATAAGAGTAGTGATAACGGTAAGTGTTGTGATAGCTATGAGAGTAGTGATAGCAGTGAGAGTAGTGATAACGGTGAGAGTAGTGATAGCAGTGATGGTGAGAGAAAGTGATAGTAGTGATAGTGGTGAGGGTAGTGATAGCAGTGATAGCGGTGAGAGTAGTGATAGCAGTGAGAGCAGTGATAGCAGTGATGGTGAGAGTAGTGATAGCAGTGAGAGCAGTGATAGCAGTGATGGTGAGAGTAGTGATGTCAGTGAGAGTAGTGATAGCAGTGATATTAATAAGAGTAGTGATAACGGTGAGTGTTGTGATAGCTATGAGAGTAGTGATAGCAGTGAGAGTAGTGATAGCAGTGAGAGTAGTGATAGCAGTGATGGTGAGAGAAAGTGATAGCAGTGAGAGTAGTGATAGCGGTGAGGGTAGTGATAGCGGTGAGAGTAGTGATAGCAGTGATGGTGAGAGTAGTGATAGCAGTGATATCAGTGAGAGTAGTGACAGCAGTGATGGTGAGAGTAGTGATATCGATGAGAGTAGTGATAGCAGTGATATCAGTGAGAGTAGTGATAGCAGTGATATCCGTGAGAGTAGTGATAGCAGTGATGGTGAGAGTAGTGATATCGATGAGAGTAGTGATTGCGGTGATAGCAGTGATATCAGTGAGAGTAGTGATAGCTATGAGATTAGTGATAGCTATGAGATTAGTGATAGCTATGAGAGTAGTGATAGCGGTGAGAGTAGTGATAGCAGTGATAGCGCTGAGTAGTGATAGCAGTGATGGTGAAAGTAGTGATAGCGGTGAAAGTAGTGATAGCAGTGATGGTGAGAGAAAGTGATAGCGGTGAGAGTAGTGATATCAGTGAGAGTAGTGATAGCGGTGAGAGTAGTGATAGCAGTGATGGTAAGAGTAGTGATATTGATGAGAGTAGTGATAGTAGTGATGGTGAGAGTAGTGATATCGGTGAGAGTAGTGATAGCAGTGATAGCGGTGAGAGTAGTGATAGCAGTGATGGTGAAAGTAGTGATATCGATGAGCCTAGTGATAGCAATGATATCAGGGAGAGTAGTTATAGCGGTGAGAGTAGTGATAGCGGTGAGAGTAGTGATAGCGGTGAGAGTAGTGATAGCAGTGATGGTGAGAGTAGTGATATCGATGAGAGTAGTGATAGCAGTGATGGTAAGAGTAGTGATAGCAGTGATGGTAAGAGTAGTGATAGCAGTGATGGTAAGAGTAGTGATATCGATGAAAGTAGTGATAGCAGTGATAGCGGTGAGAGCAGTGATAACAGTGATTGTGAGAGTAGTGATATCGATGAGCAGTGCTATCAGTGAGAGTAGTGATAGCGGTGAGAGTAGTGATAACAGTGATGGTAAGAGTAGTGATATTGATGAGAGTAGTGATGGTGAGAGTAGTGATATCGGTGAGAGTAGTGATAGCAGTGATATCAGTGAGAGTAGTGACAGCAGTGATGGTGAGAGTAGTGATATCGATGAGAGTAGTGATAGCAGTGATATCAGTGAGAGTGGTGAGAGTAGTGATAGCAGTGATGGTGAGAGAAAGTGATAGCAGTGAGAGTAGTGATAGTGGTGAGGGTAGTGATAGCAGTGATAGCGGTGAGAGTAGTGATAGCAGTGATGGTGAGAGTAGTGATGTCAGTGAGAGTAGTGAAAGCAGTGATATCAATAAGAGTAGTGATAACGGTGAGTGTTGTGATAGCTATGAGAGTAGTGATAGCAGTGAGAGTAGTGATAGCAGTGAGAGTAGTGATAGCAGTGATGGTGAGAGAAAGTGATAGCAGTGAGAGTAGTGATAGCAGTGATAGCGGTGAGAGTAGTGATAGCAGTGATGGTGAGAGTAGTGATAGCAGTGATATCAGTGAGAGTAGTGACAGCAGTGATGGTGAGAGTAGTGATATCGATGAGAGTAGTGATAGCAGTGATATCAGTGAGAGTGGTGAGAGTAGTGATAGCAGTGATTGTGAGAGTAGTGATATCGATGAGCAGTGCTATCAGTGAGAGTAGTGATAGCGGTGAGAGTAGTGATAACAGTGATGGTGAGAGTAGTGATATCGATGAGCAGTGCTATCAGTGAGAGTAGTGATAGCGGTGAGAGTAGTGGTAGCAGTGATGGTGAGAGTAGTGATAGCGGTGAGAGTAGTGGTAGCAGTGATGGTGAGAGTAGTGATAGCGGTGAGAGTAGTGGTAGCAGTGATGGTGAGAGTAGTGGTAGCAGTGATGGTGAGAGTAGTGATAGCGGTGAGAGTAGTGGTAGCAGTGATGGTGAGAGTAGTGATAGCGGTGAGAGTAGTGGTAGCAGTAATGGTGAGAGTAGTGATAGTGGTGAGAGTAGTGGTAGCAGTGATGGTGAAAGTAGTGATATCGATGAGCCTAGTGATAGCAATGATATCAGGGAGAGTAGTTATAGCGGTGAGAGTAGTGATAGCGGTGAGAGTAGTGATAGCGGTGAGAGTAGTAATAGCAGTGATGGTGAGAGTAGTGATATCGATGAGAGTAGTGATAGCAGTGATGGTAAGAGTAGTGATAGCAGTGATGGTAAGAGTAGTGATATCGATGAGAGTAGTGATAGCAGTGATAGCGGTGAGAGCAGTGATAACAGTGATTGTGAGAGTAGTGATATCGATGAGCAGTGCTATCAGTGAGAGTAGTGATAGCGGTGAGAGTAGTGATAACAGTGATGGTAAGAGTAGTGATATTGATGAGAGTAGTGATGGTGAGAGTAGTGATATCGGTGAGAGTAGTGATAGCAGTGATATCAGTGAGAGTAGTGACAGCAGTGATGGTGAGAGTAGTGATATCGATGAGAGTAGTGATAGCAGTGATATCAGTGAGAGTGGTGAGAGTAGTGATAGCAGTGATGGTGAGAGAAAGTGATAGCAGTGAGAGTAGTGATAGTGGTGAGGGTAGTGATAGCAGTGATAGCAGTGAGAGCAGTGATAGCAGTGATGGTGAGAGTAGTGATGTCAGTGAGAGTAGTGAAAGCAGTGATATCAGTGAGAGTGGTGAGAGTAGTGGTAGCAGTAATGGTGAGAGTAGTGATAGTGGTGAGAGTAGTGGTAGCAGTGATGGTGAAAGTAGTGATATCGATGAGCCTAGTGATAGCAATGATATCAGGGAGAGTAGTTATAGCGGTGAGAGTAGTGATAGCGGTGAGAGTAGTGATAGCGGTGAGAGTAGTAATAGCAGTGATGGTGAGAGTAGTGATATCGATGAGAGTAGTGATAGCAGTGATGGTAAGAGTAGTGATAGCAGTGATGGTAAGAGTAGTGATATCGATGAGAGTAGTGATAGCAGTGATAGCGGTGAGAGCAGTGATAACAGTGATTGTGAGAGTAGTGATATCGATGAGCAGTGCTATCAGTGAGAGTAGTGATAGCGGTGAGAGTAGTGATAACAGTGATGGTAAGAGTAGTGATATTGATGAGAGTAGTGATGGTGAGAGTAGTGATATCGGTGAGAGTAGTGATAGCAGTGATATCAGTGAGAGTAGTGACAGCAGTGATGGTGAGAGTAGTGATATCGATGAGAGTAGTGATAGCAGTGATATCAGTGAGAGTGGTGAGAGTAGTGATAGCAGTGATGGTGAGAGAAAGTGATAGCAGTGAGAGTAGTGATAGTGGTGAGGGTAGTGATAGCAGTGATAGCAGTGAGAGCAGTGATAGCAGTGATGGTGAGAGTAGTGATGTCAGTGAGAGTAGTGAAAGCAGTGATATCAATAAGAGTAGTGATAACGGTGAGTGTTGTGATAGCTATGAGAGTAGTGATAGCAGTGAGAGTAGTGATAGCAGTGAGAGTAGTGATAGCAGTGATGGTGAGAGAAAGTGATAGCGGTGAGGGTAGTGATAGCAGTGATAGCGGTGAGGGTAGTGATAGCAGTGATGGTGAGAGTAGTGATAGCAGTGATATCAGTGAGAGTAGTGACAGCAGTGATGGTGAGAGTAGTGATATCGATGAGAGTAGTGATAGCAGTGATATCAGTGAGAGTGGTGAGAGTAGTGATAGCAGTGATTGTGAGAGTAGTGATATCGATGAGCAGTGCTATCAGTGAGAGTAGTGATAGCGGTGAGAGTAGTGATAACAGTGATGGTGAGAGTAGTGATATCGATGAGCAGTGCTATCAGTGAGAGTAGTGATAGCGGTGAGAGTAGTGGTAGCAGTGATGGTGAGAGTAGTGATAGCGGTGAGAGTAGTGGTAGCAGTGATGGTGAGAGTAGTGATAGCGGTGAGAGTAGTGGTAGCAGTGATGGTGAGAGTAGTGATAGCGGTGAGAGTAGTGGTAGCAGTGATGGTGAGAGTAGTGATAGCGGTGAGAGTAGTGGTAGCAGTGATGGTGAGAGTAGTGATAGCGGTGAGAGTAGTGGTAGCAGTGATGGTGAGAGTAGTGATAGCGGTGAGAGTAGTGGTAGCAGTGATGGTGAGAGTAGTGGTAGCAGTGATGGTGAGAGTAGTGATAGCGGTGAGAGTAGTGATAGCGGTGAGAGTAGTGGTAGCAGTGATGGTGAGAGTAGTGAAAGCGGTGAGAGTAGTGGTAGCAGTAATGGTGAGAGTAGTGATAGCGGTGAGAGTAGTGGTAGCAGTGATGGTGAGAGTAGTGATAGCGGTGAGAGTAGTGGTAGCAGTGATGTGAGAGTAGTGATAGCGGTGAGAGTAGTGGTAGCAGTGATGGTGAGAGTAGTGGTAGCAGTGATGGTGAGAGTAGTGATAGCGGTGAGAGTAGTGGTAGCAGTGATGGTGAGAGCAGTGATAGCGGTGAGAGTAGTGGTAGCAGTGATGGTGAGAGTAGTGGTAGCAGTGATGGTGAGAGTAGTGGTAGCAGTGATGGTGAGAGTAGTGGTAGCAGTGATGGTGAGAGTAGTGATAGCGGTGAGAGTAGTGGTAGCAGTGATGTGAGAGTAGTGATAGCGGTGAGAGTAGTGGTAGCAGTGATGGTGAGAGTAGTGGTAGCAGTGATGGTGAGAGTAGTGATAGCGGTGAGAGTAGTGGTAGCAGTGATGGTGAGAGCAGTGATAGCGGTGAGAGTAGTGGTAGCAGTGATGGTGAGAGTAGTGGTAGCAGTGATGGTGAGAGTAGTGGTAGCAGTGATGGTGAGAGTAGTGGTAGCAGTGATGGTGAGAGTAGTGATAGCGGTGAGAGTAGTGGTAGCAGTGATGGTGAGAGCAGTGATAGCTCAGAGTAGTGTTTTCATTACAGCCACCGGAGTCTCTTCTCTCGCCCCCTGCTGGCTGTTTTGAGGGTGTAGTGCTGAACACACCGGGGGAGGTTCAGACGGGGGAGGTGTGCGCTGAGCTGGAGGCCAGTGAAGAGAGCTGAACTGCGGCCCACCCAGTGAAGAGAGACCGCCCCCGCTGTGAGACGGGTTGTAGTGACAGGCTCGCCGCTGGATCCGACCCTCGTCCCGCTCCCGCTGTGCCGTGCGAGAGGATGGGCTGTCGGAGCTCCAGCGTGGTGCGGGCGTGGAGGAAACCCAGCCTCGCGCTCGCACGGCCTGAACACACATTTCTAGCTGTGTTTATAGACGCTACCCGCAGGACCCTGCTGAGATCTTCAGCAGCAGATCCTCGTACACACGTTCACATCAGCAGCTAAAGTTCTCGCTTCTGATTAACAGTAGGAGCTGAATCAGAACCACAGCCGCTGCCTTCAGCCCAGCTTTCCAGCTTTTGTTCTCACACGGTTTCAAGCTCAGCTTTACGTTGGTGCTGATCTGGTGAGGTTAGGCTGCTGATCCAGTTCCAGGTATAAAGAAATGTGAATTCAGGTCCAGATTTTAAAACTAGATCCAGAATCAAGAGTATCAAGACGTGGATTTAGATTCACTGTGCAGTGAAGTGGAGACAGCTCTGGGTGTAGAGAGAAAAGAGAATCTACAACCAGAAGTTTTGACTCTGGAATCCACGTGTAACGAGTAGTGAGTTCTGATCCAGGCTTAAAAGTGAATCCAGAGAGAAGCGGAACCGCTACACACAGATACAAGTGTGACCAGAAGTGGATTCTGATTCAAATGCAAAGGCAGGTGGATCCAGGTGTAGGAGTAATCTCAGAATCAGTCCAGGTGTAGAGGGAAGTGAGTCCAGGTGTAGAGGGAAGTGAATCCAGATCCAGGTGTAGAGGGAAGTGAATCCAGATCCAGGTGTAGAGGGAAGTGAATCCAGATCCAGGTGTAGAGGGAAGTGACTCCAGATCCAGGTGTAGAGGGAAGTGACTCCAGATCCAGGTGTAGAGGGAAGTGAGTCCAGGTGTAGAGGGAAGTGAGTCCAGGTGTAGAGGGAAGTGAGTCCAGGTGTAGAGGGAAGTGAGTCCAGATCCAGGTGTAGAGGGAAGTGAGTCCAGATCCAGGTGTAGAGGGAAGTGAGTCCAGATCCAGGTGTAGAGGGAAGTGAGTCCAGGTGTAGAGGGAAGTGAGTCCAGATCCAGGTGTAGAGGGAAGTGAGTCCAGATCCAGGTGTAGGGGGATGTGAGTCCAGGTGTAAAGGGAAGTGAGTCCAGGTGTAGAGGGAAGTGAATCCAGATCCAGGTGTAGAGGGAAGTGAGTCCAGGTGTAAAGGGAAGTGAGTCCAGGTGTAGAGGGAAGTGAATCCAGATCCAGGTGTAGAGGGAAGTGAGTCCAGGTGTAGAGGGAAGTGAATCCAGATCCAGGTGTAGAGGGAAGTGAGTCCAGGTGTAGAGGGAAGTGAATCCAGATCCAGGTGTAGAGGGAAGTGAGTCCAGGTGTAGAGGGAAGTGAGTCCAGGTCAAGGTGTAGTGAATCCAGATGTGAAGGTGAATTCAGATCCAGGTGTGAACTGACCTAAACTGTGACTGTCACTCTGCCCCTTGCTGTGCGGTTGCTGTGGCAACAGGACTGCCACCCCTCTTTCCGCTGCAGCTGTGCGAGACCCACTGTAAGTCCCGCCCCCTCAACGTTCTGTGATGTGACTCGTCAGCTCCTGTCAATCACGTGTGTGTGGCGTGCGCTGTGCTGTTAAGTGTGTTTGATCTCTTAATTGAGTGTGTTAACGAGCGCTGCTGTTCTGTTTGTGGTTCTTGTTTGTAATTGATGTTCTTTGATGTCTGTTTCTCTTTAATGTGAGATCATTTAAGCTCCTTTGTCGCCGTGGTTACATGGTCATCTTCATATCAGCTCTCTATCACTTTCAGCTCAGACTCACTTTCAGTCCATTCAGTGGTGTTGAGGTTCTGGACTCTGGGGTGGTCAGTCCATTCAGTGGTGTTGAGGTTCTAGACTCTGGGGTGGTCAGTCCATTCAGTGGTGTTGAGGTTCTGGACTCTGGGGTGCTCAGTCCATTCAGTGGTGTTTAGGTTCTGGACTCTGGGGTGCTCAGTCCATTCAGTGGTGTTGAGGTTCTGGACTCTGGGGTGCTCAGTCCATTCAGTGGTGTTGAGGTTCTGGGCGCTTCTTGAACAGCTACACATCCTTTCAGACCCACAGTGTTGAGGTGTCTTCTCACAGTGGAAGGATCTGTGGATGTTCTCAGATCTGAAGCTGCTTAATGTTCTCAGGTGCTAGGTGTCAGTAGGGCCTGTGGTCTGCGGAGGGTCCGGTGTGGTTTGTGGAGATGAGGAGATGACTGTTGGAGGTCCTCCTGAGGAGATGGTGAGGACTCTGAACGTTGATAGCTGTTGGTCGTGTTTGGCGTGGCAGGTTAGTAGAACCAGCGTGAACGTGAGGAAGCTCTGCTGGCCTGCTGGTTACTGAGGAACCTGACGATCTTCTCTGGTTACGAAACCCTCGTGTTTCCCGCGTGCCTGCGGTTTCACTCTGCTCGGTGATTGTGCAAACCGTGAGGAGTGTTCACGTTTCAGTGCTCGGCTCCAGCTCGCCCGCCTGTGTGATAGTCGTGTAATACAAGTTGCTCCTGAGGCGCTGGTCAGAGTGAGCTGGTCAGAGTGAGCTGGTCAGAGTGAGCTGGTCAGAGTGAGCTGGTCAGAGGTCAGCTGTTCACTGTGAAGTAACTCGTTCAGGAAGCTCAGAACTCGGTTCTGGATGAGTGTTGGTGGAACAGCGTACGAGCTCACAGTGATGGTGCTCCTCTGCACTCTGGAGGATGAAGGTTGAAGGAGCTAGGGTTAGGGTGAGGTAAAGCAAAGGGCAACTCCACTGATTTTTTCTAAATTCTGTGTGTGTAAACAGTTGTGGTGAATGAACCCAGGGCTTAATCTAAAGATGAATCTGAAATAATAATAAGAGCTCTGATCTTCTGGATCTTCTGGATTTTCTAGATGTTCTGTATCTGCTGTATCTGTGGATCTTCTGGATGTTCTGGATCTGCTGGGTGGTCTGAACTGTGGTCTGCTGGTCTGCAGACCCTGTGGAACAGTGTGTTTGGAGTTATGTAGTGTTGGCCGGAGTGAAGGGTGGGGGGTGGGGTATGTGGGGGGTGGGTGTGCTGGGAAAGCTGGTTTTAATTAGTTTATCAGGAGTGAGCGGTGTACAGAACAGGAGCCCCGCTGGAGCAACTCCCACCGACCAGCTCCACACAGAGACCGCTCTGTTCCTCACACCTTTAACTCCCACTGTAGAACATCCTGCTCACCACCAGAACCTTCACACACCAGGGGGTCTTCATTACACCCACCCATTACCCCAACCCTCCGTCCAGCCTCAGCAGTGTAGGCTGTAACAGTGTGTTTATCTGCCAGATGTGGGTGCAGCACTGCCCCCTGGTGTGTGTGTATTCACTAGGGTGTGTGTGTGTGGTTCACTAGGGTGTGTGTGTATATTCACTAGGGTGGGTGGATGTGTATTCACTAGGGTGTGTGTGTATTCACTAGGGTGTGTGTGTGTGTGTTCACTAAGGTGTGTGTGGGGTGTGTTCACTAGGGGGGGTGTTCACTAGGGGGTTTGTTTGTGTGTGTATTCACTAGTATGTGTGTGTTTGTGTTTACTAGGGGGTGTGTTCACTAGGGTGTGGGTGTGTTTGTGTAGTCACTAGTATGTGTGTGTTTGTGTGTGTATTCACTAGGGTGTGTGTGTTTGTGTGTTCACTAGGATGTGTGTGTGTATTCACTAGGGTGTTTGTGTGTGTGTTCACTAGGGTGTCTGTGTGTTTGTGTGTGTATTCACTAAGGTGTGTGTGTTCACTAGGGTGTGTGTGTGTAATCACTAGGATGTGTGTGTTTGTGTGTGTGTTCACTAGGGTGTGTGTGTGTGTTTGTGTGTATTCACTAGGGTGTGTGTGTGTGTATTCACTAGGGTGTGTGTGTATTCACTAGGGTGTGTGTGTATTCACTAGGGTGTGTGTGTGTGTATTCAGTAGGGTGTGTGTGTGTATTCAGTAGGGTGTGTGTGTGTATTCAGTAGGGGGTGTGTGTGTATTCAGTAGGGTGTGTGTGTATTCAGTAGGGTGTGTGTGTGTATTCAGTAGGGTGTGTGTGTATTCAGTAGGGTGTGTGTGTATTCAGTAGGGTGTGTGTGTGTATTCGGTAGGGTGTGTGTGTGTATTCGGTAGGGTGTGTGTGTGTGTATTCGGTAGGGTGTGTGTGTGTGTATTCGGTAGGTGTGTGTGTGTATTAGGTAGGGTGTGTGTGTATTCAGTAGGGGGTTTGTGTGTATTCAGTAGGGGGTTTGTGTGTATTCAGTAGGGTGTGTGTGTGTATTCGGTAGGGTGTGTGTGTATTCAGTAGGGTGTGTGTGTGTATTCAGTAGGGTGTGTGTGTGTATTCAGTAGGGTGTGTGTGTATTCAGTAGGGTGTGTGTGTGTATTCAGTAGGGTGTGTGTGTATTCAGTAGGGTGTGTGTGTATTCAGTAGGGTGTGTGTGTATTCGGTAGGGTGTGTGTGTGTATTCGGTAGGGTGTGTGTGTGTATTCGGTAGGGTGTGTGTGTGTATTCAGTAGGGTGTGTGTGTGTATTCAGTAGGGGGTGTGTGTGTATTCGGTAGGGGGTGTGTGTATTCGGTAGGGGGTGTGTGTATTCGGTAGGGGGTGTGTGTATTCGGTAGGGGGTGTGTGTGTATTCGGTAGGGGGTGTGTGTGTATTCAGTAGGGTGTGTGCGTGTATTCAGTAGGGGGTGTGCGTGTATTCAGTAGGGGGTGTGCGTGTATTCAGTAGGGGGTGTGTGTATTCAGTAGGGTGTGTGTGTATTGAGTAGGGTGTGTGTGTATTCAGTAGGGTGTGTGTGTGTATTGAGTAGGGTGTGTGTGTGTATTGAGTAGGGTGTGTGTGTATTCAGTAGGGTGTGTGTGTGTATTCAGTAGGGTGTGTGTGTATTCAGTAGGGTGTGTGTGTATTCGGTAGGGTGTGTGTGTATTCGGTAGGGTGTGTGTGTGTATTCAGTAGGGGGTGTGTGTGTATTGAGTAGGGTGTGTGTGTATTGAGTAGGGTGTGTGTGTATTCAGTAGGGTGTGTGTGTGTGTATTGAGTAGGGTGTGTGTGTATTCAGTAGGGTGTGTGTGTATTGAGTAGGGTGTGTGTGTATTCAGTAGGGTGTGTGTGTGTATTCAGTAGGGTGTGTGTTTATTGAGTAGGGTGTGTGTGTATTCAGTAGGGTGTGTGTGTATTCAGTAGGGTGTGTGTGTATTCGGTAGGGGGTGTGTGTGTATTCAGTAGGGGGTGTGTGTGTATTCAGTAGGGTGTGTGTTTATTGAGTAGGGTGTGTGTGTATTCAGTAGGGTGTGTGTGTGTATTCAGTAGGGTGTGTGTGTGTATTCAGTAGGGTGTGTGTGTATTCAGTAGGGTGTGTGTGTATTCAGTAGGGTGTGTGTGTATTCAGTAGGGTGTGTGTGTGTATTCAGTAGGGTGTGTGTGTATTCAGTAGGGTGTGTGTGTATTGAGTAGGGTGTGTGTGTATTCAGTAGGGTGTGTGTGTGTATTCAGTAGGGTGTGTGTGTATTCAGTAGGGTGTGTGTGTATTCAGTAGGGTGTGTGTGTATTCAGTAGGGTGTGTGTGTGTATTCAGTAGGGTGTGTGTGTATTGAGTAGGGTGTGTGTGTATTCAGTAGGGTGTGTGTGTATTCAGTAGGGTGTGTGTGTGTATTCAGTAGGGTGTGTGTGTGTATTCAGTAGGGTGTGTGTGTATTGAGTAGGGTGTGTGTGTATTCAGTAGGGTGTGTGTGTGTATTCAGTAGGGTGTGTGTGTGTATTGAGTAGGGTGTGTGTGTATTCAGTAGGGTGTGTGTGTGTATTCAGTAGGGTGTGTGTGTATTCAGTAGGGTGTGTGTGTGTATTCAGTAGGGTGTGTGTGTATTCAGTAGGGTGTGTGTGTATTGAGTAGGGTGTGTGTGTATTCAGTAGGGTGTGTGTGTATTCAGTAGGGTGTGTGTGTATTCAGTAGGGTGTGTGTGTGTATTCAGTAGGGTGTGTGTGTATTCAGTAGGGTGTGTGTGTGTATTCAGTAGGGTGTGTGTGTATTCAGTAGGGTGTGTGTGTGTATTCAGTAGGGTGTGTGTGTATTCAGTAGGGTGTGTGTGTATTCAGTAGGGTGTGTGTGTGTATTCAGTAGGGTGTGTGTGTGTATTCAGTAGGGTGTGTGTGTGTATTCAGTAGGGTGTGTGTGTGTATTCAGTAGGGTGTGTGTGTGTATTCAGTAGGGTGTGTGTGTGGGGGGGTTAGATGGGTTAAATATGGAGGTCAGGTTGGTCTTTGTATAAACACAAAGGGTCAGTAGTGTAATATTGAATGCTGGTGCTGATTATTAAGTGGTGAATGTGTGTTATTGATCAGTTATTGATCAGTTATTGCTCTGTTATTGATCAGTTATTGATCTGTTATTGATCAGTTATTGATCAGTGTTGTGTTTTTAATCTAGAAAACGAGAGTCTGAGCGGGCAGTGTGTGTATATATGAGAGAAACAGTTCAGTCAGTGTAACCAGCTCCTCTGACCGTCTGGACAGTTATAGACACAGCGCCACCTAGTGTACCAAACCAACTGTTCGAAGACTGTCCTGCCTTTATCAGACAAACCGTCATCACTAGAGATATTGATCAGATATTGATCAGATATTAATGATTTATACTGATGTTTTTCTTAGTTTACACATTTCACACAGTCCTCTTGACCTTTGATCTTCAGGTGGATATGAACTTCATGAAGAAGATTCCTCCGGGCGCGGAGGCGTCCAACGTTCTGGTGGGGGAGGTGGATTTCCTGGACCGTCCAATCATCGCCTTCATCAGACTGTCCCCCGCCATCCTGCTCAGTGGCCTCACTGAGGTGCCGGTTCCCACCAGGTACCGTACACACCTGCAGCAGTGCTGCGAGACACACCCCCCCTTACACGCTCGGGCTTAACGTGCTCTGACTTAACACGCTCGGGTTTAACACGCTCGGGTTTAACACGCTCGGGCTTAACGTGCTCTGACTTAACACGCTCGGGTTTAACACGCTCGGGTTTAACGCGCTCGGGTTTAACACGCTCGGACTTAACACGCTCGGGTTTAACACGCTCGGGTTTAACGCGCTCGGGTTTAACACGCTCGGGTTTAACGCGCTCGGACTTAACACGCTCGGGTTTAACGCGCTCGGACTTAACACGCTCGGGTTTAACACGCTCGGGTTTAACGCGCTCGGACTTAACACGCTCGGGTTTAACACGCTCGGGTTTAACACGCTCGGGTTTAACGCGCTCGGGTTTAACGCGCTCTGGTTTAACACGCTCGGGTTTAACACGCTCGGGTTTAACGCGCTCGGGTTTAACGCGCTCGGGTTTAACACGCTCGGGTTTAACGCGCTCGGGTTTAACACGCTCGGACTTAACACGCTCGGGTTTAACGCGCTCGGACTTAACACGCTCGGGTTTAACGCGCTCGGGTTTAACACGCTCGGGTTTAACACGCTCGGGTTTAACGCGCTCGGGTTTAACACGCTCGGGTTTAACACGCTCGGGTTTAACACGCTCGGGTTTAACACGCTCGGACTTAACACGCTCGGGTTTAACGCGCTCGGACTTAACGCGCTCGGGTTTAACGCGCTCGGGTTTAACACGCTCGGGTTTAACGCGCTCGGGTTTAACACGCTCGGGTTTAACGCGCTCGGGTTTAACACGCTCGGGTTTAACACGCTCGGGTT
This sequence comes from Megaleporinus macrocephalus, assembly GCA_021613375.1. Lineage (NCBI taxonomy): Eukaryota > Metazoa > Chordata > Actinopteri > Characiformes > Anostomidae > Megaleporinus > Megaleporinus macrocephalus. Next base: position 38,395,825 of record CM038727.1, read on the forward strand.
TAACGCGCTCGGGTTTAACACGCTCGGGTTTAACGCGCTCGGGTTTAACACGCTCGGGTTTAACACGCTCGGGTTTAACGCGCTCGGGTGACTGGGTGGGGACTGGATCAGAGGGTCCCGCTGTGGAGGCTGGTGGTGCTGATCCGGGCCGCTCCGCGTGCGGAGAGGTTTGTAAGGACGAGCTGAACGCGCTCTGGGTGATGAGCTCAGCGGTCAGTCAGCGGTCAGTCAGCGGTCAGTCAGTGGGTCTCGGCTCCTGTGGTGCTGGAGAAGATGAAACCTGCGTCTATCAGCTGTCGTTGCTGTACCTCTGTGCGAACACCGGAGGCGCTGTGGGAGTGTTTACCTGGCGTGCGCAGAGCTGTTACGTTAAAGAACCGACCCAAACTAACCGGGGAGTTCCTTACACTCTCCGGTATTTCTCAACGTCCTGGAGGTCCTGGAGCTATGATATCCAGAATGGTGGGAAGTACCGGGCGCAGGTCTCTCTGGTGGGTCGGGGGTCTGCCGGTCGGGGGTCTGCCGGTCGGGGGTCTGCTGTGGAACTGGCTGTAACAGCGTTATAGTACAAGCTGTGTAATCTGGGAGTGTCGGAGTGTTTAGAAAGAAATCAGCTCAGAGTAAATAAACACTCACACTGAGAGACACTCTAAACATCTCACTCACATGTAAGCCCACCCTGCCGGACCCCTGAGCTCCTCTCCCCGCTGCGTGTGAACAGCTCGCTTTTGTTGTTTTTCAGGTTTCTGTTTCTGCTCCTCGGCCCGTTCGGTAAAGGATCTCAGTACCACGAGATCGGCCGCTCCATCGCCACGCTGATGACCGACGAGGTACCGACCCACATCATCACCTGAGCTCCGACAGCAGAACCTCCCACTCACTCATAACACAGACTTTACTCAGAGTTCACTCAGTATTCACTCAGTATTCACTCAGTTTTCACTCAGAGTTCACTCAGTTTTCACTCAGTTTTCACTCAGTATTCACTCAGTATTCACTCAGTATTCACTCAGTTTTCACTCAGTATTCACTCAGTATTCACTCAGTATTCACTCAGTATTCACTCAGTTTTCACTCAGAGTTCACTCAGAATTCACTCAGTATTCACTCAGTATTCACTCAGTATTCACTCAGTTTTCACTCAGTTTTCACTCAGTATTCACTCAGTATTCACTCAGTATTCACTCAGTATTCACTCAGTATTCACTCAGTATTCACTCAGTTTTCACTCAGTATTCACTCAGTATTCACTCAGTATTCACTCAGTTTTCACTCAGTATTCACTCAGTTTTCACTCAGTATTCACTCAGTATTCACTCAGTATTCACTCAGTTTTCACTCAGTTTTCACTCAGTATTCACTCAGTATTCACTCAGTTTTCACTCAGAATTCACTCAGTATTCACTCAGTATTCACTCAGTATTCACTCAGTTTTCACTCAGTATTCACTCAGTATTCACTCAGTTTTCACTCAGTTTTCACTCAGTATTCACTCTGTTTTCACTCAGTATTCACTCTGTTTTCACTCTGTTTTCACTCAGTATTCACTCAGTATTCACTCAGTATTCACTCAGTTTTCACTCAGTATTCATTCAGTATTCACTCAGTATTCACTCGGTTTTCACTCAGTATTCACTCGGTTTTCACTCGGTTTTCACTCGGTTTTCACTCGGTTTTCACTCGGTTTTCACTCGGTTTACTCAGTATTCACTCAGTTTTCACTCAGTTTTCACTCAGTATTCACTCAGTATTCACTCAGTATTTACTCAGTATTCACTCAGTTTACTCAGTATTCACTCAGTTTACTCAGTATTCACTCAGTATTCACTCAGTATTCACTCAGTATTCACTCAGTTTACTCAGTATTCACTCAGTTCACTCAGTATTCACTCAGTATTCACTCAGTATTCACTCAGTTTACTCAGTATTCACTCAGTTCACTCAGTATTCACTCAGTATTCACTCAGTATTCACTCAGTATTCACTCAGTTTACTCAGTATTCACTCAGTTTACTCAGTATTCACTCAGTTTACTCAGTATTCACTCAGTATTCACTCAGTATTCACTCAGTATTCACTCAGTTTACTCAGTATTCACTCAGTTTACTCAGTATTCACTCAGTTTACTCAGTATTCACTCAGTTTACTCAGTATTCACTCAGTATTCACTCAGTATTCACTCAGTATTCACTCAGTTTACTCAGTATTCACTCAGTTTACTCAGTATTCACTCAGTTTACTCAGTATTCACTCAGTATTCACTCAGTATTCACTCAGTATTCACTGTTTTCACTCAGTTTTCACTCAGTTTTCACTCAGTTTACTCGGTATTCACTCAGTATTCACTCAGTATTCACTCACTTTACTCAGTATTCACTCAGTATTCACTCAGTTTTCACTCAGTTTACTCAGTATTCACTCAGTATTCACTCAGTTTTCACTCAGTTTACTCAGTATTCACTCAGTATTCACTCAGTATTCACTCAGTTTACTCAGTATTCACTCAGTATTCACTCAGTATTCACTCAGTTTACTCAGTATTCACTCAGTATTCACTCAGTTTACTCAGTATTCACTCAGTTTACTCAGTATTCACTCAGTTTACTCAGTATTCACTCAGTATTCACTCAGTTTACTCAGTATTCACTCAGTATTCACTCAGTTTACTCAGTATTCACTCAGTTTACTCAGTATTCACTCAGCTTACTAAGTATTCACTCAGTATTCACTCAGTATTCACTCAGTTTACTCAGTATTCACTCAGTATTCACTCAGTATTCACTCAGTATTCATTCAGTATTCACTCAGTATTCACTCAGTATTCATTCAGTATTCACTCAGTATTCACTCAGTATTCACTCAGTTTACTCAGTATTCACTCGGTTTTCACTCGGTTTTCACTCGGTTTTCACTCAGTATTCACTCAGTATTCACTCAGTTTTCACTCAGTTTTCACTCAGTTTTCACTCAGTTTTCACTCAGAATTCACTCAGTATTCACTCAGTTTTCACTCAGTATTCACTCGGTTTTCACTCGGTTTTCACTCAGTATTCACTCAGTATTCATTCAGTATTCACTCAGTATTCACTCAGTATTCACTCAGTATTCACTCAGTTTACTCAGTATTCACTCAGTATTCACTCGGTTTTCACTCGGTTTTCACTCGGTTTTCACTCAGTATTCACTCAGTATTCACTCAGTTTTCACTCAGTTTTCACTCGGTATTCACTCGGTTTTCACTCGGTTTTCACTCAGTATTCATTCAGTATTCACTCAGTATTCACTCAGTATTCACTCAGTATTCACTCAGTATTCACTCAGTTTACTCAGTATTCACTCAGTTTTCACTCAGTATTCACTCAGTTTACTCAGTATTCACTCAGTATTTACTCAGTATTTACTCAGAGTTTACTCAGTATTCACTCAGTATTCACTCAGTATTCACTCAGTTTTCACTCAGTTTACTCAGTATTCACTCAGTATTCACTCAGTTTACTCAGTATTCACTCAGTATTCACTCAGTATTCACTCAGTATTCACTCAGAGTTTACTCAGTATTTACGCAAAAAAATGATGTTGATGGTGATAATGATGGTGGTGGTGATGTTGATGGTGGTGGTGACGTTGATTGATGATGGTGATGGTGGTGGTGGTGGTGGTGATGATCTTGATTGATGGTGATGGTGTTGATGATGGTGGTGGTGATGATCTTGATTGATGGTAATGGTGTTGATGGTGGTGGTGATGATATTGGTGGTGGTGATGATGATGTTGATTGATGGTGGTGGTGACAACGTTGATTGATGATGGTGATGTGAATTGATGGTGATAATGGTGATTATGTTGGTTGATGGTGGTGTTGTTGATGGTGGTGGTGGTGGTGATGATGATGTTGATTGATGGTGATGTTGATGGTGGTGTTGATGATCTTGATTGATGGTGGTGGTGATGGTGATGTTGATTGATCGTGGTGGTGACGACGTTGATTGATGATGGTGATGTTGATTGATGGTGGTGATGGTGATGTTGATGGTGGTGGTGATGCTGTTGTTGGTTGATGGTGGTGTTGTCGATGATGGTGGTGGTGGTGATGTTGATTGATGGTGGTGGTGATGTTGATTGATGGTGGTGATGTGATGGTGGTGGTGATGCTGTTGGTTGATGGTGGTGTTGTCGATGATGATGGTGTTGTTGATGGTGATGATGTTGATTGATGGTTGTGTTGTTGATGATGATAGTGGTGGTGGTGATGATGGTGGTGATGTTGATGGTGATAATGGTGATTATGTTGATTGATTGTGATGATGGTGATAATGTTGATGGTGGTGATGTTGATTGATGGTGGTGACGTTGATTGATGATGGTGATGCTGTTGTTGGTTGATGGTGGTGGTGACGTTGATTGATGATGGTGATGCTGTTGGTTGATGGTGGTGTTGTCGATGATGGTGGTGGTGATGATGTTGATGGTGCTGTTGATGATGATGGTGGTGGTGATGACATTGGTGGTGGTGATGGTGATGTTGATTGATGGTGGTGGTGACGTTGATTGATGATGGTGGTGATGGTGGTGTCGATGATGGTGGTGGTGATGATGGTGATGTTGATTGATGGTGATGTTGGTGGTGGTGGTGTTGATGGTGGTGGTGATGTTGGTGGTGGTGATGCTGTTGTTGGTTGATGGTGGTGTTGTCGATGATGGTGGTGGTGATGGTGGTGGTGGTGATGTTGATTGATGGTGTTGATGGTGGTGGTGTTGATGATGGTGGTGGTGGTGGTGATGATGTTGATTGATGGTTGTGTTGTTGATGATGATGGTGGTGGTGGTGATGTTGATTGATGGTGGTGATGTTGATGGTGGTGGTGATGCTGTTGGTTGATGGTTGTGTTGTTGATGATGATGGTGGTGGTGGTGGTGGTGATGTTGTTGATGATGGTGGTGGTGGTGGTGGTGATGTTGTTGATTGATGGTGGTGATGTTGATGGTGGTGGTGATGCTGTTGGTTGATGGTTGTGTTGTTGATGATGATGGTGGTGGTGGTGGTGGTGATGTTGTTGATGGTGGTGGTGGTGGTGGTGATGTTGTTGATTGATGGTGGTGATGTTGATGGTGGTGGTGATGCTGTTGGTTGATGGTTGTGTTGTTGATGATGATGGTGGTGGTGGTGATGTTGTTGATTGGTGATGTTGTTGTTGTTGTTGTTTTGTTGTTGTTTGTATTGTTCTGTTAGATTTTCCATGATGTAGCATATAAAGCTAAAAACCGTGAAGACCTGCTCTCGGGGATCGATGAGTTTCTGGACCAGGTGACCGTGCTGCCCCCAGGAGAGTGGGACCCCACCATTCGCATAGAACCCCCCAAAAACGTCCCCTCACAGGTCAGCTGGGGCGATGGGTATGGTGGAGGGAGGAGGTGTTTAGTGTAAATAGATACTAATAATAGTAGTAAAAATAATAATAATAATAATAATAATAAAAGGTGCCCAGGTCAAAAATAGGACAACAGTATACAGTAAGTAAAACAGCACATACACTGAAAACTGTGTGTATCTGTGTGTAGTTAATTGTGTGGTGTGTGTGTGTGTGTGTAGTTAATTGTGTGGTGTATGTGTGTAGTTACTTGTGTGGTGTATGTGTGTAGTTAATTGTGTGGTGTGTGTGTAGTTAATTGTGTGGTGTGTGTGTGTAGTTCATTGTGTGGTGTGTGTGTGTAGTTCATTGTGTGGTGTGTGTGTGTAGTTCATTGTGTGGTGTGTGTGTGTGTAGTTCATTGTGTGGTGTGTGTGTGTGTAGTTCATTGTGTGGTGTGTGTGTGTGTGTGTGTAGTTAATTGTGTGGTGTGTGTGTGTAGTTAATTGTGTGGTGTGTGTGTGTAGTTAATTGTGTGGTGTGTGTGTGTGTGTAGTTAATTGTGTGGTGTGTGTGTGTAGTTAATTGTGGGTGTGTGGGTGTGTAGTTAATTGTGTAGTGTGTGTGTGTAGTTAATTGTGGGTGTGTGTGTGTGTGTAGTTAATTGTGGGTGTGTGTGTGTGTAGTTAATTGTGGGTGTGTGTGTGTGTGTGTGTAGTTAATTGTGTGGTGTGTGTGTGTGTAGTTAATTGTGTGTGTAGTTAATTGTGTGGTGTATGTGTGTAGTTAATTGTGTGGTGTGTGTGTGTAGTTAATTGTGTGTGTAGTTAATTGTGTGGTGTGTGTGTGTGTAGTTAATTGTGTGTAGTTAATTGTGTGGTGTATGTGTGTAGTTAATTGTGTGGTGTGTGTGTGTGTGTGTGTGTGTGTGTGTAGTTGTGTGTGTAGTTAATTGTGTAGTGTATGTGTGTAGTTAATTGTGTGGTGTGTGTGTAGTTAATTGTGTGGTGTGTGTGTGTGTAGTTAATTGTGTGTAGTTAATTGTGTGGTGTATGTGTGTAGTTAATTGTGTGGTGTGTGTGTGTGTGTGTGTAGTTAATTGTGTGTGTAGGTAATTGTGTGGTGTGTGTTTGTAGGAAAAGAGGAAGCTGCCTGCAGTGCCTAATGGCTCCGCCCCCCCGTCAGAGAGCATTAAAGAGGAGGATCATCACGCGGGTCCTGAACTTCAGAGAACCGGACGGTCAGGACACCAGAGACCACTCAGCCCACCCAGCGCTATAGTTACCCAGCGCTGTAGTTACCCAGCGCTATAGTTACCCAGCGCTGTAGTTACCCAGCGCTATAGTTACCCAGCGCTATAATAATGATATTAACAGTAATAATGATAGTAATAGTAATAGTAGTGATAGCAATAGTAGTAGTGATAGTGATAGTGATAGTAGTGGTAGTAATAGTAGTGACAGTAATAGTAGTGATAGTAATAGTAATTGTAGTAATGGTAATAGTAGTAGTAGTGATGGTGATAGTAATGGTAGTGATGGTAATAGTAGTAGTAATGATGGTAATAGTAGTAGTAATGATGGGAATAGTAATAGTAGTGATGGTAATAGTAGTAGTAATGATGGTAATAGTAATAGTAGTGATGGTAATAGTAATAGTAGTGATGGTAATAGTAGTAGTAGTGATGGTAATAGTAGTAGTAGTGATGGTGATAGTTGGGGTCGTGATACCAATAGTAGTGATAGTAATTGTAGTGATATTGATAGTAATAGTAGTGATAGCAATAGTAGTAGTGATAGTGATAGTAGTGGTAGTAATAGTAGTGACAGTAATAGTAGTGATAGTAATAGTAATTGTAGTTATGGTAATAGTAGTAGTAATGATGGTAATAGTAGTAGTGATGGTGATAGTAGTAGTAGTGATGGTGATAGTAATAGTAGTAGTGATGGTAATAGTAGTAGTAATGATGGTAATAGTAGTAGTAGTGATGGTGATAGTAGTAGTAATGATGGTAATAGTAGTAGTAATGATGGTAATAGTAATAGTAGTGATGGTAATAGTAGTAGTAGTGATGGTGATAGTTGGGGTCGTGATACCAATAGTAGTGATAGTAATTGTAGTGATATTGATAGTAATAGCAGTGATAGTAATAGTAGTAATAGTGATAGTAATAGTAGCATTATTGTAGTAATAGAGATAGGAATAGTAGTGATATTAATAGGGGTAGTGATAGTAATAGTAGTAATAGGGGTAGTAATAGTAGTGATAGGAATAGTAGTGGTAGTGATAGTAATGGTACGGGTAGTAATAGTGATAGTAATAGTAGTGATTGATAGTAATAGTAGTAACAGTGATAGTAATAATAGTGATATTAATAGTAGTAATAGTGATAGTTATAGTAGTGTTAGTGATAGTAATAGTGTTAGTAATAGTAGTGATAGTGATAATAATAGTAGTAATAGTAATAATGATCGTAATAGTAGTGTGTTAATGTGTGCTGATGATCTGTAGTGATAGTAATAGTAGTGATAGTGATTGTAATAGTAGTGACTGTAATAGTGATAGTGATAATAGTAATAGTAGTGATAGTAATAGTAGTGATGTGTTGGTAGTGATAGTAATAATAGTAATATTTATAGTAGTAGTAGTGATAGTAATAGAAGTGATAGTGATAGTAATAGTGATAGTAATAATAGTTATATTAATAGTAGTAGTAGTAATAGTAGTGATAGTAATAATGATAGTAGTGTGTGTTAATGTGTGCTGATGATCTGTAGTGATAGTGATTGTAATAGTAGTGACTGTAATAGTAGTGATAGTGATAGTAGTGATAGTGATAGTAATAGTAGTGATGTGTTGGTAGTGATAGTAATAATAGTAATATTTATAGTAGTAGTAGTGATAGAAATAGAAGTGATAGTGATAGTAATATTAATAGTAGTAGTAGTAATAGTAGTGATAGTAATAGTGATAGTAATAATAGTAATATTAATAGTAGTAGAAGTAATAGTAGTGATAGTAATAGTGATAGTAGTGTGTGTTAATGTGTGCTGATGATCTGTAGTGATAGTAAAAGTAGTG
>CM038727.1:38409253-38506753 GCA_021613375.1 Megaleporinus macrocephalus
TGGGTTCTGAGGAAGGTGCTGAAGTCTGGTCAGTTGTAGTGCTGCAGCTCCATCTGCTGGTGAAAGAATGAACAGACACGTATAATCTTCACTGATTGTTTATTTCTCTGCTAGTGAAGGTGTAGGTTCTGTTCTTCACAGGTGAACATTGTTTACACACATCAAAGTGTTTCGTTTACAGCTCACTTCAAAGCAGCTCGTTTAGATCTCTGTTTTGAAGAACGTGGTCACGTGACCCGGTTGGATCTGAATGAGAAGTGATTTGTTTCTGTAGAACTAAGCGTATCTGGTTCTGGGTGTTTGTGACGTGCGGAGACCCTGATGTGGGTTCTCACAGGTTCTAGACGTGTGTGAGAGGTGGTTCCAGATCCGTGAGGGCTGATTAATTGGATCAGGAAAGCAGGACTGGAGTCACTAGTGGACTCAGTATCCCAGCATTCTGTGTGTTGGTGGGTCACATGGTGAAGATCAGGAAGCCGCTGAAGGTGCTGTGGTGGTCGGTGTTGTCCCACGCGTGCGAGTTCGGCAACAGCTTTATGTGGAGCTCGTCTCCGGGTTCTAACAGCAGGGCGGCGCCGTTGGACGCGGTGTCACTGCCCGGCCCGGCCGGAGGCTCCTGCACCGCCAGCTGGACCTTATCGTTCTTATACAGCACTCCACTCATGTGGCCATCAGTGGGCGCTGTGGCAGTGTACCGTATATAATACACCCCCCTCACCGGAGCCTTGAACACACCTAAAGCACAGCAGAACGCGTTCTACATCAGAACCACACACTCACAGCCCAACACGTTCCACATCAGAACCACACACACACAGCCCAACACGTTCCACATCAGAACCACACATCGTGCACATGGTGTAGGTGAGGTATATGGTGTGTATGGTGTAGGTGAGGTATATGGTGTAGGTGAGGTATATGGTGCGTATGGTGTAGGTGAGGTATATGGTGCGTATGGTGTAGGTGAGGTATATGGTGTGTATGGTGTAGATGAGGTATATGGTGTAGGTGAGGTATATGGTGTGTATGGTGTAGGTGAGGTATATGGTGTGTATGGTGTAGGTGAGGTGTATGGTGTAGGTGAGGTATATTGTGTGTATGGTGTAGGTGAGGTATATGGTGTGTATGGTGTAGGTGAGGTATAGTGTAGGTCAGGTATATGTTGTAGATCGGGTGTATGGTGTAGGTGAGGTATATGGTGTGTATGGTGTAGGTGAGGTATATGGTGCGTATGGTGTAGGTGAGGTGTATGGTGTAGGTGAGGTATATGGTGTGTATGGTGTAGGTCAGGTATATGGTGTGTATGGTGTAGGTGAGGTATATGGTGTAGGTGAGGTATATGGTGTAGGTGAGGTATATGGTGTGTATGGTGTAGGTCAGGTATATGGTGTGTATGGTGTAGGTGAGGTATAGTGTAGGTCAGGTATATGGTGTAGATGAGGTGTATGGTGTAGGTGAGGTATATGGTGTGTATGGTGTAGGTGAGGTATAGTGTAGGTCAGGTATATGGTGTAGATGAGGTGTATGGTGTAGGTGAGGTATATGGTGTGTATGGTGTAGGTGAGATATAGTGTAGGTCAGGTATATGGTGTAGATGAGGTGTATGGTGTAGGTGAGGTATATGGTGTGTATGGTGTAGGTGAGGTATAGTGTAGGTCAGGTATATGGTGTAGATGAGGTGTATGGTGTAGGTGAGGTATATGGTGCGTATGGTGTAGGTGAGGTGTATGATGTAGGTGAAGTATATGGTGTGTATGGTGTAGGTGCGTATGGTGTAGGTGAGGTATATGGTGTAGGTGAGGTATATGGTGTGTATGGTGTAGGTCAGGTATATGGTGTGTATGGTGTAGGTGAGGTATAGTGTAGGTCAGGTATATGGTGTAGATGAGGTGTATGGTGTAGGTGAGGTATATGGTGTGTATGGTGTAGGTGAGATATAGTGTAGGTCAGGTATATGGTGTAGATGAGGTGTATGGTGTAGGTGAGGTATATGGTGCGTATGGTGTAGGTGAGGTGTATGATGTAGGTGAAGTATATGGTGTGTATGGTGTAGGTGCGTATGGTGTAGATGAGGTATATGGTGTAGGTGAGGTGTAGGTGAGGTATATGGTGTGTATGGTGTAGGTGAGGTATATGGTGTGTATGGTGTAGGTGAGGTATATGGTGTAGGTGAGGTATATGGTGTAGGTGAGGTATATGGTGTAGGTGTGTATGGTGTAGGTGAGGTATATGGTGCGTATGGTGTAGGGTGAAGTATATGGTGTGTATGGTGTAGGTGAGGTATATGGTGCGTATGGTGTAGGGTGAAGTATATGGTGGGTATGGTGTAGGTGAGGTATATGGTGCGTATGGTGTAGGTGAGGTGTATGGTGTAGGTGAAGTATATGGTGTGTATGGTGTAGGTGCGTATGGTGTAGGTGAGGTATATGGTGTGTATGGTGTAGGTGAGGTATATGGTGTGTATGGTGTAGGTGAGGTATATGGTGTGTATGGTGTAGGTGAGGTATATGGTGTGTATGGTGTAGATGAGGTGTATGGTGTAGGTGAGGTATATGGTGCGTATGGTGTAGGTGAGGTATATGGTGCGTATGGTGTTGGTGAGGTATATGGTGTGTATGGTGTAGGTGAGGTGTAGGTGAGGTGTAGGTGAGGTATATGGTGCGTATGGTGTAGGTGAGGTATATGGTGCGTATGGTGTAGGTGAGGTATATGGTGTGTATGGTTTAGATGAGGTGTATGGTGTAGGTGAGGTATATGGTGCGTATGGTGTAGGTGAGGTGTATGGTGTAGGTCAGGTATATGGTGTAGATGAGGTGTATGGTGTAGGTGAAGTATATGGTGAAGGTGAGGTATATGGTGTGTATGGTGTAGGTGAGGTATATGGTGTGTATGGTGTAGGTGAGGTGTATGGTGTAGGTGAGGTATATGGTGTGTATGGTGTAGGTGAGGTTTATGGTGTGTATGGTGTAGGTGAGGTTTATGGTGTGTATGGTGTAGGTGAGGTATATGGTGTAGGTGAGGTATATGGTGTAGATGAGGTATATGGTGTAGGTGAGGTATATAGTGTGTATGGTGTAGGTGAGGTATATGGTGCGTATAGTGTAGGTAAAGTATATGGTGCGTATGGTGTAGGTGAAGTATATGGTGCGTATGGTGTAGGTGAGGTATATGGTGCGTATGGTGTAGGTGAGATATATGGTGTGTATGGTGTAGATGAGATATATGGTGTAGGTGAGGTATATGGTGTGTATGGTGTAGGTGAGGTATATGGTGCGTATGGTGTAGATGAGGTATATGGTGTAGGTGAGGTATATAGTGTGTATGGTGTAGGTGAGGTATATGGTGCGTATAGTGTAGGTGAAGTATATGGTGCGTATGGTGTAGGTGAGGTATATGGTGCGTATGGTGTAGGTGAGGTGTATGGTGCATATGGTGTAGGTGAGTTGTATGGTGTAGGTGAGGTATATGGTGTAGGTGAGGTATATGGTGTAGGTGAGGTATATGGTGTAGGTGAGGTATATGGTGTGTATGGTGTAGATGAGCTATATGGTGTAGGTGAGGTATATGGTGTAGATGAGGTATATGGTGTGTATGGTGTAGGTGAGGTGTATGGTGTAGGTGAGGTATATGGTGTAGGTGAGGTATATGGTGTAGGTGAGGTATATAGTGTAGATGAGGTATATGGTGTAGGTGAGGTATATAGTGTAGATAAGGTATATGGTGTGTATGGTGTAGGTGAGGTATATGGTGCATATGGTGTAGATGAGGTGTATGGTGTAGGTGAGGTATATGGTGTAGGTGAGGTATATGGTGTAGATGAGGTATATGGTGTAGGTGAGGTATATGGTGTAGGTGAGATATATGGTGTGTATGGTGTAGGTGAGGTATATGGTGCATATGGTGTAGATGAGGTGTATGGTGTAGGTGAGGTATATGGTGTGTATGGTGTAGGTGAGGTATATGGTGCATATGGTGTGTAGGGTGTAGATGAGGTGTATGGTGTAGGTGAGGTATATGGTGTAGATGAGGTATATGGTGTGTATGGTGTAGGTGAGGTATATGATGTGCATGGTGTAGGTGAGGTGTATGGTGTAGGTGAGGTATGTGGTGTGTTTGGTGTAGGTGAGGTATATGGTGTGTATGGTGTAGGTGAGGTATGTGGTGTGTTTGGTGTAGGTGAGGTATATGGTGTAGGTGAGGTATATGGTATATGGTGTGTATGGTGTAGGTGAGGTGTATGGTGTAGGTGAGGTATATGGTGTGTATAGTGTAGGTGAGGTATATGGTATGTATGGTGTAGGTGCGTATGGTGTAGGTGAAGTATATGGTGCGTATGGCGTAGGTGAGGTATATGGTGTGTATGATGGTGTAGGTGAGGTGTATGGTGTAGGTGAGGTGTATGGTGTAGGTGAGATATATGGTGCGTATGGTGTAGGTGAGGTGTATGGTGTAGGTGAGGTGTATGGTGCGTATGGTGTAGGTGAGGTGTATGGTGTAGGTGAGGTGTATGGTGCGTATGGTGTAGGTGAGGTGTATGGTGTAGGTGAGATACATGGTGCGTATGGTGTAGGTGAGGTGTATGGTGTAGGTGAGATATATGGTGCGTATGGTGTAGGTGAGGTGTATGGTGTAGGTGAGGTGTATGGTGCGTATGGTGTAGGTGAGGTGTATGGTGTAGGTGAGGTGTATGGTGCGTATGGTGTAGGTGAGGTGTATGGTGTAGGTGAGGTGTATGGTGCGTATGGTGTAGGTGAGGTGTATGGTGTAGGTGAGGTGTATGGTGTAGGTGAGGTATATGGTGCGTATGGTGTAGGTGAGGTGTATGGTGTAGGTGAGGTGTATGGTGTAGGTGAGGTATATGGTGTGTATGGTGTAGATGAGGTATATGGTGTAGGTGAGGTATATGGTGTGTATGGTGTAGGTGAGGTATATGGTGTGTATGGTGTAGGTGAGGTGTATGGTGTAGGTGAGGTATATTGTGTGTATGGTGTAAGTGAGGTATATGGTGTAGGTGAGGTATAGCGTAGGTCAGGTATATGTTGTAGATCGGGTGTATGGTGTAGGTGAGGTATATGGTGTGTATGGTGTAGGTGAGGTATATGGTGCGTATGGTGTAGGTGAGGTGTATGGTGTAGGTGAGGTATATGGTGTGTATGGTGTAGGTCAGGTATATGGTGTGTATGGTGTAGGTGAGGTATATGGTGTAGGTGAGGTATATGGTGTGTATGGTGTAGGTCAGGTATATGGTGTGTATGGTGTAGGTGAGGTATAGTGTAGGTCAGGTATATGGTGTAGATGAGGTGTATGGTGTAGGTGAGGTATATGGTGTGTATGGTGTAGGTGAGGTATAGTGTAGGTCAGGTATATGGTGTAGATGAGGTGTATGGTGTAGGTGAGGTATATGGTGTGTATGGTGTAGGTGAGGTATATGGTGTGTATGGTGTAGGTGAGGTATAGTGTAGGTCAGGTATATGGTGTAGATGAGGTGTATGGTGTAGGTGAAGTATATGGTGTAGGTGAGGTATATGGTGCGTATGGTGTAGGTGAGGTGTATGATGTAGGTGAAGTATATGGTGTGTATGGTGTAGGTGCGTATGGTGTAGATGAGGTATATGGTGTAGGTGAGGTGTAGGTGAGGTATATGGTGTGTATGGTGTAGGTGAGGTATATGGTGTGTATGGTGTAGGTCAGGTATATGGTGTAGGTGAGGTATATGGTGTAGGTGTGTATGGTGTAGGTGAGGTATATGGTGCGTATGGTGTAGGGTGAAGTATATGGTGTGTATGGTGTAGGTGAGGTATATGGTGCGTATGGTGTAGGGTGAAGTATATGGTGTGTATGGTGTAGGGTGAAGTATATGGTGTGTATGGTGTAGGTGAGGTATATGGTGTAGATGAGGTATATGGTGTAGGTGAGGTATATGGTGTGTATGGTGTAGGTGAGGTATATGGTGCATATGGTGTAGATGAGGTGTATGGTGTAGGTGAGGTATATGGTGTAGGTGAGGTATATGGTGTAGGTGAGGTATATGGTGTAGATGAGGTATATGGTGTAGGTGAGGTATATGGTGTAGGTGAGATATATGGTGTGTATGGTGTAGGTGAGGTATATGGTGCATATGGTGTAGGTGAGGTGTATGGTGCGTATGGTGTAGGTGAGGTGTATGGTGCGTATGGTGTAGGTGAGGTGTATGGTGCGTATGGTGTAGGTGAGGTGTATGGTGTAGGTGAGGTATATGGTGTGTATGGTGTAGGTGAGGTATATGGTGCGTATGGTGTAGGTGTGTGGGTGGTGTACAGGTGTGAAGGTGGTACCTGTCTCCGTGCTGTAGGCGTTGCCGATGTTGGTCAGGACGTCTTTGTAGACGAGTATCTTCGGGACGTTTTTGGTGGAGACGAGACCTTTACTACCCAGAGACACTGAAAACGCAACCTTAGCAGCTTCTGACACACAAACAACCACATTAACTACACAACACACAAACAACAACATTAACTACACAACACAAACAACAACATTAACTACACAACACAAACAACAGCATTAACTACATAACACACAAACAACAGCATTAACTACACAACACACAAACAACAACATTAACTACACAACACAAACAACAGCATTAACTACACAACACACAAACAACAACATTAACTACACAACACACAAACAACAACATTAACTACACAACACAAACAACAGCATTAACTACATAACACACAAACAACATTAACTACACAACACACAAACAACAACATTAACTACACAACACAAACAACAGCATTAACTACACAACACACAAACAACATTAACTACACAACACACAAACAACAACATTAACTACACAACACAAACAACAGCATTAACTACACAACACACAAACAACAGCATTAACTACACAACACAAACAACAGCATTAACTACACAACACACAAACAACAGCATTAACTACACAACACACAAACAACAACATTAACTACACAACACACAAACAACAACATTAACTACACAACACCCAAACAACAGCATTAACTACACAACACACAAACAACAACATTAACTACACAACACACAAACAACAACATTAACTACACAACACACAAACAACAGCATTAACTACACAACACACAAACAACAACATTAACTACACAACACACAAACAACAGCATTAATTACACAACACACAAACAACAGCATTAACTACACAACACACAAACAACAACATTAACTACACAACACACAAACAACAACATTAACTACACAACACAAACAACAACATTAACTACACAACACACAAACAACAGCATTAACTACACAACACACAAACAACAGCATTAACTACACAACACACAAACAACAACATTTACTACACAACACACAAACAACAACATTAACTACACAACACACTCACACTCACAACATCCACACAACACACTGTACACACACCTTCATAACACACTCACAACGTCCTCACAACACACTGTACACACACCTTCATAACACACTCACAACGTCCTCACAACACACTGTACACACACCTTCATAACACACTCACACTCACAACACACTGTACACACACCTTCATAACACACTCACAACGTCCTCACAACACACTGTACACACACCTTCATAACACACTCACATCTACACAACACACTGTACACACACCTTCATAACACACTCACATCTACACAACACACTGTACACACACCTTCATAACACACTCACATCTACACAACACACTGTACACACACCTTCATAACACACTCACACTCACAACATCCACACAACACACTGTACACACACCTTCATAACACACTCACATCTACACAACACACTGTACACACACCTTCATAACACACTCACATCTACACAACACACTGTACACACACCTTCATAACACACTCACACTCACAACATCCACACAACACACTGTACACACACCTTCATAACACACTCACACTCACAACATCCACACAACACACTGTACACACACCTTCATAACACACTCACACTCACAACATCCACACAACACACTGTACACACACCTTCATAACACACTCACATCTACACAACACACTGTACACACACCTTCATAACACACTCACAACATCTACACAACACACTGTACACACACCTTCATAACACACTAACATCTACACAACACACTGTACACACACCTTCATAACACACTCACATCTACACAACACACTGTACACACACCTTCATAACACACTCACAACATCTACACAACACTGTACACACACCTTCATAACACACACTCACAACATCTACACAACACACTGTACACACCTCCATAACACACACTCACAACATCTACACAACACACTGTACACACACCTTCATAACACACACTCACACTCACAACATCCTCACAACACACTGTACACACACCTTCATAACACACACTCACAACAGCCACACAACACACTGTACACACACCTTCATAACACACTCACAACATCTACACAACACTGTACACACACCTTCATAACACACACTCACAACATCTACACAACACACTGTACACACCTTCATAACACACACTCACAACATCTACACAACACACTGTACACACACCTTCATAACACACTCACACTCACAACACACTGTACACACACCTTCATAACACACTCACACTCACATCTACACAACACACTGTACACACACCTTCACAACACACACTCACAACATCCACACAACACACTGTACACACCTTCATAACACCCTCACACTCACAACACACTGTACACACACCTTCATAACACACACTCACAACATCTACACAACACACTGTACACACCTTCATAACACACTCACAACACACTGTACACACAACACACTGTACACACACCTTCACAACACACTCACAACACACTGTACACACACCTTCACAACACACTCACAACACACTGTACACACAACACACTGTACACACACCTTCACAACACACTCACAACACACTGTACACACAACACACTGTACACACACCTTCACAACACACTCACAACACACTGTACACACAACACACTGTACACACACCTTCACAACACACTGCAGTTGTGTACGTGTGTGTTACTCTGGTCGTGTGTGTACTGACCTCTCTGATTGGTCAGCTGTTGCTCTGCTGCGTCCAGCCGGTTCCTCAGAGTGGTCAGCTCCGCTTCCTGTCCTGCACAGACAGAGTTAGGAGTTAAACTGTGAATCCGTGTCGGGATCATCCGGTTCGGAATGCCGGGATCTCTCCGGAATTCCTCTCCTGGTCACCTTGAGTGATGTTCCTGAGCTGCTGTAGTTCATTGTGGATCTCCTCTAGACCAGCAGGGGGCGCTGGGTTCTCCTGAGCATCAGCATAACACAGCAGCAGCAGCAGCACGCACACACACGAGGCAGCCATCGTTCAGCTCCGCTCACACACTGAACACCACCGCCAGCGCTGAGCCTATATACAGACTCCTCCTCACTCCTCCCACCACCTCCTACCCCTCCTCACTCCTCCCACCTCCCACCGCACCTCCCACCCCTCCTCACAACCCCCTCTCCTCACACTGAACACCACCACCAGCGCTGAGCCTATATACAGACTCCTCCTCACTCCTCCCACCACCTCCCACCACCTCCCACCCCTCCTCACTCCTCCCACCTCCCACCGCACCTCCCACCCCTCCTCACAACCCCCTCTCCTCACACTGAACACCACCACCAGCGCTGAGCCTATATACAGACTCCTCCTCACTCCTCCCACCACCTCCCACCCCTCCTCACTCCTCCCACCTCCCACCGCACCTCCCACCCCTCCTCACAACCCCCTCTCCTCACACTGAACACCACCACCAGCGCTGAGCCTATATACAGACTCCTCCTCACTTCTCCCACCACCTCCCACCACCTCCCACCCCTCCTCACTCCTCCCACCTCCCACCGCACCTCCCACCTCACCTCCCACCCCTCCTCACAACCCCCTCTCCTCACACTGAACACCACCGCCAGCGCTGAGCCTATATACAGACTCCTCCTCACTCCTCCCACCCCTCCTCACTCCTCCCACCCCTCACACTGAACACCACCGCCAGCGCTGAGCCTATAGACAGACTCCTCCTCACACCTCCCACCGCACCTCCCACCCCTCCTCACAACCCCCTCTCCTCACACTGAACACCACCGCTAGCGCTGAGCCTATATACAGACTCCTCCTTACTCCTCCCACCACCTCCCACCACCTCCCACCCCTCCTCACTCCTCCCACCTCCCACCGCACCTCCCACCCCTCACAACCCCCTCTCTTCACACTGAACACCACCGCCAGTGCTGAGCCTATATACAGACTCCTCCTCACTCCTCCCACCACCTCCCACCACCTCCCACCCCTCCTCACTCCTCCCACCTCCCACCGCACCTCCCACCCCTCCTCACAACCCCCTCTCCTCACACTGAACACCACCGCCAGCGCTGAGCCTATATACAGACTCCTCCTCACTCCTCCCACCACCTCCCACCCCTCCTCACTCCTCCCACCGCACCTCCCACCCCTCCTCACAACCCCACTCTCCTCACACTGAACACCACCGCCAGCGCTGAGCCTATATACAGACTCCTCCTCCCACCTCCCACCGCACCTCCCACCCCTCCTCACAACGCCCTCTCCTCACACTGAACACCATCGCCAGCGCTGAGCCTATATACAGACTCCTCCTCACTCCTCCCACCACCTCCTCACATCTCCCACCCCTCCTCACTCCTCCCACCGCACCTCCCACCCCTCCTCACAACCCCCTCTCCTCACACTGAACACCACCGCCAGCGCTGAGCTAATATACAGACTCCTCCTCACTCCTCCCACCACCTCCTCACACCTCCCACCACCTCCTCACACCTCCCACCACCTCCTCACACCTCCCACCACCTCCCACCCCTCCTCACAACCCCCTCTCCTCACACTGAACACCACCGCCAGCGCTGAGCCTATATACAGACTCCTCCTCACTCCTCCTACCCCTCCTCACTCCTCCCACCGCACGTCCCACTCCTTCTCACAACCCCCTCCCGTCACACTGAACACCACCGCCAGCGCTGGGCCTATATACAGACTCCTCCTCACTCCTCCCACCACCTCCCACCCCTCCTCACTCCTCCCACCACCTCCCACCCCTCCTCACAACCCCCTCTCCTCACACTGAACACCACCGCCAGCGCTGAGCCTATATACAGACTCCTCCTCACTCCTCCCACCACCTCCCACCCCTCCTCACTCCTCACACTGAACACCGCACCTCCCACCCCCCCCACAACCCCCTCTCCTCACACTGAACACCACCGCCAGCGCTGAGCCTATATACAGACTCCTCCTCACTCCTCCCACCACCTCCCACCACCTCCCACCCCTCCTCACTCCTCCCACCTCCCACCCCTCCTCACTCCTCCCACCTCCCACCCCTCCTCACAACCCCCTCTCCTCACACTGAACACCACCGCCAGCGCTGAGGCTATATACAGACTCCTCCTCACTCCTCCCACCCCTCCTCACAACCCCCTCTCCTCACACTGAACACCACCGCCAGCGCTGAGCCTATATACAGACTCCTCCTCACTCCTCCCACCACCTCCCACCACCTCCCACCCCTCCTCACAACCCCCTCCCCTCACACTGAACACCACCGCCAGTGCTGGGCCTATATACAGACTTCTCCTCACTCCGCCCACAACCTCCCACCCCTCCTCACTCCTCCCACCTCCCACCCCTCCTCACAACCCCCTCTCCTCACACTGAACACCACTGCCAGCGCTGAGCCTATATACAGACTCCTCCTCACTTCTCCCACCACCTCCCACCCCTCCTCACTCCTCCCACCACCTCCTCACACCTCCCACCACCTCCCACCCCTCCTCACTCCTCCCACCCCTCCTCACAACCCCCTCTCCTCACACTGAACACCACCGCCAGCGCTGAGCCTATATACAGACTCCTCCTCACTCCTCCCACCACCTCCCACCCCTCCTCACACCTCCCACCGCACCTCCCACCCCTCCTCACAACCCCCTCTCCTCACACTGAACACCACCGCCAGCGCTGAGGCTATATACAGACTCCTCCTCACTCCTCCCAACACCTCCCACCCCTCCTCACTCCTCCCACCGCACGTCCCACTCCTCCTCACAACCCCCTCCCCTCACACTGAACACCACCGCCAGCGCTGGGCCTATATACAGACTCCTCCCACCACCTCCCACCCCTCCTCACTCCTCCCACCTCCCACCCCTCCTCACAACCCCCTCTCCTCACACTGAACACCACCGCCAGCGCTGAGCCTATATACAGACTCCACCTCACTCCTCCCACCCCTCCTCACAACCCCCTCTCCTCACACTGAACACCACCGCCAGCGCTGAGCCTATATACAGACTCCTCCTCACTCCTCCCACCCCTCCTCACAACCCCCTCTCCTCACACTGAACACCACCGCCAGCGCTGAGCCTGTATACAGACTCCTCCTCACTCCTCCCACCGCACCTCCCACCCTTCCTCACAACCCCCTCTCCTCACACTGAACACCACCGCCAGCACTGAGCCTATATACAGACCCCTTCCCACCCCTCCTCACTCCTCCCACCTCCCACCCCTCCTCACAACCCCCTCTCCTCACACTGAACACCACCGCCAGCGCTGAGCCTATATACAGACTCCTCCTCACTCCTCCCACCACCTCCCACCCCTCCTCACTCCTCCCACCGCAAGTCCCACTCCTCCTCACAACCCCCTCTCCTCACACTGAACACCACCGTCAGCGCTGAGCCTATATACAGACTCCTCCTCACTCCTCCCACCACCTCCCACCCCTCCTCACTCCTCCCACTGCACGTCCCACTTCTCCTCACAACCCCCTCCCCTCACACTGAACACCACCGCCAGCGCTGGGCCTATATACAGACTCCTCCTCACTCCTCCCACCCCTCCTCACTCCTCCCACCACCTCCCACCCCTCCTCACAACCCCCTCTCCTCACATTGAACACCACGGCCAGCGCTGAGCCTATATACAGACTCCTCATCACTCCTCCCACCACCTCCCGCCCCTCCTCACTCCTCCCACCTCACCTCCCACCCCTCCTCACAACCCCCTCTCCACACACTGAACACCACCGCCAGCGCTAAGCCTATATACAGACTCCTCCTCACTCCTCCCACCCCTCCTCACTCCTCCCACCTCCCACCGCACCTCCCACCCCTCCTCACAACCCCCTCTCCTCACACTGAACACCACCGCCAGCGCTGAGCCTATATACAGACTCCTCCTCACTCCTCCCACCACCTCCCACCCCTCCTCACTCCTCCCACCTACCACCGCACCTCCCACCCCTCCTCACACCTCCCACCACACCTCCCACTCCTCCTCACAACCCCTCTCCTGACACTGAACACCACCGCCAGCGCTGGGCCTATATACAGACTCCTCCTCACTCCTCCTACCACCTCCCAACACCTCCCACCCCTCCTCACAATCCCCTCTCCTCACACTGAACACCACCGCCGAGCCTATATACAAACTCCTCCTCACTCCTCCCACCACCTCCCACTCCTCCTCACAACCCCCTCTCCTCACACTGAACACCACCGCCAGCACTGAGCCTATATACAGACTCCTCCTCACTCCTCCCACCACCTCCCACCCCTCCTCACTCCTCCTCACAACCCCCTCTCCTCACACTGAACACCACCGCCAGCGCTGAGCCTATATACAGACTCCTCCTCACACCTCCTACCACCTCCCAGCTAAACTGCTGTAGACTGAATAGGTGGAGCTAAACTGCTGTAGACTGAATGGGTGGAGCTAAACTGCTGTAGGCTGAATGGGTGGGGTCTGTGGGTGGGGTCTGTGTAACCAGTGTTTGTGTGTGTGCTACAGAGACTATGGCCTGTCCTACCTTCCTCTGAGGACCAGTATCGGACTGTGGACGGCCTTCCTGTGCGTGGTGCTGGTTGCCACGGACGCGAGTTCTTTGGTGTGTTACATCACGCGTTTCACAGAAGAGGCCTTCGCCGCGCTGATCTGCATCATCTTCATCTACGAGGCTCTGGAGAAGCTCTTCCACCTCGGAGAGATGTTCCCCATCAACATGCACAACCAGCTGGACAACCTCACCTTCTACACGTCAGCTCCGCCCCCTCAGCCGCCTCAACTGATATCATTACTGTTTAAAGAAGAGTCTGTCCCTCTGTCTGTCTCTCAGTCTGTCCCTCTGTCTGTCTCTCAGGTGTCAGTGTGCTCCACCTGCCAACACCACATCTGAGCTCCTAACCAGGTGGAACCAGACCGGCTTCACTCCAGACTCCATAAACTGGAGCCAGCTTAACATCACTGTAAGTGTCTCTCTTACAGTCTGTCAGAACCACCGTCGCCCCCTACGCTTCCTGTAGTGTATTACAGTCTGTCAGAACCACCGTCGCCCCCTACGCTTCCTGTAGTGTATTACAGTCTGTCAGAACCACCGTCGCCCCCTACGCTTCCTGTAGTGTATTACAGTCTGTCAGAACCACCGTCGCCCCCTACGCTTCCTGTAGTGTATTACAGTCTGTCAGAACCACCGTCGCCCCCTACGCTTCCTGTAGTGTATTACAGTCTGTCAGAACCACCGTCGCCCCCCTACGCTTCCTGTAGTGTATTACAGTCTGTCAGAACCACCGTCGCCCCCTACGCTTCCTGTAGTGTATTACAGTCTGTCAGAACCACCGTCGCCCCCTACGCTTCCTGTAGTGTATTACAGTCTGTCAGAACCACCGTCGCCCCCTACGCTTCCTGTAGTGTATTACAGTCTGTCAGAACCACCGTCGCCCCCTACGCTTCCTGTAGTGTATTACAGTCTGTCAGAACCACCGTCGCCCCCTACGCTTCCTGTAGTGTATTACAGTCTGTCAGAACAGTTGTGAGCTCTCAAACACTGCTGTGGTTTTGTGAATAACTCACTCTCTCTCACTCTTTCTGAGTTTAGATGTGTCATAAGCTGCACGGTGTGTTCGAGGGTCCGGCGTGTGCCCATGACGGCCCCTTCATCCCCGACGTTCTCTTCTGGTCCGTTATTCTCTTCTTCACCACCTTCTTCCTCTCCTCATTCCTCAAACAGTTCAAGACCAAGCGCTATTTCCCCACGAGGGTCAGTAAGCCCCCCCCCCCGTCGAAACCCACCTGTTACACCCCCCACACTTCTCTGACCTCTAACCCCTCCTCTCTCACTGTCTGCAGGTTCGCTCTACCATCAGTGACTTTGCGGTTTTCCTCACCATCCTGATCATGGTGGTGGTGGATTATCTGGTGGGCATCCCGTCCCCCAAACTCAACGTCCCTGACACGTTTGAGGTAGATGTTGTTGGTTCTCCTGGTTCTCCTGGTTCTCTGAGGGCGTGGGTGTGAGGCCAGATCTGTTAGCCCTGTTTGTTTTAGGTGGTGTGGACTCTGGACCTCTAAACTCTGCTCACCGTGTTTACTCTGAATCGCTGATAAAGGCCAGCGCTGGTCTCAGCAGGAACTCCAGCCCGTACTGGTTCAGCGTGGACCTCCGGACCCCTCAGTCTGATTACCCTTCAGTAGCAAACCATTCAGTGTAATTAAACAAAGATCAGACATTGCAGTGAGAGTTTTACTGAACAGGTACTCAGGAGTCCGGCCTGTCCTGTGGAACTGAGTAACGATTACTGTACACCTGCTTATATACCATAGCAACCACTTAACTCCAGTAACCAGCTGAGTCACCATAGTAACCGCGGGGCATGTGAGCAGGTTTAGCTGTGAGTTAAAGGACTTCTCTGGATTAGACGCTGATCTGACTGATAGTCCTGCAGTAAATTTACTGTCCGTTTATGATCTGATTATATCTGATTATAGGTGATATGTGAATATAAGTGATTATATCTGATTATAGGTGATATGTGAATATAAGTGATTATATCTGATTATAGGTGATATGTGAATATAAGTGATTATATCTGATTATAGGTGATATGTGAATATAAGTGATTATATCTGATTATAGGTGATATGTGAATATAAGTGATTATATCTGATTATAGGTGATATGTGAATATAAGTGATTATATCTGATTATAGGTGATATGTGAATATAAGTGATTATATCTGATTATAGGTGATATATGAATATAGGTGATTTATATCTGATTATGTGATATGTGAATATAGGTGATTTATATCTGATTATAGGTGATATGTGAATATAGGTAATTATATCTGATTATAGGTGATGTGTGATTATAGGTAATTATATCTGATTATAGGTGTTATGTGAATATAGGTAATTATATCTGATTATAGGTGATATGTGAATATAAGTGATTATATCTGATTATAGGTGATATGTGAATATAAGTGATTATATCTGATTATAGGTGATATGTGAATATAGGTGATTTATATCTGATTATAGGTGATATGTGAATATAAGTGATTATATCTGATTATAGGTGATATGTGAATATAAGTGATTATATCTGATTATAGGTGATATGTGAATATAAGTGATTATATCTGATTATAGGTGATATGTGAATATAGGTGATTTATATCTGATTATAGGTGATA
Organism: Megaleporinus macrocephalus; assembly: GCA_021613375.1. NCBI lineage: Eukaryota > Metazoa > Chordata > Actinopteri > Characiformes > Anostomidae > Megaleporinus > Megaleporinus macrocephalus. Next base: position 38,425,863 of record CM038727.1, read on the forward strand.
TGTGAATATAGGTGATTTATATCTGATTATAGGTGATATGTGAATATAGGTAATTATATCTGATTATAGGTGATGTGTGATTATAGGTAATTATATCTGATTATAGGTGATATGTGAATATAAGTGATTATATCTGATTATAGGTGATATGTGAATATAAGTGATTATATCTGATTATAGGTGATATGTGAATATAGGTGATTTATATCTGATTATAGGTGATATGTGAATATAGGTAATTATATCTGATTATAGGTGATGTGTGATTATAGGTAATTATATCTGATTATAGGTGTTATGTGAATATAGGTAATTATATCTGATTATAGGGGATGTGATTATATGTGACTATAGGCGATTGTAGGTGGTGATATGTGATTGAAGGTAATTATATCTAATTATAGGTGATTATTTCTGATTATGGGCGATTATATCTGATTGTAGGTGATGTGTGATGATAGATGATTATAGGTAATATGTGATTGTAGGTGATTATATGTGATTGTAGGTTATATGTGATTGTAGGTAATTATATGTGATTGTAGGTGATTATAGATGATTATAGGTAATATGTGATTGTATGTGATTATATGTGATTGTAGGTGATTATAGATGATTATAGGTAATATGTGATTGTAGGTGATTATAGATGATTATAGGTAATATGTGATTGTATGTGATTATATGTGATTGTAGGTGATTATAGATGATTATAGGTAATATGTGATTGTAGGTGATTATAGATGATTATAGGTAATATGTGATTGTAGGTGATTATAGATGATTATAGGTGATTATAGATGAGTATAGGTAAAATGTGATTGTAGGTGATTATAGATGATTATAGGTAATATGTGATTGTAGGTGATTATAGATGATTATAGGTAATATGTGATTGTAGGTGATTATAGATGATTATAGGTGATTATAGATGATTATAGGTAATATGTGATTATAGGTGATTATAGATGATTATAGGTAATATGTGATTGTAGGTGATTATAGATGATTATAGGTAATATGTGATTGTAGGTGATTATAGATGATTATAGGTAATATGTGATTGTAGGTGATTATAGATGATTATAGGTAATATGTGATTGTAGGTGATTATAGATGATTATAGGTAATATGTGATTGTAGGTGATTATAGATGATTATAGGTAATATGTGATGGTAGGTTATATGTGATTGTAGGTGATGTGTGATGATAGATGATTATAGGTAATATGTGATTGTAGGTGATTATATGTGATTGTAGGTGATTATAGATGATTATAGGTAATATGTGATTGTAGGTTTTATGTGATTGTAGGTGATGTGATGATAGATGATTATAGGTGATTATAGATTCTCAGGTAAACCAGCTCTGATTGATGTCTTTGATCCTCAGCCCACCACTAAAGGACGAGGCTGGTTTATGTCCCCTCTGGGCACCAACCCCACCTGGACACTGTTCGCTGCAGCCATTCCTGCTCTGCTCTGCACCATCCTCATCTTCATGGACCAGCAGATCACCGCCGTCATCATCAACCGCAAAGAGCACAAACTCAAGGTCTAAATTATTATAATTATTATTATCATGTGGGATTGTATGGTATAATCTGTGGGATTGTATGGTTTAATCTGTGGGATTGTATGGTTTAATCTGTGGGATTGTATGGTTTAATCTGTGGGATTGTATGGTTTAATCTGTGGGATTGTATGGTTTAATCTGTAGGATTGTATGGTATAATCTGTGGGATTGTATGGTATAATCTGTGGGATTGTATGGTTTAATCTGGGATTGTATGGTTTAATCTGTGGGATTGTATGGTTTAATCTGTGGGATTGTATGGTATAATCTGTGGGATTGTATGGTTTAATCTGTGGGATTGTATGGTTTAATCTGTGGGATTGTATGGTTTAATCTGTGGGATTGTATGGTATAATCTGTGGGATTGTATGGTTTAATCTGTGGGATTGTATGGTTTAATCTGTAGGATTGTATGGTATAATCTGTAGGATTGTATGGTATAATCTGTGGGATTGTATGGTTTAATCTGTGGGATTGTATGGTTTAATCTGGGATTGTATGGTTTAATCTGTGGGATTGTATGGTATAATCTGTGGGATTGTATGGTTTAATCTGTGGGATTGTATGGTTTAATCTGGGATTGTATGGTTTAATCTGTAGGATTGTATGGTTTAATCTGTGGGATTGTATGGTATAATCTGTGGGATTGTATGGTTTAATCTGTGGGATTGTATGGTTTAATCTGGGATTGTATGGTTTAATCTGTGGGATTGTATGGTTTAATCTGTGGGATTGTATGGTTTAATCTGTGGGATTGTATGGTTTAATCTGTGGGATTGTATGGTTTAATCTGTGGGATTGTATGGTTTAATCTGTGGGATTGTATGGTATAATCTGTGGGATTGTATGGTTTAATCTGTGGGATTGTATGGTTTAATCTGGGATTGTATGGTTTAATCTGTAGGATTGTATGGTTTAATCTGTGGGATTGTATGGTATAATCTGTGGGATTGTATGGTTTAATCTGTGGGATTGTATGGTTTAATCTGTGGGATTGTATGGTTTAATCTGTGGGATTGTATGGTTTAATCTGGGATTGTATGGTTTAATCTCTGGGATTGTATGGTTTAATCTGTGGGATTGTATGGTTTAATCTGTGGGATTGTATGGTTTAATCTGTGGCATTGTATGGTTTAATCTGTGGGATTGTATGGTTTAATCTCTGGGATTGTATGGTTTAATCTGTGGGATTGTATGGTTTAATCTCTGGGATTGTATGGTTTAATCTCTGGGATTGTATGGTTTAATCTGTGGGATTGTATGGTTTAATCTGTGGGATTGTATGGTTTAATCTCTGGGATTGTATGGTTTAATCTGTGGGATTGTATGGTTTAATCTCTGGGATTGTATGGTTTAATCTGTGGGATTAAATGTTATTCTTTGGGATTATGTAACAGAAAGGCTGTGGGTATCACCTGGACCTGCTGGTGGTGTCGGTGATGCTGGGCGTTTGCTCTTTGATGGGTCTGCCGTGGTTCGTGGCTGCGACCGTTCTCTCCATCTCCCATGTCAACAGCCTGAAGGTGGAGTCGGAATGCTCCGCTCCCGGAGAACAGCCCAAATTCCTTGGCATCCGCGAGCAGCGTGTCACCGGACTCATGATCTTCGTCCTTATGGGCCTGTCTGTCTTCATGACCTCCGTACTGAAGGTCAGTCACACGTCTTTGTGTAACATAAAACAATACAATTAAAAAATCTTTAAACAGTGACAGTAGGTGGTTATGCTTTGATGTCATTTTGGTCTGAACTCTGGTCAGTCTGTATAAAGATCTGAACTCTGGTCAGTCTGTATAAAGATCTGAACTCTGGTCAGTCTGTATAAAGATCTGAACTCTGGTCTTTATCTCTGGTCAGTCTGTATAAAGATCTGAACTCTGGTCAGTCTGTATAAAGATCTGAACTCTGGTCTTTATCTCTGGTCAGTCTGTATAAAGATCTGATCTCTGGTCAGTCTGTATAAAGATCTGAACTCTGGTCTTTATCTCTGGTCAGTCTGTATAAAGATCTGAACTCTGGTCAGTCTGTATAAAGATCTGAACTCTGGTCTTTATCTCTGGTCAGTCTGTATAAAGATCTGAACTCTGGTCAGTCTGTATAAAGATCTGAACTCTGGTCTTTATCTCTGGTCAGTCTGTATAAAGATCTGAACTCTGGTCAGTCTGTATGAAGATCTGAACTCTGGTCAGTCTGTATGAAGATCTGAACTCTGGTCAGTCTGTATGAAGATCTGAACTCTGTCTGTTGGTCTGTAGTTTATTCCCATGCCGGTGCTGTATGGAGTTTTTCTCTACATGGGCGTCTCCTCCCTTAAAGGAATTCAGGTAAATATTAATTACACAGTTAATTATAGTTAATTATAGTTAATTATAGTTGATTCCAGTTAATTATAGTTAATTGCACTGTTGGTTAATTATAGTTAATTATAGTTGATTCCAGTTAATTGCGCTGTTAATTACAGTTAATTATAGTTAATTATAGTTAATTGCACTATTGGTTAATTGTAGTTAATTATAGTTAATTACAGTTGCTTACAGTTGATTACAGTTGATTACCGTTAATTATAGTTAATTGCACTGTTAGTTACAGTTAATTATAGTTAATTACAGTCTATTATAGTTAACTGCACTGTTAATTATGGTTAATTATAGTTAATTATTCCTGTATAGAATTATAAATGTATATTTTATATATATATATATATATATATTATGAGTCAGTGGGATTGTGAGTCAGTGGGGTTGTGAGTGGGTTATGAGTCAGTGGGGTTGTGAGTCAGTGAGGGTGTGAGTGATTGGGGTTGTGAGTCAGTGAGGTTATGAGTCAGTGGGGTTGTGAGTCAGTGAGGGTGTGAGTCAGTGGGGTTGTGAGTGTGTTATGAGTCAGTGAGGGTGAGTCAGTGGGGTTGTGAGTCAGAGAGGGTGTGAGTCAGTGGGGTTGTGAGTGTGTCATGAGTCAGGGGTTGTGAGTCAGTGAGGGTGAGTCAGTGAGGGTGAGTCAGTGGGGTTATGAGTCAGTGAGGGTGTGAGTCAGTGGGGTTGTGAATGTGTTATGAGTCAGTGGGGTTGTGAGTCAGTGGGGTTGTGAGTCAGTGGGGTTGTGAGTGTGTTATGAGTCAGTGAGGGTGTGAGTCAGTGGGGTTGTGAGTCAGTGGGGTTGTGAGTCAGTGGGGTTGTGAGTCAGTGGGGTTGTGAGTGTGTTATGAGTCAGTGGGGTTGTGAGTGTGTTATGAGTCAGTGGGGTTGTGAGTCAGTGAGGGTGTGAGTCAGTGGGGTTGTGAGTCAGTGGTGTTCCGAGTCAGTGGGGTTGTGAGTCAGTGAGGGTGTGAGTCAGTGAGTGTGTGAGTCAGTGGGGTTATGAGTCAGTGAGGGTGTGAGTCAGTGGGGTTGTGAGTCAGTGGGGTTGTGAGTCAGTGAGGGTGTGAGTCAGTGGGGTTTTGAGTCAGTGAGTGTGTGAGTCAGTGGGGTTATGAGTCAGTGAGGGTGTGAGTCAGTGGGGTTGTGAGTCAGTGAGGGTGTGAGTCAGTGGGGTTCCGAGTCAGTGGGGTTGTGAGTTTTGTGTATTTGAGGCTCTGACTCACTGCTGTTGTGGTCTCTCCTCAGTTCTTTGATCGGATAAAGTTGTTTGGAATGCCGGCCAAACACCAGCCGGATCTGATCTACCTCCGCTACGTGCCTCTGTGGAAGGTTCACGTGTTCACCATCGTCCAGCTGACCTGCCTCGTCCTGCTGTGGGTCATCAAAGTGTCGGCCGCTGCTGTGGTGTTCCCCATGATGGTCAGGTTCTACTGGTCTCTCAGACGGTCATTGATTGGTGTTTGTGTAAAGTCAGAGGAGAACCTGAACATTAGGAAGTTAGGGTTCCTCCACACGTACAGTGATAAATTAAGTTCTGCAGTGGAACCCGGGCGGGTGTGGTCAGTCCAGTGGATACGGGAGAGTGAGGTTCTCCACTGGAACACTGCTGACCGGTACGCCGGAAGGTTCCACCTCAGAGCGGGGCAGTGGTGTTCTGCTGTGTTTTTAGAGGTTCTGCTTGGGTTCTGCGTGTTGCAGGTTCTAGCTCTGGTGTTCGTGCGGAAGCTTCTGGATTTCTGCTTTACGAAGCGCGAGCTGAGCTGGCTGGACGATCTGATGCCGGAGAGCAAGAAGAAGAAGGAGGACGACAAGAAGAAGAAGGAGGAGGAGGAGGTGTGTGCAGCCTGACCCCCCGGACGCTCTACACCAACTTCAGTGTTTCTGTACACGTTAATATTTATTAAAATTTTTTTAACACTATTAAAAAAAATAAAATAAATAATAATAATAATCATTATTATTAAACGGGGTGTAATAATAACAATAATAATAATGATGAACATGGTGTATATTAATAATAATAATAATAAAAAAAAAATAATAATATTAACAGTAAGTTATAGTTCACCCTCTCCGGTTTGGAGGGTTTCTATTGGTCGGCTCGTGGTCAGTGTACTGCTGGAGATGGTGTTGATGTTTCTGGATTTTTTCCCAGGAGGCCGAGCGGATGCTGGACGGAGGTCTGGAGTTCGAGGGAGAGAATCTGCTCAGCATCAAATCCCTCAAAGTCAGGTCGGTCCAGCCTCCTGTCTGGTGTAGTCTCCATGGAAACTGAAACTGTCTCTCCTCAGATGTTAGCCTCGCGTTCCCAGAATTCCTCGGTCCGGTCCAGTCCTCCGGCGGGACGTCCAGATTAACAGCAGTGGTCCAACACGGGAACCCAGTAGTCACCCAAACCACCTCCACCTGTCCTGTACACACACTGCCCCCGCCTCAACCCCCGCCTCAACCCCCGCCTCAACCCCCCGCCTCAACCCCCGCCTCAACCCCCGCCTTAACCCGCGCCCCGCTCCTTGCCCCGCTCCTCGTCCCGCTCCTCGTCCCGCTCCTCGCCCCGCTCCTCGTCCCGCTCCTCGTCCCGCTCCTCGCCCCGCTCCTCGCCCCGCTCCTCGCCCCGCTCCTCGTCCAGATTGTTTGGGTGACTGTTGAGTTCTCGTGTTTGATAGGACGCTCATGGGGGCTGATGGGGGTCTCTGGACTGGGAGGGATATCTGTATCTGCTGTGTCTGTAGTTTACAGTCGCTAAGCACAGACAGACTGTGAAAGACCCTCTGGTATTCGGGGGTCCGGGGTTAGCTGCCCGCGCTGCAGTGTTTGTTGATCAGTAGTCCTTCTTCACTGGTTTGGTAGATGTTCCTCGCGCTACCTGAGATCTCCAGCTCCAGCTCCAGCTCCATGGTGTTCAGTAGTGATGGTGCTGGAGTGGCTGAGCTCTGCTGTGGTTGTCGTGTGGTGTGAGTGACGCTGCAGACACAGCAGATACAGATCAGAACCGGGTCTCAGTGGTGTGTAGTTCTGTGTGTGTGTGTGTAGTGTGTGTGTGTGTATGTGTGTGTAGTGTGTATGTAGGTGTGTGTGTGTGTGTATGTAGGTGTGTGTATGTGTGTGTAGTTGTGTGTGTAGTGTGTATGTAGGTGTGTGTGTGTGTGTGTGTGTGTGTGTGTAACTCTCACTGAGTTGTTTCTCCCAGACAGATCGGACAGTGTAACCTCTGACACCTCGTGTGAGGAGGAGCAGAGAGGAGCGGCTGGTCTCTGATGTAGCTCCTCAGCTGTGACGCTCGGAGTTCCTCATGTTTGTTTTGGTTTAACTGTCTGTGAGGTTTGATTGATGCCGTTCTCTAACCTGGTCTCAGCCTGAGCGCATGCTGCTGACCTGCCCATCACTGCCCGTCCGCGTTCAGCAGCAGATCAGACCTCAGATACAGCAGCTGTAGAACCTCCACTAGAACCCACTCTCACTTAATCAGGTTCTACTTGTGATGCCGCCAGCCCCCCGCAGTGGTGAGGTTATAATAATAAAAATAATAATAATAATAATAATAATAATAATAATAATGTGAGTGGATCTGCAGAGTCAGTGTTTTAACTGGGCGTTTACACACAGAGCCAGATTATTGATTATGAATTGAGTTATCACTATTAATAATTAACCGGCCGTGTTTGTTAGTGAGCAGGCGTGTTCAGGTATGTGTGTTAAAGGAGGTCACTCCTGATGCTGTGCTGCTGCTGGACGTGTCTGAGGTCAGTCTGCTGCTGGACCCTCAGTGAAGCAGTGATGGAGATGTTAGTTAAAGCGATAGTTGGTTTGAAGAATCTGATCAGGAGCCCCACCAGTTAGCACGGCGCTAACCGCACACTCGCTCCTTCAGTGAAGGAACTGTCCACCTTAAAGCCAGCCTCCTCTCTCGTCTGGAGCAGTACCTCCGGCGGGTCTTAGGGGGAGCGGACCCTCGTGTGTCCGGCTGTGAGGAGCTGCTGGTCTGCAGTCTGTGTAGCTGTATGAGTGTTGGTCTGATTAGTAACTGATCAGATATTTATTAAACGTATCTATACATACCCCATCAAACCTGCTGTTACTGGAGTCAGCAGCTCCTCCTCACGACCTTCAGACTTTACCCAGAGATCAGACGCTCTGTTTACTAATTACATAATCAGTAAACATCTCAGCGCCGGACCAGAACACACGTCTGTACGTTCACACTCACAGCATATACATGCTCTGAATCAGTTCAGTACTCAGAGTATATTCAGTACTCATTCAGACTATATTCAGTACTCATTCAGACTATATTCAGTACTCATTCAGAGTATATTCAGTACTTATTCAGAGTATATTCAGTACTCATTCAGACTATATTCAGTACTCATTCAGACTATATTCAGTACTCATTCAGAGTATATTCAGTACTCATTCAGAATATATTCAGTACTCATTCAGAGTATAATCAGTACTTATTCAGATTATATTCAGTACTCATTCAGACTATATTCAGTACTCATTCAGACTATATTCAGTACTCATTCAGAGTATATTCAGTACTCATTCAGAATATATTCAGTACTCATTCAGAGTATATTCAGTACTTATTCAGAGTATATTCAGTACTCATTCAGAGTATATTCAGTACTTATTCAGAGTATATTCAGTACTTATTCAGAGTATATTCAGTACTCATTCAGACTATATTCAGTACTCATTCAGACTATATTCAGTACTCATTCAGAGTATATTCAGTACTCATTCAGAATATATTCAGTACTCATTCAGAGTATAATCAGTACTTATTCAGAGTATATTCAGTACTCAGAGTATATTCAGTACTCATTCAGAGTATATTCAGTTCTCATTCAGAGTATATTCCGTTCTCATTCAGAGTATATTCAGTACTCATTCAGACTATATTCAGTACTCATTCAGACTATATTCAGTACTCATTCAGAGTATATTCAGTTCTCATTCAGAGTATATTCCGTTCTCATTCAGAGTATATTCAGTACTCATTCAGACTATATTCAGTACTCATTCAGACTATATTCAGTACTCATTCAGAGTATATTCAGTTCTCATTCAGAGTATATTCAGTACTCAGAGTATATTCAGTACTCATTCAGAGTATATTCAGTACTCATTCAGACTATATTCAGTACTCATTCAGTATATTCAGTACTTGTTCAGTGCTTACTCAGAGTATGTTTGACACTTATTCAGTATGTTCAGTACTCTTGGAGTGTATTCAGCATTTATTTAGAGCATGTTCAGTACTCTTGGAGTGTATTCAGTATGTATTTAGAGTATGTTCAGTACTCTTGGAGTGTATTCAGTATTTATTTAGAGTATGTTCAGTACTCTTGGGGTGTATTCAGTATTTATTTAGAGTATGTTCAGTACTCTTGGAGTGTATTCAGTATTTATTTAGAGTATGTTCAGTACTCTTGGAGTGTATTCAGTATGTATTTAGAGTATGTTCAGTACTCTTGGAGTGTATTCAGTATTTATTTAGAGTATGTTCAGTACTCTTGGAGTGTATTCAGTATTTATTTAGAGTATGTTCAGTACTCTTGGAGTGTATTCAGTATTTATTTAGAGTATGTTCAGTACTCTTGGGGTGTATTCAGTATTTATTTAGAGTATGTTCAGTACTCTTGGAGTGTATTCAGTATTTATTTAGAGTATGTTCAGTACTCTTGGAGTGTATTCAGTATTTATTTAGAGTATGTTCAGTACTCTTGGAGTGTGTTCAGTATTTATTTAGAGTATGTTCAGTACTCTTGGAGTGTGTTCAGTATTTATTTAGAGTATGTTCAGTACTCTTGGAGTGTGTTCAGTATTTATTTAGAGTATGTTCAGTACTCTTGGAGTGTGTTCAGTATTTATTTAGAGTATGTTCAGTACTCTTGGAGTGTATTCAGTATGTATTTAGAGTATGTTCAGTACTCTTGGAGTGTATTCAGTATTTATTTAGAGTATGTTCAGTACTCTTGGAGTGTATTCAGTATTTATTTAGAGTATGTTCAGTACTCTTGGAGTGTATTCAGTATTTATTTAGAGTATGTTCAGTACTCTTGGGGTGTATTCAGTATTTATTTAGAGTATGTTCAGTACTCTTGGGGTGTATTCAGTATTTATTTAGAGTATGTTCAGTACTCTTGGAGTGTATTCAGTATTTATTTAGAGTATGTTCAGTACTCTTGGAGTGTATTCAGTATTTATTTAGAGTATGTTCAGTACTCTTGGAGTGTGTTCAGTATTTATTTAGAGTATGTTCAGTACTCTTGGAGTGTGTTCAGTATTTATTTAGAGTATGTTCAGTACTCTTGGAGTGTGTTCAGTATTTATTTAGAGTATGTTCAGTACTCTTGGAGTGTGTTCAGTATTGATTTAGAGTATGTTCAGTACTCTTGGAGTGTGTTCAGTATTGATTTAGAGTATGTTCAGTACTCTTGGAGTGTATTCAGTATTTATTTAGAGTATGTTCAGTACTCTTGGAGTGTATTCAGTATGTATTTAGAGTATGTTCAGTACTCTTGGAGTGTATTCAGTATTTATTTAGAGTATGTTCAGTACTCTTGGAGTGTTTTCAGTATTTATTTAGAGTATGCTCAGTACTCTTGGAGTGTATTCAGTATTTATTTAGAGTATGTTCAGTACTCTTGGAGTGTATTCAGTATGTATTTAGAGTATGTTCAGTACTCTTGGAGTGTATTCAGTATTTATTTAGAGTATGTTCAGTACTCTTGGCGTGTTCAGTATTTATTTAGAGTATGTTCAGTACTCTTGGAGTGTGTTCAGTATTTATTTAGAGTATGTTCAGTACTCTTGGAGTGTGTTCAGTATGTATTTAGAGTATGTTCAGTACTCTTGGAGTGTGTTCAGTATTTATTTAGAGTATGTTCAGTACTCTTGGAGTGTATTCAGTATTTATTTAGAGTATGTTCAGTACTCTTGGAGTGTATTCAGTATTTATTTAGAGTATGTTCAGTACTCTTGGAGTGTATTCAGTATGTATTTAGAGTATGTTCAGTACTCTTGGAGTGTATTCAGTATTTATTTAGAGTATGTTCAGTACTCTTGGAGTGTATTCAGTATTTATTTAGAGTATGTTCAGTACTCTTGGAGTGTATTCAGTATGTATTTAGAGTATGTTCAGTACTCTTGGAGTGTATTCAGTATGTATTTAGAGTATGTTCAGTACTCTTGGAGTGTATTCAGTATTTATTTAGAGTATGTTCAGTACTCTTGGAGTGTATTCAGTATGTATTTAGAGTATGTTCAGTACTCTTGGAGTGTGTTCAGTATTTATTTAGAGTATGTTCAGTACTCTTGGAGTGTGTTCAGTATTTATTTAGAGTATGTTCAGTACTCTTGGAGTGTGTTCAGTATTGATTTAGAGTATGTTCAGTACTCTTGGAGTGTGTTCAGTATTGATTTAGAGTATGTTCAGTACTCTTGGAGTGTATTCAGTATTTATTTAGAGTATGTTCAGTACTCTTGGAGTGTATTCAGTATGTATTTAGAGTATGTTCAGTACTCTTGGAGTGTATTCAGTATTTATTTAGAGTATGTTCAGTACTCTTGGAGTGTTTTCAGTATTTATTTAGAGTATGCTCAGTACTCTTGGAGTGTATTCAGTATTTATTTAGAGTATGCTCAGTACTCTTGGAGTGTATTCAGTATTTATTTAGAGTATGTTCAGTACTCTTGGAGTGTATTCAGTATGTATTTAGAGTATGTTCAGTACTCTTGGAGTGTATTCAGTATTTATTTAGAGTATGTTCAGTACTCTTGGAGTGTATTCAGTATGTATTTAGAGTATGTTCAGTACTCTTGGAGTGTATTCAGTATTTATTTAGAGTATGTTCAGTACTCTTGGAGTGTTCAGTATTTATTTAGAGTATGTTCAGTACTCTTGGAGTGTGTTCAGTATTTATTTAGAGTATGTTCAGTACTCTTGGAGTGTGTTCAGTATGTATTTAGAGTATGTTCAGTACTCTTGGAGTGTGTTCAGTATTTATTTAGAGTATGTTCAGTACTCTTGGAGTGTATTCAGTATTTATTTAGAGTATGTTCAGTACTCTTGGAGTGTATTCAGTATTTATTTAGAGTATGTTCAGTACTCTTGGAGTGTATTCAGTATGTATTTAGAGTATGTTCAGTACTCTTGGAGTGTATTCAGTATTTATTTAGAGTATGTTCAGTACTCTTGGAGTGTATTCAGTATTTATTTAGAGTATGTTCAGTACTCTTGGAGTGTATTCAGTATGTATTTAGAGTATGTTCAGTACTCTTGGAGTGTATTCAGTATGTATTTAGAGTATGTTCAGTACTCTTGGAGTGTATTCAGTATTTATTTAGAGTATGTTCAGTACTCTTGGAGTGTATTCAGTATTTATTTAGAGTATGTTCAGTACTCTTGGAGTGTTCAGTATTTATTTAGAGTATGTTCAGTACTCTTGGAGTGTGTTCAGTATTTATTTAGAGTATGTTCAGTACTCTTGGAGTGTGTTCAGTATGTATTTAGAGTATGTTCAGTACTCTTGGAGTGTGTTCAGTATTTATTTAGAGTATGTTCAGTACTCTTGGAGTGTGTTCAGTATTTATTTAGAGTATGTTCAGTACTCTTGGAGTGTATTCAGTATGTATTTAGAGTATGTTCAGTACTCTTGGAGTGTATTCAGTATGTATTTAGAGTATGTTCAGTACTCTTGGAGTGTATTCAGTATTTGTTTAGAGTATGTTCAGTACTCTTGGAGTGTATTCAGTATTTATTTAGAGTATGTTCAGTACTCTTGGAGTGTATTCAGTATGTATTTAGAGTATGTTCAGTACTCTTGGAGTGTATTCAGTATGTATTTAGAGTATGTTCAGTACTCTTGGAGTGTATTCAGTATTTATTTAGAGTATGTTCAGTACTCTTGGAGTGTATTCAGTATGTATTTAGAGTATGTTCAGTACTCTTGGAGTGTGTTCAGTATTTATTTAGAGTATGTTCAGTACTCTTGGAGTGTGTTCAGTATGTATTTAGAGTATGTTCAGTACTCTTGGAGTGTGTTCAGTATTTATTTAGAGTATGTTCAGTACTCTTGGAGTGTGTTCAGTATGTATTTAGAGTATGTTCAGTACTCTTGGAGTGTGTTCAGTATGTATTTAGAGTATGTTCAGTACCTATTCAGTATTTAAATAGTTCTCTGAAGTTCTGTGTTCAGAAATGTTTATCTGTTTTTGTGAAGTGAGTGTTTACGTTGTTTACGTTATTATTAATAATGATATTAACACTAATAATACACACACGGCCTCCAGAGCGCACCGCTGTTTAAGGTGGAGCTGAGAGTTCTCTGACTCCTCCAGAGCGCACCGCTGTTTAAGGTGGAGCTGAGAGTTCTCTGACTGCTGCAGAGCGCACCGCTGTTTAAGGTGGAGCTGAGAGTTCTCTGACTCCTCCAGAGCGCACCGCTGTTTAAGGTGGAGCTGAGAGTTCTCTGACTGCTGCAGAGCGCACCGCTGTTTAAGGTGGAGCTGAGAGTTCTATGACTGCTCCAGAGCGCACCGCTGTTTAAGGTGGAGCTGAGAGTTCTCTGACTGCTGCAGAGCGCACCGCTGTTTAAGGTGGAGCTGAGAGTTCTCTGACTGCTGCAGAGCGCACCGCTGTTTAAGGTGGAGCTGAGAGTTCTCTGACTGCTGCAGAGCGCACCGCTGTTTAAGGTGGAGCTGAGAGTTCTCTGACTGCTGCAGAGCGCACCGCTGTTTAAGGTGGAGCTGAGAGTTCTCTGACTCCTCCAGAGCGTACCGCTGTTTAAGGTGGAGCTGAGAGTTCTATGACTGCTCCAGAGCGCACCGCTGTTTAAGGTGGAGCTGAGAGTTCTCTGACTCCTCCAGAGCGTACCGCTGTTTAAGGTGGAGCTGAGAGTTCTCTGACTCCTCCAGAGCGCACCGCTGTTTAAGGTGGAGCTGAGAGTTCTCTGACTCCTCCAGAGCGCACCGCTGTTTAAGGTGGAGCTGAGAGTTCTCTGACTCCTCCAGAGCGTACCGCTGTTTAAGGTGGAGCTGAGAGTTCTCTGACTCCTCCAGAGCGCACCGCTGTTTAAGGTGGAGCTGAGAGTTCTCTGACTCCTCCAGAGCGTACCGCTGTTTAAGGTGGAGCTGAGAGTTCTCTGACTCCTCCAGAGCGCACCGCTGTTTAAGGTGGAGCTGAGAGTTCTCTGACTCCTCCAGAGCGTACCGCTGTTTAAGGTGGAGCTGAGAGTTCTCTGACTCCTCCAGAGCGCACCGCTGTTTAAGGTGGAGCTGAGAGTTCTCTGACTCCTCCAGAGCGTACCGCTGTTTAAGGTGGAGCTGAGAGTTCTCTGACTCCTCCAGAGCGTACCGCTGTTTAAGGTGGAGCTGAGAGTTCTCTGACTCCTCCAGAGCGCACCGCTGTTTAAGGTGGAGCTGAGAGTTCTCTGACTCCTCCAGAGCGCACCGCTGTTTAAGGTGGAGCTGAGAGTTCTATGACTGCTCCAGAGCGCACCGCTGTTTAAGGTGGAGCTGAGAGTTCTCTGACTCCTCCAGAGCGCACCGCTGTTTAAGGTGGAGCTGAGAGTTCTCTGACTGCTGCAGAGCGCACCGCTGTTTAAGGTGGAGCTGAGAGTTCTCTGACTGCTGCAGAGCGCACCGCTGTTTAAGGTGGAGCTGAGAGTTCTCTGACTCCTCCAGAGCGCACCGCTGTTTAAGGTGGAGCTGAGAGTTCTCTGACTCCTCCAGAGCGCACCGCTGTTTAAGGTGGAGCTGAGAGTTCTCTGACTGCTCCAGAGCGCACCGCTGTTTAAGGTGGAGCTGAGAGTTCTCTGACTGCTCCAGAGCGCACCGCTGTTTAAGGTGGAGCTGAGAGTTCTATGACTGCTCCAGAGCGCACCGCTGTTTAAGGTGGAGCTGAGAGTTCTCTGACTGCTCCAGAGCGCACCGCTGTTTAAGGTGGAGCTGAGAGTTCTCTGACTGCTGCAGAGCGCACCGCTGTTTAAGGTGGAGCTGAGAGTTCTCTGACTCCTCCAGAGCGCACCGCTGTTTAAGGTGGAGCTGAGAGTTCTCTGACTCCTCCAGAGCGCACCGCTGTTTAAGGTGGAGCTGAGAGTTCTATGACTGCTCCAGAGCGCACCGCTGTTTAAGGTGGAGCTGAGAGTTCTCTGACTGCTCCAGAGCGCACCGCTGTTTAAGGTGGAGCTGAGAGTTCTCTGACTGCTCCAGAGCGCACCGCTGTTTAAGGTGGAGCTGAGAGTTCTCTGACTCCTCCAGAGCGCACCGCTGTTTAAGGTGGAGCTCAGAGTTCTCTGACTGCTCCAGAGCGCACCGCTGTTTAAGGTGGAGCTGAGAGTTCTCTGACTGCTCCAGAGCGCACCGCTGTTTAAGGTGGAGCTGAGAGTTCTCTGACTCTTCCAGAGCGCATCGCTGTTTAAGGTGGAGCTGAGAGTTCTCTGACTGCTCCAGAGCGCACCGCTGTTTAAGGTGGAGCTGAGAGTTCTCTGACTGCTGCAGAGCGCACTGCTGTTTAAGGTGGAGCTGAGAGTTCTCTGACTGCTGCAGAGCGCACCGCTGTTTAAGGTGGAGCTGAGAGTTCTCTGACTCCTCCAGAGCGCACCACTGTTTAAGGTGGAGCTGAGAGTTCTCTGACTCCTCCAGAGCGCACCGCTGTTTAAGGTGGAGCTGAGAGTTCTCTGACTCCTCCAGAGCGCACCGCTGTTTAAGGTGGAGCTGAGAGTTCTCTGACTGCTCCAGAGCGCACCGCTGTTTAAGGTGGAGCTGAGAGTTCTCTGACTCCTCCAGAGCGCACCGCTGTTTAAGGTGGAGCTGAGAGTTCTATGACTGCTCCAGAGCGCACCTCTGTTTAAGGTGGAGCTGAGAGTTCTATGACTCCTCCAGAGCGCACCGCTGTTTAAGGTGGAGCTGAGAGTTCTCTGACTCCTCCAGAGCGCACCGCTGTTTAAGGTGGAGCTGAGAGTTCTCTGACTGCTGCAGAGCGTACCGCTGTTTAAGGTGGAGCTGAGAGTTCTCTTACTCCTCCAGAGCGCACCGCTGTTTAAGGTGGAGCTGAGAGTTCTATGACTGCTCCAGAGCGCACCTCTGTTTAAGGTGGAGCTGAGAGTTCTATGACTGCTCCAGAGCGCACTGCTGTTTAAGGTGGAGCTGAGAGTTCTCTGACTGCTGCAGAGCGCACCGCTGTTTAAGGTGGAGCTGAGAGTTCTCTGACTGCTGCAGAGCGGTTAGCGCTGAGCTAATTGGTGGGATGGGAGCTGCTATCACCTGTTAGCTGTTTTAGCGTCGTAGCTCCAGTGCTGGGCTAGTTGAAGGCGGAGCTCCGACGCTGGGCGTGTCTGATGGACCAGGTTTGGGGGTGCGGTTGATTGGATGAACTATCGCTTTAATGTGTGAAGCCTGTGTGTGAGCGTGCTGACCTGCTGTGTTGTGACCCCCCGCAGTGCGGACCCCTCTGTGGTCAACATCACTGATGAAATGGCCAAAACCTCAGTTTGGAAATCTGTGGCCAAGAACTCTGACAGTGCCAAAGCTCTGAAAGCTAGGTCCAGGTACCTCCTCCAACCTTCCTCCTCCTCCTCTCGTCACGTCTTCTCCTGTGTTCTCCACTGAGTTCTGCATGTCTGTGTCCTCCCTGGTTCTGTGTTCTCCCTGGTTCTGTGTCCTACCTGGTTCTGTGTTCTGCCTGGTTCTGTGTTCTGCCTGGTTCTGTGTTCTGCCTGGTTCTGTGTTCTGCCTGGTTCTGTGTCCTACCTGGTTCTGTGTCCTCCCTGGTTCTGTGTTCTGGATGTGAACGTTCTGAAGGCCTGGAGACGCGCCGCGGTCACGGTGAGGTAACCTCACTGGATCAGATTAACGGTGTGGATCTGGGCCGATAACGAGCTTCCACACCAGAGCTTCTGTCTGTCTGTTACTGTTATTAACGTGTTATTACACGTCCACTGTGTACTATCTGGTGTGTCCCCGGGCTGTGATTGGAGTGTTGAGAGGCTGCGTGTCCCCGGGCGTGTCCCCGGGCTGGTGTGGTGCTTATCTGAGTGTTTAATCTGCGTCTCTGTCTCCGCAGCGAGAAGAGCGCTAGCGTCAAGATCAGCGTGGAGGACGAAGAAGGACAGAAGTTTGTGGACACGGAGACGTCGTTATGATGGCGGGTCGGAGAGAGCGCCCCTGGGTGGTCCGCCGCAGCGGGCGGCTGACCCTCAGTGCGGGCAGAGAGCAGGAGGACCCGAAGGAGACCAGGCAACAGATTCCGTTCTCGCTCCAGTTTGTGTTTTATTAGCGTTGGGTTCGTTCGTACAGGAGTTCCTCGTTTTCAAAGTAAAAGTCCTCCAGAATCCAGTCGGGCTGCCAATCAGGACTTTTACTTTATAAACCGGAGCCTCTGCTTTTACTGTTGGGTTTTAATTGAGTTTGAGGTCGTCACAGCGACGCCACGCCTTTTATTTCTGTTCTAACAGTCGTTAACGGCCAGGGGGCTCCTGTAGGACCTCGTTCTGCTCGTGATGTTTCTCTTGGTACCGTTTCCCCGGAGACCCGGTCAGAGCTCATACGCTTCTTCACAGACCACAGAACCAGTTTAACGGCGGTACCTTCTAGAACCGGGATCAGAGGAGAACTCCAGCTGCCTGATCATACGTATTTTTATTATTATTATTATTATTATTATTATTATTATTTTATTCTTTTATTGTTTTATTTATTTTAGCGTGTTTTAGGCTCAGGCTCTCCGAGTCGGACTGTACGATGTAAAGTAGATGCTTTGATGTAAATCAGTGTCACTGAAGCAGCACCGAGTCGGCCGGAGCTCTTCACCAATAAACAGTCCAATCAGTAATATCAGACCCCACCCTCGCTTTAAACCAATCACAGTGCCTCGCCAGCCGGCCCAGCCAATGGAGCGCTCCGCCCGCCGTGCCGAGCTTTCTGATCTTAGTGTTTGTTAGTTTATGATTTGTTAGCGTTTGTAAATCAGTTTATTTATTCAGAGCAGCGGGAACGCCGGGAATGTCGGGAACGGGACTGCAGTCTGTAGTTTAGCTTCTCTTCTCTATCTCTGTTGCACTTTAGGTACGTCCACGTCCACCCTGCTTCAGGACATCTGCTGAAGGGGAACTAGATACAGTTCTAGATACAGTCAGAACTGTTCTCAGTGGTGGTGAATGGAACCAGACGTCTGTTTAAACAGTTCACTTACTAATGGCTCTCCAGCGTCTCCTACAGGTGGTCCCCGTCATTGAGGTTAGATCATCTCCAAAACAACTTCACAGTAGAAGAAAAACATCCTGTACTTTTACTGAAGATCAGCGAAACCAGAGTTCTAGCAGATCTTTCTTTTAGTCTGTAAAGAACAGCAGAACCTTTAGAACATATACAGTCAGATACATGTTTGATAGAAAATGTTGTAGTCATGGTGACCCCTGGTTTCCATCAGCACCACCGTAAACACCACCTGAACCATTTCACACCAAACACACTTGGAATGTTCTAGATAATCTGAATGTTCTAGATAATTGGAGTGCTGGATGTTGAAGCCTTCAGTAGTGAAGCCCGTAGGCTGGATGTCCAGGAAGAGGGTTCCTGACCGCTGAATTAGAATCTCAGGAACCCATCAGAGTCCACTGCCACCGCCGGTCCCCCTCTCGGCGCCCCTGACCGCCCCGCCCCTGACTGCCCCGCCCGGCCCCGCCCGGCCCCGCCCGGCACTGCGTCAGATTCTTAATCTTTTTAAATCCAGCTGAAAGTTATCTGTGCCTGATTTTCATAAACAGCCCAGCAGCGTTCTGAATCCTGAGTTTATTCTTATCAGTAGTTCAGTAATTAAGTTATTGATTAGAATCGATTAGTACGTGTGTAGAGGAGAACGCTTCTCCTAGAACGGTTCCTCGTTACGGGGTAGGTCCTGACGACGGTCGGGTCGGGGTCCTGTAGGTCGTAGCGAGAATCAGACGGGACTTTTATTTTGGTAATGGCGTCTTCCTCTGGAGGACCCTGAACAGGTGTTGTCGTGGAAGCGTGTAGGCGCCGTATCTCCTGCTGTGGCCTGTAAACTGTGCTTCTGCGTGAGATCCAGACGGAGGCGCCGGAGCGCCGGGACTGTTACTTAGACGCACGTGAAGAACTATTTTTTGTAACATTCTAAAATTCTTACAGCAATAAAGACCAGTATGTTCTAGCAACGTGTCCGACTCCCTCACTGACCGCCTCACAGCAGCCTGACCTCCACCCTATGACCACTGTATCAGCTCCACTGACCATACAGGACCTCCACTCACTGTCCACTGTATCAGCTCCACTGACCATACAGGACCTCCACTCACTGTCCACTGTATCAGCTCCACTGACCATACAGGACCACCACTCACTGTCCACTGTATCAGCTCCACTGACCATACAGGACCTCCACTCACTGTCCACTGTATCAGCTCCACTGACCATACAGGACCACCACTCACTGTCCACTGTATCAGCTCCACTGACCATACAGGACCACCACTCACTGTCCACTTTATCAGCTCCACTGACCATACAGGACCTCCACTCACTGTCCACTGTATCAGCTCCACTGACCATACAGGACCTCCACTCACTGTCCACTGTATCAGCTCCACTGACCATACAGGACCTCCACTCACTGTCCACTGTATCAGCTCCACTGACCATACAGGACCTCCACTCACTGTCCACTGTATCAGCTCCACTGACCATACAGGACCACCACTCACTGTCCACTGTATCAGCTCCACTGACCATACAGGACCTCCACTCACTGTCCACTGTATCAGCTCCACTGACCATACAGGACCTCCACTCACTGTCCACTGTATCAGCTCCACTGACCATACAGGACCTCCACTCACTGTCCACTGTATCAGCTCCACTGACCATACAGGACCACCACTCACTGTCCACTGTATCAGCTCCACTGACCATACAGGACCTACACTCACTGTCCACTGTATCAGCTCCACTGACCATACAGGACCTACACTCACTGTCCACTGTATCAGCTCCACTGACCATACAGGACCTCCACTCACTGTCCACTGTATCAGCTCCACTGACCATACAGGACCTACACTCACTGTCCACTGTATCAGCTCCACTGACCATACAGGACCTCCACTCACTGTCCACTGTATCAGCTCCACTGACCATACAGGACCACGACAGAGCAGATCCTATTAGGGAGGTGGGTCATTCTCAGCACTGCAGTGTCTGATCTCTGTGGTTGGATAGATGATCAGATGTTGGGATTGGACTTTTAATTTGTTTCTATTATAATTTTATTTGTACCTCATTTATGTATTTCAGTTTTTTAGTTGTCAGATTTTGTCTGCTCTGACTCGGGGAGGCGCTGTACCTCCTCTCTGACTTGGGGAGGCGCTGTATCTCCTCTCTGACTCGGGGAGGCGCTGTATCTCCTCTCTGACTCGGGGAGGCGCTGTACCTCCTCTCTGACCTAATTTAGTCCAGTAAGGGTTTACAGTATTTAGTGTATGTAAGATCTGAGAGTACAAAGTGAATTACACCTCACCGTCAGAGCTCCAGCTCCCTCTGGAATTCCGTCTGGAATTCTGTCTGGAATTCCGTCTGGTATTTCAGAGTAAAAATAAAAAACACAAATTTTGTTGCAAAATTACAAACAACTTTATTGACAAACTGATAAAAGGTAAAAAAAAACAGTGAACTGAATTTCCTCTCCGGAACGCCGAGCGGCGGTGAGGACGTCAGCACTGACGAGCTGAACTGCATTGTGGGTAAGAATACTGAACGGGTTGGTTTCTACATATTAGACTAAAGACGTCCACCAATCAGAGGCTGGAATGCAGTGTTTTCCTGTTTTCCCATGATGCACCGGCTACCGAAGCCCCAGGTCAGTCTGTCCTGCGTCCACTCCGCCATGTTAGCCTAAAGCTAACGCTAGATACGCTAAATCATTCCTGGCTGTCACTCCACACCAGGATGCTCTCTGATTGGTCCGCCGTGATCAAACACTGTACCTACAGATCATTTACACCTTCATTACAGCGACTGTCCAATCTCTGTGTAGCGCTACAGATCAGACACTGAACACACTCACTGAACACCAACACCTGATACTGAACTCACACTCCCCCTAATACTGCTGCTAATTAATAATAATAAAAATAATTCATAATAATAATAAATAATAATAATAAAAATAATTCATAATAATAATAATGTTATGGAGTTTTTATGACCGCTACATGTTCCACAGAGACATATCTAGAACCTGCCTAACACTGTTCTGTATCTCTTCACCGAGCAGAGAGAACGTCTCACTTTAAAATCACTTTTAATCCTGATCTCTATCTGCTGCATTAGAGTGTGTGTGTGTAAGAGAGTGAGTGTGTGTGTGTAAGAGTGTGTGTGTGTGTAAGAGAGTGAGTGTGTGTAAGAGAGTGAGTGTGTGTGTAAGAGAGTGAATGATTGTGTAACTCTGAATCTGAGCCTGAATTCACTCAGAACATCAACAAACATGAAATCTGACCAGGAGCCCAAACGACCTCCAGCGCTCTTAATTATTATTATTATTATTATTATAAACAGGACTCAGAGCTGAGAGAGCTGAGGTTCTCCTGCGGTTCTCCTGCTGCTCATCTTTAATTTTTGCGGAACGCTGACAGGAAGTGAGCGATTATGAAACGGCGAGTCAGGAGGGTCAGCGGCCCCTTCAAACACTGAGCAACAGTTCCTGCCTCGTTTCTGCTCAACTAAACAAACACCTCGTTAGTGTGTGAAGGGGGCGTGGCCTATAGCAATTACTCACCACTAACCTTCACCTGACCTCAGACCAGACGTACACAAAACAAACAGCAGAAACTCTCTACCAGCGCCTTCAGCGCCACCTTCTGGACACACGTCAAACAACACGACTCAAATCTAAACAAAACGACTCGAAACTAAACAAAAGCACTCGAAACTAAACAAAACGACTCGAAACTAAACAAAAGCACTCGAAACTAAACAAAACGACTCGAAACTAAACAAAAGCACTCGAAACTAAACAAAACGACTCGAAACTAAACAATACGACTCAAATCTAAACAAAACGACTCGAAACTAAACAAAACTAAACAAAACGACTCAAAACGATTAAGACTAAACAAAACTACTCGAAACTAAACAAAACTACTCGAAACTAAACAAATCTAAACAAAATGACTCGAAACTAAACAAAAGCACTCGAAACTAAACAAAACGACTCGAAACTAAACAAAAGCACTCGAAACTAAACAAAACGACTCGAAACAAAACTAAACAATACGACTCAAATCTAAACAAAACGACTCGAAACTAAACAAAACTAAACAAAACGACTCAAAACGATTAAGACTAAACAAAACTACTCGAAACTAAACAAAACTACTCGAAACTAAACAAATCTAAACAAAACGACTCGAAACTAAACAAAACTACTCAAAACTAAACAAATCTAAACAAAACGACTCGAAACTAAACAAATCTAAACAAAACTACTCGAAACTAAACAAAACAACTCGAAACTAAACAAAACTACTCAAAACTAAACAAATCTAAACAAAACGACTCGAAACTAAACAAAACGACTCAAAACTAAACAAATCTAAACAAAACGACCCGAAACTAAACAAAACGACTCAAAACTAAACAAATCTAAACAAAACTACTCGAAACTAAACAAAACGACTCGAAACTAAACAAATCTAAACAAAACTACTCAAAACTAAACAAATCTAAACAAAACGACTAAAAACTAAACAAAACGACTTAAAACTAAACAAAACGACTCAAAACTAAACAAAACTACTCGAAACTAAACAAATCTAAACAAAACGACTCAAAACTAAACAAAACGACTCAAAACTAAACAAAACGACTCAAAACTAAACAAATCTAAACAAATCTAAACAAAATGACTCGAAACTAAACAAAACGACTCAAAACTAAACAAATCTAAACAAAACTACTCGAAACTAAACAAATCTAAACAAAACTACTCAAATCTAAACAAAACGACTCAAAACTAAACAAATCTAAACAAAACGACTAAAAACTAAACAAAACGACTCAGTGTGTCCCACATGGACTGGTTTCAGAATGACGGCTGAGTTTCTGAACGTTCGGACTCGGACTCTGAAAGTAGTTTATTTTGATTTGGGTGTAATTAAAGTCGGTGATTAATCAGAATTTTAGAATTTGGGTGGAGGGGTTTAGAAGTGGTCGTATTGTCCTGCGTGGCGGGAATGACTTTCTATACAGACCGTAATCTGACGCGTCTCTGAGCCAGACTGAACTTCCTGTCCCAGCGAGACACAGCGGGATCAGAACCTTCCAGCTAAAATTAATAATAATAATAATAATAGTAATAATAATAACAATAGTAATAATAATAATAGTAATAATATAATAATAATAATAATAATAATAATAATAATAATAGTAATAATAATAATAATAATACTAATAAATAGTCACAGTTGAGCAGACACAGCGGCCAGTCAAACACCTTCGAAAGGTATCAGAACACACAGAACCGGGGGTCTCACACAGAACCGGGGGTCTCACACAGAACCGGGGGTCTCACACAGGACGGGCTTTAGAAAAGTAACAGTTGCGTTGGAGTGAGTGATGCTAATGCTACGCTAGCGCTATCTGGGGACTCGGAGGACTCTGTAGACGCTGTTCTGGAACACGGTGCTGAAGTGCGGACGCGTCTCTCTGGACATCAGCGTGCAGAGGGGGGTCCTCCCCGCGTTCCGGGGGTCCTCCACGTCCCAGATCTCAGGCATGCTGCACCCCGGCCTGCAACCGAAACACAGAGAGGGTGAAACCGGGGAGTCTGATCTCTGCTTTAGGAGGAAAGTGTGGGGAGTCTGATCTCTGCTTTAGGAGGAAAGTGTGGGGAGTCTGATCTCTGCTTTAGGAGGAAAGTGTGGGGAGTCTGATCTCTGCTTTAGGAGGAAAGTGTGGGGAGTCTGATCTCTGCTTTAGGAGGAAAGTGCGGGGAGTCTGATCTTTGCTTTAGGAGGAAAGTGTGGGGAGTCTGATCTCTGCTTTAGGAGGAAAGTGTGGGGAGTCTGATCTCTGCTTTAGGAGGAAAGTGCGGGGAGTCTGATCTCTGCTTTAGGAGGAAAGTGTGGGGAGTCTGATCTCTGCTTTAGGAGGAAAGTGCGGGGAGTCTGATCTCTGCTTTAGGAGGAAAGTGTGGGGAGTCTGATCTCTGCTTTAGGAGGAAAGTGCGGGGAGTCTGATCTCTGCTTTAGGAGGAAAGTGCGGGGAGTCTGATCTCTGCTTTAGGAGGAAAGTGCGGGGAGTCTGATCTCTGCTTTAGGAGGAAAGTGCGGGGAGTCTGATCTCTGCTTTAGGAGGAAAGTGTGGGGAGTCTGATCTTTGCTTTAGGAGGAAAGTGTGGGGAGTCTGATCTCTGCTTTAGGAGGAAGGTGTGGGGAGTCTGATCTCTGCTTTAGGAGGAAAGTGTGGGGAGTCTGATACGGAGTGCTGGAGCTTACCTGGAGCGTCTGGTGCACCATGAGTCCTCCAGGATGAAATAGTCCACCTGCAGACCAATGAGGTTCTTCTTCACCTCCTCCACCGGCTTCCGGCTGTACATCGCATACACCAACTTCGTCCTCGCTCTGAAACACAACGTCTCCACAAATCATGTAAGTTACTGACTGTGTTAGTGGTAGATGTAGTGTTAGTGACTGTGTTAGTGACTGTGTTAGTGGTAGATGTAGTGTTAGTGACTGTGTTAGTGACTGTGTTAGTGGTAGATGTAGTGTTGGTGACTGTGATAGTGGTAGATGTAGTGTTGGTGGCTGTGTTAGTGGTAGATGTAGTGTTAGTGACTGTGTTAGTGACTGTGTTAGTGGTAGATGTAGTGTTGGTGACTGTGATAGTGGTAGATGTAGTGTTAGTGACTGTTAGTGACTGTGTTAGTGGTAGATGTAGTGTTAGTGACTGTGTTAGTGGTAGATGTAGTGTTAGTAACTGTGTTAGTGGTAGATGTAGTGTTAGTGACTGTGTTAGTGGTAGATGTAGTGTTAGTGGCTGTGATAGTGGTAGATGTAGTGTTGGTGGCTGTGTTAGTGGTAGATGTAGTGTTAGTGGCTGTGTTAGTGGTAGATGTAATGTTACTGACTGTGTTAGTGGTAGATGTAGTGTTAGTGACTGTGATAGTGGTAGATGTAGTGTTGGTGGCTGTGTTAGTGGTAGATGTAGTGTTGGTGGCTGTGATAGTGGTAGATGTAGTGTTGGTGGCTGTGTTAGTGGTAGATGTAGTGTTAGTGGCTGTGTTAGTGGTAGATGTAATGTTACTGACTGTGTTAGTGGTAGATGTAGTGTTAGTGACTGTGATAGTGGTAGATGTAGTGTTGGTGGCTGTGTTAGTGGTAGATGTAGTGTTGGTGGCTGTGATAGTGGTAGATGTAGTGTTGGTGGCTGTGATAGTGGTAGATGTAGTGTTAGTGGCTGTGATAGTGGTAGATGTAGTGTTGGTGGCTGTGATAGTGGTAGATGTAGTGTTAGTGGCTGTGATAGTGGTAGATGTAGTGTTGGTGGCTGTGTTAGTGGTAGATGTAGTGTTAGTGGCTGTGTTAGTGGTAGATGTAATGTTAGTGACTGTGTTAGTGACTGTTAGTGGTAGATGTAATGTTACTGACTGTGTTAGTGGTAGATGTAGTGTTAGTGACTGTGTTAGTGACTGTGTTAGTGGTAGATGTAGTGTTAGTGACTGTGTTAGTGACTGTGTTAGTGGTAGATGTAGTGTTGGTGACTGTGATAGTGGTAGATGTAGTGTTAGTGACTGTGTTAGTGACTGTGTTAGTGGTAGATGTAGTGTTAGTGACTGTGTTAGTGACTGTGTTAGTGGTAGATGTAGTGTTGGTGACTGTGATAGTGGTAGATGTAGTGTTAGTGACTGTTAGTGACTGTGTTAGTGGTAGATGTAGTGTTAGTGACTGTGTTAGTGGTAGATGTAGTGTTAGTGACTGTGTTAGTGGTAGATGTAGTGTTAGTGACTGTGTTAGTGGTAGATGTAGTGTTAGTGACTGTGTTAGTGGTAGATGTAGTGTTAGTGGCTGTGATAGTGGTAGATGTAGTGTTGGTGGCTGTGTTAGTGGTAGATGTAGTGTTAGTGGCTGTGTTAGTGGTAGATGTAATGTTACTGACTGTGTTAGTGGTAGATGTAGTGTTAGTGACTGTGATAGTGGTAGATGTAGTGTTGGTGGCTGTGTTAGTGGTAGATGTAGTGTTGGTGGCTGTGATAGTGGTAGATGTAGTGTTAGTGCTGTGATAGTGGTAGATGTAGTGTTGGTGGCTGTGATAGTGTAGATGTAGTGTTAGTGGCTGTGGATAGTGGTAGATGTAGTGTTGGTGGCTGTGATAGTGGTAGATGTAGTGTTAGTGGCTGTGATAGTGGTAGATGTAGTGTTGGTGGCTGTGTTAGTGGTAGATGTAGTGTTAGTGGCTGTGTTAGTGGTAGATGTAATGTTACTGACTGTGTTAGTGGTAGATGTAGTGTTAGTGACTGTGATAGTGGTAGATGTAGTGTTGGTGGCTGTGATAGTGGTAGATGTAGTGTTGGTGGCTGTGTTAGTGGTAGATGTAGTGTTGGTGGCTGTGATAGTGGTAGATGTAGTGTTGGTGGCTGTGTTAGTGGTAGATGTAGTGTTAGTGGCTGTGTTAGTGGTAGATGTAATGTTACTGACTGTGTTAGTGGTAGATGTAGTGTTAGTGACTGTGTTAGTGGTAGATGTAGTGTTGTTGGCTGTGGTAGATGTAGTGTTGGTGGCTGTGTTAGTGGTAGATGTAGTGTTAGTGGCTGTGTTAGTGGTAGATGTAATGTTAGTGACTGTGTTAGTGACTGTGTTAGTGGTAGATGTAGTGTTGGTGACTGTGATAGTGGTAGATGTAGTGTTAGTGACTGTGTTAGTGACTGTGTTAGTGGTAGATGTAGTGTTAGTGACTGTGTTAGTGACTGTGTTAGTGGTAGATGTAGTGTTGGTGACTGTGATAGTGGTAGATGTAGTGTTAGTGACTGTGTTAGTGACTGTGATAGTGGTAGATGTAGTGTTGGTGGCTGTGATAGTGGTAGATGTAGTGTTGGTGGCTGTGTTAGTGGTAGATGTAGTGTTGGTGGCTGTGATAGTGGTAGATGTAGTGTTGGTGGCTGTGTTAGTGGTAGATGTAGTGTTAGTGGCTGTGTTAGTGGTAGATGTAGTGTTAGTGACTGTGTTAGTGGTAGATGTAGTGTTAGTGACTGTGTTAGTGGTAGATGTAGTGTTGTTGGCTGTGGTAGATGTAGTGTTGGTGGCTGTGTTAGTGGTAGATGTAGTGTTAGTGGCTGTGTTAGTGGTAGATGTAATGTTAGTGACTGTGTTAGTGACTGTGTTAGTGGTAGATGTAGTGTTGGTGACTGTGATAGTGGTAGATGTAGTGTTAGTGACTGTGTTAGTGACTGTGTTAGTGGTAGATGTAGTGTTAGTGACTGTGTTAGTGACTGTGTTAGTGGTAGATGTAGTGTTGGTGACTGTGATAGTGGTAGATGTAGTGTTAGTGACTGTGTTAGTGACTGTGATAGTGGTAGATGTAGTGTTGGTGGCTGTGATAGTGGTAGATGTAGTGTTGGTGGCTGTGTTAGTGGTAGATGTAGTGTTGGTGGCTGTGATAGTGGTAGATGTAGTGTTGGTGGCTGTGTTAGTGGTAGATGTAGTGTTAGTGGCTGTGTTAGTGGTAGATGTAATGTTACTGACTGTGTTAGTGGTAGATGTAGTGTTAGTGACTGTGTTAGTGGTAGATGTAGTGTTGTTGGCTGTGGTAGATGTAGTGTTGGTGGCTGTGTTAGTGGTAGATGTAGTGTTAGTGGCTGTGTTAGTGGTAGATGTAATGTTAGTGACTGTGTAGTGACTGTGTTAGTGGTAGATGTAGTGTTGGTGACTGTGATAGTGGTAGATGTAGTGTTAGTGACTGTGTTAGTGACTGTGTTAGTGGTAGATGTAGTGTTAGTGACTGTGTTAGTGACTGTGTTAGTGGTAGATGTAGTGTTGGTGACTGTGATAGTGGTAGATGTAGTGTTAGTGACTGTGTTAGTGACTGTGGTTAGTGGTAGATGTAGTGTTAGTGACTGTGTTAGTGACTGTGTTAGTGGTAGATGTAGTGTTGGTGACTGTGATAGTGGTAGATGTAGTGTTAGTGACTGTGTTAGTGACTGTGTTAGTGGTAGATGTAGTGTTGGTGGCTGTGTTAGTGGTAGATGTAGTGTTGGTGGCTGTGTTAGTGGTAGATCTAGTGTTGGTGGCTGTGTTAGTGGTAGATGTAGTGTTGGTGGCTGTGTTAGTGGTAGATGTAGTGTTGGTGACTGTGATAGTGGTAGATGTAGTGTTAGTGACTGTGTTAGTGGCTGTGTTAGTGGTAGATGTAGTGTTAGTGACTGTGTTAGTGGCTGTGTTAGTGGTAAATGTAGTGTTGGGGGCTGTGTTAGTGGTAGATGTAGTGTTGGTGACTGTGATAGTGGCAGATGTAGTGTTGGTGGCTGTGTTAGTGGTAGATGTAGTGTTAGTGACTGTGTTAGTGGCTGTGTTAGTGGTAGATGTAGTGTTGGTGGCTGTGTTAGTGGTAGATGTAGTGTTAGTGACTGTGTTAGTGGTAGATGTAGTGTTAGTGACTGTGTTAGTGGCTGTGTTAGTGGTAGATGTAGTGTTGGTGGCTGTGTTAGTGGTAGATGTAGTGTTGGTGGCTGTGTTAGTGGTAGATGTAGTGTTGGTGGCTGTGTTAGTGGTAGATGTAGTGTTAGTGGCTGTGTTAGTGGTAGATGTAGTGTTGGTGGCTGTGATAGTGGTAGATGTAGTGTTAGTGACTGTGTTAGTGACTGTGTTAGTGGTAGATGTAGTGTTGGTGGCTGTGTTAGTGGTAGATGTAGTGTTAGTGACTGTGTTAGTGGCTGTGTTAGTGGTAGATGTAGTGTTGGTGGCTGTGATAGTGGTAGATGTAGTGTTAGTGACTGTGTTAGTGGCTGTGTTAGTGGTAGATGTAGTGTTGGTGGCTGTGATAGTGGTAGATGTAGTGTTAGTGACTGTGTTAGTGGCTGTGTTAGTGGTAGATGTAGTGTTAGTGACTGTGTTAGCGGCTGTGTTAGTGGTAGATGTAGTGTTGGTGGCTGTGTTAGTGGTAGATGTAGTGTTGGTGGCTGTGTTAGTGGTAGATGTAGTGTTAGTGACTGTGTTAGTGGTAGATGTAGTGTTAGTGACTGTGTTAGTGGCTGTGTTAGTGGTAGATGTAGTGTTGGTGGCTGTGTTAGTGGTAGATGTAGTGTTGGTGGCTGTGTTAGTGGTAGATGTAGTGTTGGTGGCTGTGTTAGTGGTAGATGTCGTGTTGTTGACTGTGTTAGTGGCTGTGTTAGTGGTAGATGTAGTGTTGTTGGCTGTGTTAGTGGTAGATGTAGTGTTGTTGGCTGTATTAGTGGTAGATGTAGTGTTGGTGGCTGTGTTAGTGGTAGATGTAGTGTTGGTGGCTGTGTTAGTGGTAGATGTAGTGTTGGTGGCTGTGTTAGTGGTAGATGTAGTGTTGGTGGCTGTGTTAGTGGTAGATGTAGTGTTAGTGACTGATAGTGGTAGATGTAGTGTTAGTGACTGTGTTAGTGGCTGTGTTAGTGGTAGATGTAGTGTTAGTGACTGTGTTAGTGGCTGTGTTAGTGGTAGATGTAGTGTTGGTGGCTGTGATAGTGGTAGATGTAGTGTTAGTGACTGTGTTAGTGGCTGTGTTAGTGGTAGATGTAGTGTTGGTGGCTGTGATAGTGGTAGATGTAGTGTTAGTGACTGTGTTAGTGGCTGTGTTAGTGGTAGATGTAGTGTTAGTGACTGTGTTAGTGGCTGTGTTAGTGGTAGATGTAGTGTTGGTGGCTGTGTTAGTGGTAGATGTAGTGTTAATGACTGTGTTAGTGGCTGTGTTAGTGGTAGATGTAGTGTTGTTGGCTGTGTTAGTGGTAGATGTAGTGTTGGTGGCTGTGTTAGTGGTAGATGTAGTGTTGGTGGCTGTGTTAGTGGTAGATGTAGTGTTGTTGGCTGTGATAGTGGTAGATGTAGTGTTGGTGGCTGGGATAGTGGTAGATGTAGTGTTGGTGGCTGGGATAGTGGTAGATGTAGTGTTGGTGGCTGTGTTAGTGGTAGATGTAGTGTTGGTGGCTGTGTTAGTGGTAGATGTAGTGTTGGTGGCTGGGATAGTGGTAGATCTAGTGTTGGTGGCTGTGTTAGTGGTAGATGTAGTGTTGGTGGCTGGGATAGTGGTAGATGTAGTGTTAGTGACTGTGTTAGTGGTAGATGTAGTGTTGGTGGCTGTGTTAGTGGTAGATCTAGTGTTGGTGGCTGTGTTAGTGGTAGATGTAGTGTTGGTGGCTGGGATAGTGGTAGATGTAGTGTTGGTGGCTGGGATAGTGGTAGATGTAGTGTTGGTGGCTGGGATAGTGGTAGATGTAGTGTTGGTGGTAGATGTGGTGTTAGTGGTAGATGTAGTGTTGGTGGCTGTGTTAGTGGTAGATGTAGTGTTGGTGGCTGTGTTAGTGGTAGATGTAGTGTTAGTGACTGTGTTAGTGGCTGTGTTAGTGGTAGATGTAGTGTTGTTGGCTGTGTTAGTGGTAGATGTAGTGTTGGTGGCTGTGTTAGTGGTAGATGTAGTGTTGTTGGCTGTGATAGTGGTAGATGTAGTGTTAGTGGCTGTGATAGTGGTAGATGTAGTGTTAGTGACTGTGTTAGTGGCTGTGTTAGTGGTAGATGTAGTGTTAGTGACTGTGTTAGTGGCTGTGTTAGTGGTAGATGTAGGGTTGTTGGCTGTGGTTAGTGGTAGATGTAGTGTTGGTGGCTGTTGTTAGTGGTAGATGTAGTGTTGGTGGCTGTGTTAGTGGTAGATGTAGTGTTAGTGGCTGTGATAGTGGTAGATGTAGTGTTAGTGACTGTGTTAGTGGCTGTGTTAGTGGTAGATGTAGTGTTGTTGGCTGTGTTAGTGGTAGATGTAGTGTTGGTGGCTGTGTTAGTGGTAGATGTAGTGTTGGTGGCTGTGTTAGTGGTAGATGTAGTGTTGGTGGCTGGGATAGTGGTAGATGTAGTGTTGGTGGCTGGGATAGTGGTAGATGTAGTGTTGGTGGCTGTGTTAGTGGTAGATGTAGTGTTAGTGGTAGATGTGGTGTTAGTGGTAGATGTAGTGTTGGTGGCTGTGTTAGTGGTAGATGTAGTGTTGGTGGCTGTGTTAGTGGTAGATGTAGTGTTGGTGGCTGTGTTAATAACTGTATTAGTGGTAGATGTAGTGTTGTTGGCTGTGTTAGTGGTAGATGTAGTGTTGGTGGCTGTGTTAGTGGTAGATGTAGTGTTAGTGACTGTGTTAGTGGCTGTGTTAGTGGTAGATGTAGTGTTAGTGGCTGTGTTAGTGGTAGATGTAGTGTTGTTGGCTGTGTTAGTGGTAGATGTAGTGTTGGTGGCTGTGTTAGTGGTAGATGTAGTGTTAGTGACTGTGTTAGTGGCTGTGTTAGTGGTAGATGTAGTGTTAGTGACTGTGTTAGTGGTAGATGTAGTGTTGTTGGCTGTGTTAGTGGTAGATGTAGTGTTGTTGACTGTGTTAGTGGTAGATGTAGTGTTGGTGGCTGTGTTAGTGGTAGATGTAGTGTTGGTGGCTGTGTTAGTGGTAGATGTAGTGTTGGTGGCTGTGATAGTGGTAGATGTAGTGTTAGTGACTGTGTTAGTGGCTGTGTTAGTGGTAGATGTAGTGTTGGTGGCTGTGACAGTAGGTGTTAAGCTGACCTCAGTCCTGCGTCCTCATAGTGTGGGTGATTGACGATGGCTCTGCCTGTTGACAGCTTCACGCTGGCCATGGTGGGCATCGCACCCGCAAACACCGCACCTGCACAACAGACCAACAATTCCAACACATCATATTTACCCCCGTCTCACCCCCGTCTCACCCCCGACTCACCCCCGACTCAATGAATGCTTAGGTTTATACTGGAGAAAGGGGGCGTGTCCTGTATTAGCATATTCAGTACAGATTCCTAAGAGGATGATTTAACACTGAAACTGTCCAATCAGGTCTGAGAGCAGCAGTGACGAGGCTTCAGCTCGGAACATGTAAACTACAGAGGAGTGAATGGGGGGTCTCCTCACTCGGGGGGGTGTTCTCCTTTATCCACTCCAGCAGGTCCTCCTGAGGCAGGTTACTGAATTCTCCCATGATGCCCCACTGGTACTGAAGGTTGGACACGCCCTGAACGGCCATGATGGACAGGATGGCGAGGACGGCGGCGTGCTGCTTGATCTTCTCACCGAGCCAGCCGAACAGCTGCACACACACACAAACCCTAATTACACACAGAACAACTACAGCACCTCAAACTACAGCACCTCAAACTACAGCACCTCAAACTACAGCACCTCAAATAAACTACAGCACCTCAAATAAACTACAACACCTCAAATAAACTACAGCACCTCAAATAAACTACAACACCTCAAATAAACTACAGCACCTCAAATAAACTACAACACCTCAAATAAACTACAGCACCTCAAACTACAGCACCTCAAACTACAGCACCTCAAATAAACTACAGCACCTCAAATAAACTACAGCACCTCAAATAAACTACAGCACCTCAAACTACAGCACCTCAAATAAACTACAGCACCTCAAATAAACTACAGCACCTCAAATAAACTGCAGCACCTCAAATAAACTATAAACTACAACTATTCATATAAACTACAACTCATATATACTACAACGACTCAAACTACAACTATTTATATAAACTACAACTATTCATATAAACTACAACTCAAACTACAACTATTCATATAAACTACAACATCTCATAAACTACAACTCATATATACTACAACGCCTCATATAAACTACAGTTCCTAATATAAACTACAGCACCTTGTATAAACTACAATACTTCATATAAACTACAGCACCTCATAAACTACAACTCCTAATATAGACTGTAGCACCTCATAAACTACAACTTCTAATATAAACTACAGCAGCTCATATAAACTACAACTCCTAATATTAACTGCAGCACCTCATAAACTACAACTTCTAATATAAACTACAACTCTCAATATAAACCACAGCACCTCATATAGACTACAACTCCTAAAATAAACTACAGCACCTCATTTAAACTACAGCATCTAATATAAACTAAAGCAGCTCATACAAACTACAACACCTCATATAAACTACAGCAGCTTGTGTAAACTACAACACCTCATATAAACTACAGCAGCTCATATAAACTACACCTTATATAAACTACAGCAGCTTGTGTAAACTACAGCTCCTAATATAAACTACAGCAGCTCATATGAACTACAACTCCTATTATAAACTACAGCACCTCATTAAAAACTACAGCTAATCGTGATCGTGGTGGGGTGTGTTGTAGGTGGGGTGTTTGTGGTGGGGGTGTTGTAGGTGGGGTGATTGTGGTGGGGGGTGTTGTAGTTGGGGTGATCGTGATGGGGGTGTTGTAGGTGGGGTGATCGTGGTGGGGTGTTATAGGTGGAGTGTTCGTGGTGGGGTGTGTTGTAGGTGGGGTGATCGTGGTGGGGTGTGTTGTAGGTGGGGTGATCGTGGTGGGGGTGATCGCGGTGGGGGTTTTGTAGGTGGGGGGTGTTCGTGGTGGGTGTGTTGTAGGTGGGGTGTTGTAGGTGGGGGTGATCGTGGTGGGGTGATCGCGGTGGGGGTTTTGTAGGTGGGGGTGTTCGTGGTGGGTGTGTTGTAGGTGGGGTGTTGTAGGTGGGGTGATCGTGGTGGGGTGTGTTGTAGGTGGGGTGATCGTGGTGGGGGTTTTGTAGGTGGGGGGTGTTCGTGGTGGGTGTGTTGTAGGTGGGGTGTTGTAGGTGGGGTGATCGTGGTGGGGGTGATCGCAGTGGGGGTTTTGTAGGTGGGGGGGTGTTCGTGGTGGGTGTGTTGTAGGTGGGGTGATCGTGGTGGGGGTGATCGCGGTGGGGGTTTTGTAGGTGGGGGGTGTTCGTGGTGGGTGTGTTGTAGGTGGGGTGTTGTAGGTGGGGTGATTGTGGTGGGGGTGATCGCGGTGGGGGTTTTGTACGTGGGGGGGTGTGTTGTAGGTGGGGTGTTGTAGGTGGGGTGATTGTGGTGGGGTGTGTTGTAGGTGGGGTGATCGTGGTGGGGTGTGTTGTGGGTGGGGTGATCGTGGTGGGGTGTTGTAGGTGGGGTGTGTTGTAGGTGGGGTGTTGTAGGTGGGGTGCGTTGTAGATGGGGTGATCGTGGTGGGGTGTGTTGTAGGTGGGGTGATCGTGGTGGGGGTGTTGTAGGTGGGGTGCGTTGTTGGTGGGGTGTTGTAGGTGGGGGTGCGTTGTAGGTGGGGTGATTGTGGTGGGGTGCGTTGTAGGTGGGGTGATCGTGGTGGGGTGCGATGTAGGTGGGGTGATCGTGGTGGGGTGCGTTGTAGGTGGGGTGATCGTGGTGGGGTGCGTTGTAGGTGGGGTGATCGTGGTGGGGTGTGTTGTAGGTGGGGTGATCGTGGTGGGGGGTGTTGTAGGTGGGGTGTTGTAGGTGGGGTGTGTTGTAGGTTGGGTGTGTTGTAGGTGGGGTGATCGTGGTGGGGTGCGCTGTAGGTGGGGTAATCGTGGTGGGGTGTATTGTGGGGTGATCGTGGTGGGGTGTGTTGTAGGTGGGGTTATCGTGGTGGGGTGTGTTGTAGGTGGGGTGTGTTGTGGGTGGGGTGATCGTGGTGGAGGTGTTGTAGGTGGGATGTGTTGTAGGTGGGGTGATTGTGGTGGGGTGCGTTGTAGGTGGGGTTATCGTGGTGGGATGCGTTGTAGGTGGGGTGATCGTGGTGAGGTGTGTTGTAAGTGGGGTGATCGTGGTGGGGTGTGTTGTAGGTGGGGTGATCGTGGTGGGGTGTGTTGTGGGGTGATCGTGGTGGGGTGTGTTGTAGGTGGGGTGATCGTGGTGGGTGTGTTGTAGGTGGGGTGATCGTGGTGGGGGTGATCGCAGTGGGGGTTTTGTAGGTGGGGGGTGTTCATGGTGGGTGTGTTGTAGGTGGGGTGTTATAGGTGGGGTGATCGTGGTGGGGTGTGTTGTGGATGGGGTGATCGTGATGGGGTGTGTTGTAGGTGGGGTGATCGTGGTGGTTGTGTTGTAGGTGGGGTGTTGTAGGTGGGGTGATCGTGGTGAGGTGTGTTGTAGGTGGGGTGATCGTGGTGGGTGTGTTGTAGGTGGGGTGATCGTGGTGGGGTGTGTTGTGGGTGGGGTGTGTTGTAGGTGGGGTGATCTTGGTGAGGTGTGTTGTAGGTGGGGTGATCGTGGTGGGTGTGTTGTAGGTGGGGTGATTGTGGTGAGGTGTGTTGTAGGTGGGGTGATCGTGGTGGGTGTGTTGTAGGTGGGGTGTTGCAGGTGGGGTGATCGTGGTGGGGGTGGGGTGTTTACCTGTCTGGAGCAGAGCAGAGACGCCATCAGACACATGTGGGGAGTGAGAAACAGTTTGAGTCTCATGATGAGAACAGCCAGAACCGCAAACGCCAACAACTGCAGACTGTGATACACCATCTACACACAGAGTGCTAATTACTACACCACATCATATCACTCCTTTCACTACTATTATTATTATTATTATTACTATCACTACTATTATCACCATCACTAGTATTACTACTATCACTACTATCACCATCACTAGTATTATTACTATCACTACTATTATCACCATCACTACTATTATTATTAGTATTATTATTATTATCACTACTATTATCACCATCACTAGTATTACTACTATCACTACTATCACCATCACTAGTATTATTACTATCACTACTATCACCATCACTATTATTATTATTATTATTATTATCATCACTATTATTATTATTATTATTATCATCACTATTATTATTATTATTATTATTATTATTGTTATTATTATCACTATTATTTTTATTATTATTATTGTTGTTATTATTATTGTTATTATTATTACTATTATTATTGTTGTTGTTGTTATTATTATCACTATTATTATCACTATTATTATTATTATTATTATTGTTGTTATTATCACTATTATTATTATTGTTATTGTTATTATTGTTATTATTATTATTATTATTATTATTATTATTATCAATCACTATTATTATTATTGTTATTATTATTGTTATTATTATTATTATTATTACTGTTGTTATTATTATATCACTTATTATTATTATTATTATTATTATTATTGTTATTAATAGTCAGTGGAGTTTGAATGAAGCTGCTCTTACCACACCCTTCACCAGCTTCTCCGACCTGCAGACAATAAACAACACCATTACCCAGAATTCCATCAAACACACACTGCAGCTATTCTCTCCAGCCAATCAGCTGACAGCAGCTCAGTTTACACACAAACATCAACACAACCAATCAGATCACAAACAGTCCACCAATACACAAACACTCCAACACACTCCAACACACACACTCCAACACACACACACACACACACTCCAACACACACTCCAACACAAACACTCCAACAACACACACAAACACTCCAACACACTCCAACACACACACACACACACTCCAACACACACACAAACATTCAACACACACTCCAACACACACACACACACACACACACACACACACACACACACACACACACACACTCCAAAACACTCCAACACACACACACACTCCAACACACAACACACAAACATCAACACAACCAATCAGATCACAAACAGTCCACCAATACACAAACACTCTAACACACTCCAACACACACACAAACACTCCAACACACACTCCAACACACACACACACACACACAAACACTCCAAAACACTCCAACACACACACACACACACACACACACACACTCCAACACACAACACACAAACATCAACACAACCAATCAGATCACAAACAGTCCACCAATACACAAACACTCCAACACACTCCAACACACACACTCCAACACACACACACTCCAACACACACACACACACACACACACACACACACTCCAACACACACTCCAACACAAACACTCCAACACACACACACTCCAACACACTCCAACACACACACACACACACACACACTCCAACACACACACAAACATTCAACACACACTCCAACACACACACACACAAACACTCCAAAACACTCCAACACACACACACACTCCAACACACAACACACAAACATCAACACAACCAATCAGATCACAAACAGTCCACCAATACACAAACACTCTAACACACTCCAACCAACACACAAACACTCCAACACACACTCCAACACACACCACCACACACACACAAACACTCCAAAACACTCCAAAACACTCCAACACACACACACTCCAACACACACACACACACTCCAACACAAACAACACACAAACATCAACACAACCAATCAGATCACAAACAGTCCACCCATACACAAACACTCTAACACACTCCAACAACACACACAAACACTCCAAGAACGCACACCTCCAACAACAAACACTCCACCAACACACAAACACTCCAACACACTCCAACACACACACACTCCAACAACACACACAAACACTCCACCAGAAAACACTCCAACACACACTCCAACAACACACACACATACACACTCCAACAACACACAAACACACACACACTCCAACAACACACACACACTCTCCAACAAACACACACAAAGTACTCCAACAAACACACACAAAAACTCCAACAACACACATAAACACTCCCCCAACAACCACACACAAACACTCCAACACACACACACACTCCAACAACACACCACAAACAATCCAACACACACTCAACAACACACACAAACACTCCAACACACACTCCAACACACACACACACCCACAAAACACTCCAAAAACACTCCAAAAACACTCCAACACACACACCCACACACACACACACACACACACACTCCAACACACAACACACAAACATCAACACAACCAATCAGATCACAAACAGGTCCACCAATACACAAACACTCCAAACACACTCCAACACACACACTCCAACCCACCACACACTCCAACACACACACACACACACACACACACACACACTCCAACACACACTCCAACACAAACACTCCAACAACACACACAAACACTCCAACACACTCCAACACACACACACACACACACACACACACGTCCAACACACACACAAAACATTCAACACACACTCCAACACACACACACACAAACACTCCAAAACACTCCAACACACACACACACTCAACACACAACACACAAACATCAACACAACCAATCAGATCACAAACAGTCCACCAATACACAAACACTCTAACACACTCCAACACACACACAAACACTCCAACACACACTCCAACACACACACACACACACACAAACACTCCAAAACACTCCAAAACACTCCAACACACACACACTCCAACACACACACACACACTCCAACACACAACACACAAACATCAACACAACCAATCAGATCACAAACAGTCCACCAATACACAAACACTCTAACACACTCCAACAACACACACAAACACTCCAAGAACGCACACTCCAACAACAAACACTCCACCAACACACAAACACTCCAACACACTCCAACACACACACACTCCAACAACACACACAAACACTCCACCAGAAAACACTCCAACACACACTCCAACAACACACACACATACACACTCCAACAACACACAAACACACACACACTCCAACAACACACACACACTCCAACAAACACACACAAATACTCCAACAAACACACACAAAAACTCCAACAACACACATAAACACTCCAACAACACACACAAACACTCCAACACACACACACACTCCAACAACACACACAAACAATCCAACACACACTCCAACAACACACACAAACACTGCAACACACATAAACACTCCACCAGAACACAAAAATTCCAACACTCTCCAACACACACACACACACACACACTCCAACACACACACACACACACTCCCACACACACAAACACTCCACCACACACAAACACTCCAACACACACAAACACACACACACACTCCAACACAGACTCCAACAACACACACACACACTCCAACAACACACACAAACACTTCAGCACACACACTCCAACAACACACACAAACACTCCAACACACACACTCCAACAACACACACAAACACTCCACCACACACAAACACTCCAACACACACAAACACTCCACCAATACACAAACACTCCAACACACTCCAACACACACACACACTCCAACACACACTCCAACAACACACACACACACACTCCAATAACACACACAAACACTCCAGCACACACACTCCAACAACACACACAAACACTCCACCAATACACAAACACTCCAACACACAAAACACTCCAACACACACAAACACACCAACAACACACACAAACACTCCAACAACACACACAAACACTCCAACACACAAATACTCCACCAGTACACAAACACTCCAACACACTCCAACACACACTCCAACAACACACACACACACACTCCAACAACACACACAAACACTCCGACGCAAACACTCCACCAATACACAAACACTCAAATACACACACACACACACACACACCAACACGCACACACAAACACTCCAACACACACACACTCCAACAACACACACAAACACTCCACCACACACAAACACTCCACCACACACAAACACTCCACCAATACACAACTACTCCAACACACACACACACTCCAACAACACACACAAACATTCCACCAATACACAAACACTCCAACAAACACACTCCAACAACACACTCCAACAACATACACAAACACTCCAACAACACACAAACACTCCAACAACACACAAACACTCCAACAACACACAAACACTCCAACAACACACACTTCAACACACACAAACACTCCAACAAACACACTCCAACACACACACACACTGCAACAACACACACCCCAACAACACACACTCCAACAACACACACAAACACTCCAACAAACACACCCCAACAACACACACACACTCCAACAAGCACACTCCAACAAACCCACACAAACACTCCAACAACACACACAAACACTCCAACACACACACACAGACACTCCAACACACAGACACTCCAACAAACACACTCCAGCAACACACAAACACTCCAACAACACATACTCCAACACACAAACACTCCAACACACAAAAACACTTCAACACACACAAACACTCCAACACACAAAAACACTCCAACACACAAACACTCCAACAACACACAGAAACACTCCAACAACACACTCTCCAACACACACACTCTCCAACAACACACACAAACACTCCAACAACACATACTCCAACACACAAACACTCCAACAACACACACAAACACTCCAACAACACACACAAACACTCCAGCACACACACTCCAACAACACACACTCCAACACAAACACTCCAACAACACACACACACTCCAACAACACACACACACTCCAACAACACACAAACACTCCAACAAGCACACACACTCCAACGCACAAACACTGCAACAACACAAACACTCCAACAACACACAAACACTCCAACACACAAACACTCCTACAAGCACAAACACTCCAACAAGCACAAACACTTCAACAAGCACAAATACTCTAACAACACACAAACACTCCAACAACACACAAACACTCCAACAACACACACAAACACTCCAACAACACACAAACACTCCAATGTACAAACACTCCAACAAGCACAAACACTCCAACACACAAACACACTCCAACAACACACACTCCAACAACACACACACACTCCAACAACACACACTCCAACAACACACAAACACTCCAACAAGCACAAACACTCCAACAACACACAAACACCCCAACGCACAAACACCCCAACGCACAAACACTCCAACAACACACACACTCCAACAACACACAAACACTCCAACAAGCACAAACACTCCAACAACACACACAAACACTCCAACACACACAAACACCCCACCAATACACAAACACTCCAACACACACACATACTCCAACACAGACACACACTCCAACACACACTCCAACAACACACACACACTCCAACAACACACACAAACACTCCAGCACACACACTCCAACAACACACACAAACACTCCAACACACACACTCCAACAACACACACAAACACTCCACCACACACAAACACTTCACCAATACACAAACACTCCAACAACACACACTCCCACAACACACACTCCAACAACACAAACAAACACTCCACCAATACACAAACACTCCAACACACTCCAACACACACACACTCCAACACACACACTCCAACAACACACACAAACACT
Organism: Megaleporinus macrocephalus; assembly: GCA_021613375.1. Classification (NCBI taxonomy): domain Eukaryota; kingdom Metazoa; phylum Chordata; class Actinopteri; order Characiformes; family Anostomidae; genus Megaleporinus; species Megaleporinus macrocephalus. The sequence goes on from CM038727.1 coordinate 38,467,192, forward strand.
CCACCAATACACAAACACTCCAACAAACACGCTCCAACAACACACACAAACACTCGAACAACAAACAAACACTCCAGCAACACACACAAACACTCCAATAAACACACTCCAACAACACACACTCCAACAACACACACACAAACACTCCACCAATACACAAACACTCCAACAAACACACTCCAACACACACACCCCAACAAACACACACTCCAACAACACATTCCAACAAACACACACAAACACTCCAACAAACACACACAAACACTCCAACAACACACACAAACACTCCAACACACACACAAACACTCCAACACACACAGACACTCCAACAACACACATAGACACTCCAACACACACAAACACTCCAACAACACACTCTCCAACACACACACTCTCCAACAACACACACAAACACTCCAACAACACACACACACACTCCAACAACACACACACACACACACTCCAACAAACACACACAAACACTCCAACAAACACACACAAACACTCCAACACACAAAACACTCCAACACACACAAACACACCAACAACACACACAAACACACCAACAACACACACAAACACTCCAACACACACTCCAACAACACACACAAACACTCCACCAGTACACAAACACTCCAACACACTCCAACAACACACACACACACACACACTCCAACAACACACACAAACACTCCACCAATACACAAACACTCAAATACACACACACACACACACAAACACTCCAACACACACACAAACACTCCACCACACACAAACACTCCAACAACACACACAAACACTCCACCACACACAAACACTCCACCAATACACAACCACTCCAACACACTCCAACACACACACAAACACTCCAACACACACAAACACTCCACCAATACACAACCACTCCAATACACAACCACTCCAACACACACACACTCCAACAACACACACAAACATTCCACCAAAACACAAACACTCCAACAAACACACTCCAACAACACACTCCAACAACACACACTTCAACACACACAAACACTCCAACACACACACACACACACACACTGCAACAACACACACCCCAACAACACACACAAACACTCCAACAAACACACTCCAACAACACACACACTCCGACACACACACTCCAACAACACACAAACACTCCAACAAGCACACTCCAACAAACCCACACAAACACTCCAACAACACACACAAACACTCCAACACACACACACACAGACACTCCAACAACACACACAGACACTCCAACAAACACACTCCAGCAACACACAAACACTCCAACAACACATACTCCAACACACAAACACTCCAACACACAAAAACACTTCAACACACACAAACACTCCAACACACAAAAACACTCCAACAACACACAAACACTCCAACAACACACAGAAACACTCCAACATCACACTCTCCAACACACACACTCTCCAACAACACACACAAACACTCCAACAACACATACTCCAACACACAAACACTCCAACAACACACACAAACACTCCAACAACACACTCTCCAACACACACACTCTCCAACAACACACACAAACACTCCAACAACACATACTCCAACACACAAACACTCCAACAACACACACACACTCCAACAACACACACTCCAACAACACACACTCCAACAACACACACTCCAACAACACACACACACTCCAACAACACACACACACTCCAACAACACACACACACTGCAACAAGAACAAACACTGCAACAAGCACAAACACTCCAACACACAAACATTCCAACAAGCACAAACACTCCAACACACAAACACTCCAACAAGCACAAACACTCCAACACACAAACACTCCAACAAGCACAAACACTTCAACAAGCACAAACAGTCCAACAACACACAAACACTCCAACAACAGACAAACACTCCAACACACAAACACTCCAACAAACAAACACTCCAACACACAAACACACCAACAGACAAACACTCCAACACACACAAACACTCCAACAACACACAAACACTCCAATGTACAAACACTCCAATGTACAAACACTCCAACAAGCACAAACACTCCAACACACAAACACACTCCCAACAACACACACTCCAACAACACACACTCTCCAACAACACACACACACTCCAACAACACACACAAACACTCCAACAACACACAAACACTCCAACAAGCACAAACACTCCAACACACACAAACACTCCAACAACACACAAACACTCCAAGACACAAACACTCCAAGACACAAACACTCCAACAACACACACAAACACTCCAACAACACACACACACTCCAACAACACACAAATACTCCAACAACATACAAACACTCCAACAACACACACAAACACTCCTACAACACACACAAACACTCCAACAACATACAATAATGTGCTTTCTCCGGACCAATCTGGCGACTGAGCATGTGCAGAACTGAGGGAGGAGATGAGGAAGCTGATTGGTCGGAAGCTTTTCTGTGGACGTTGTGTTTACGAGCTGACCCGTAACCAACACTCACAAACTAAACACACTGAATCGGTCACTCACTGGTCAGAGCTGCTCTCCGGTTCTGCGGCGTGTGGATGTCTGAGGAACGCGAGGACGTCCTTTAGAGTCTGCAGGAAGGTGAAGAAGAGCAGAGTGAGAAGAGTGAGAGGAGTGAGAGGGCATTCTCCGTGTACGGTGATGACGTGACCAGCACTCTCTAAGACTCACCCGCGCGGCGATGACGCTGACCAGCAGGACGTTGATGGGCAGCAGCAGAGTTTTAATGTAGCGCATCACCGTCTGAAACACAGCAGGGGTCAGTTCGCGAGCGCGGTCAGTCTGATTCTACAATCTGATTGGCTGAGACGCCCGAAGCACCGCAGAGTAACGCGGCCGCTAGTTTATATAACATTAAACTACAGGCAGTAACCGGACAGCACGCTGAGCGCTAACAGGTCCTGCATCACTGACCTCCACCTCCATGAAGTCGAACTCGGCGGCGCACGTGTACATCATGGTGTCAAAGTCCTTGTAGCTGGTGAACTTGGACTTGATCAGACTGCTGATATGAGCCTAAACAGAGAGACCGTCAGTAACCAAGCCAACACAATAATCAATACGCTCCAGACTCCGCCCCACTCACGTCATCCGACGCTCCCAACACCAGCGCCAGCACGAACTTCAGGAGGAGCGTGGTCACCACCCAGGAGACGCACTGCATGACCTGCGGAGTCCAACGTTACAGATCAGTCACCGGAACCCACCGCTCCACCCTAACCGCGCAGCAGGAGCGCCCCCGGCGGTGACCTGTGAGACGCCAGGACGCAACTGCTGCGCCATTTAAGGTGGAACGGACAATTCCAGTAAGCCTCCTGTTAGCAACATGCTAATTGGTGGTATGAGCTTCCATCACCCGTTAGCCACATTAGCATCGTAGCTAAAACTAAAGAAGCAACTTTCAGAGAACTTCTGCTGAACTAAGAACCAAATGGAGCCCCTTCCTCCCAAGTTCCTCCAGAGTTCCTCCAGAGTTCCTCTCTTACCCACGTGAGGAGTCCAGCTCTGAAGGTTCCTACGAAGCGATCCCGGAGAGCAATTATTCCCTGAAACCAGAAGAAACATCACCCAGTCTAGCAGAAGTGAAGGTACCACCCATCACCAACCCTAGGAGCCCCTCCCGGACTGTTCTAACTCACCCAGATAGAGACGAGAGAGGAGGCGTAGAAGGAGGTGAGCAGCATGGAGTTCCCAAACATCAGGACAAAGCAAACTCCCAGTGAAACCTGAGAGAGAGAGAGAGAGAGAGAGAGAGAGAGAGAGATGGAGTAAAAAGGTGTGAGAGTAGAAGAGAGAGTGAGAGTGGAAGAGAGTAGAAGAGAGAGTGAGAGTGGAAGAGAGTAGAAGAGAGAGTGAGACAGAGAGAGATGTTTGTGTGAGGTGGGTGTCTCTCACCATGTGAGTGATCAGGACGGTCTGCATCTTCTCTGGACTCAGGTAGCCCAGAACGTAGGACAGGAACAGAGAGGCCACCTGGAACCAACCAGAGTTATGAAGAAGTTCACCATGAGGAGCTTCTGTGAGACGTTTATGGTCCTCAGTCACGCTGAAGATCAAAGCAGCCACTCTCCCACCTGAGTCTCTCTCACCTGAGTCTCTCACCTGAGTCTCTCTCACCTGAGTCTCTTCTCACCTAAATCTCTCACCTGAGTTTCTCTCACCTGAGTCTCTCTCACCTGAGTCTCTTCTCACCTAAATCTCTCACCTGAGTCTCTCTCACCTGAGTCTCTCTCACCTGAGTCTCTTCTCACCTAAATCTCTCACCTGAGTCTCTCTCACCTAGATCTCTCACCTGAGTCTCTCTCACCTAAATCTCTCACCTGTCTCTCTCACCTAAATCTCTCACCTGAGTCTCTCCCACCTAAATCTCTCACCTGAGTCTCTCCCACCTAAATCTCTCACCTGAGTCTCTTCTCACCTAAATCTCTCACCTGAGTCTCTCTCACCTAAATCTCTCACCTGAGTCTCTCCCACCTAAATCTCTCACCTGAGTCTCTTCTCACTTAAATCTCTCACCTGAGTGTCTTCTTACCTAAATCTCTCACCTGAGTCTCTCCCACCTAAATCTCTCACCTGAGTCTTTTACCTGAGTCTCTCTCACCTGAGTCTTTTACCTGAGTCTCTCTCACCTGAGTCTCTCACCTGAGTCTCTCTCACCTGAGTCTCTTCTCACCTAAATCTCTCACCTGAGTCTCTCTCACCTGAGTCTCTTCTCACCTAAATATCTCACCTGAGTCTCTTCTCACCTAAATCTCTCACCTGAGTCTCTTCTCACCTGAGTCTCTTCTCACCTGAGTCTCTCTCACCTGAGTCTCTCTCACCTGAGTCTTTTCTCACCTAAATCTCTCACATGAGTCTCTCTCACCTGAGTCTCTCACCTGAGTCTCTTCTCACCTAAATCTCTCACCTGAGTCTTTTACCTGAGTCTCTCTCACCTGAGTCTTTTACCTGAGTCTCTCTCACCTGAGTCTCTCTCACCTGAGTCTCTCACCTGAGTCTCTCTCACCTGAGTCTCTTCTCACCTAAATCTCTCACCTGAGTCTCTTCTCACCTAAATATCTCACCTGAGTCTCTTCTCACCTAAATCTCTCACCTGAGTCTCTTCTCACCTGAGTCTCTTCTCACCTGAGTCTCTCTCACCTGAGTCTCTCTCACCTGAGTCTCTCTCACCTGAGTCTTTTCTCACCTAAATCTCTCACATGAGTCTCTCTCACCTGAGTCTCTCACCTGAGTCTCTTCTCACCTAAATCTCTCACCTGAGTCTCTCTCACCTGAGTCTCTCCCACCTAAATCTCTCACCTGAGTCTCTCCCACCTAAATCTCTCACCTGAGTCTCTCCCACCTAAATCTCTCACCTGAGTCTCTTCTCACCTAAATCTCTCACCTGAGTCTCTTCTCACTTAAATCTCTCACCTGAGTCTCTTCTCACCTAAATCTCTCACCTGAGTCTCTCTCACCTGAGTCTCTCTCACCTGAGTCTCTCCCACCTAAATCTCTCACCTGAGTCTCTCCCACCTAAATCTCTCACCTGAGTCTCTTCTCACATAAATCTCTCACCTGAGTCTCTTCTCACCTAAATCTCTCACCTGAGTCTCTCTCACCTGAGTCTCTCTCACCTGAGTCTCTCCCACCTAAATCTCTCACCTGAGTCTCTTCTCACCTAAATCTCTCACCTGAGTCTCTCTCACCTGAGTCTCTCCCACCTAAATCTCTCACCTGAGTTTCTCTCACCTAAATCTCTCCCACCTAAATCTCTCACCTGAGTCTCTCCCACCTAAATCTCTCACCTGAGTCTCTTCTCACTTAAATCTCTCACCTGAGTCTCTTCTCACCTAAATCTCTCACCTGAGTGTCTTCTTACCTAAATCTCTCACCTGAGTGTCTTCTTACCCAAATCTCTCACCTGAGTCTCTCCCACCTAAATCTCTCACCTGAGTCTTTTACCTGAGTCTCTCTCACCTGAGTCTCTCTCACCTGAGTCTCTCTCACCTGAGTCTCTTCTCACCTAAATCTCTCACCTGAGTCTCTCTCACCTGAGTCTCTTCTCACCTAAATATCTCACCTGAGTCTCTTCTCACCTAAATCTCTCACCTGAGTCTCTCTCACCTGAGTCTCTCTCACCTGAGTCTCTCACCTGAGTCTTTTCTCACCTAAATCTCTCACATGAGTCTCTCTCACCTGAGTCTATCACCTGAGTCTCTTCTCACCTAAATCTCTCACCTGAGTCTCTCTCACCTGAGTCTCTCTCACCTGAGTCTCTCTCACCTGAGTCTCTCCCACCTAAATCTCTCACCTGAGTCTCTTCTCACCTAAATCTCTCACCTGAGTCTCTTCTCACTTAAATCTCTCACCTGAGTCTCTTCTCACCTAAATCTCTCACCTGAGTCTCTCTCACCTGAGTCTCTCCCACCTAAATCTCTCACCTGAGTCTCTTCTCACCTAAATCTCTCACCTGAGTCTCTTCTCTCCCTGAGTCTCGCCTTCACCTGAGTCTCTCTCACCTGAGTCTCTCCCACCTAAAATCTCTCACATGTGTCTCTCTCACCTGAGTCTTTCTTTCTCCAAAATCTCTCACATGAGTCTCTCTCACCTGAGTCTCTTCTCACCTAAATCTCTCACATGAGTCTCTCTCACCTGAGTCTCTTCTCACCTAAATCTCTCACCTGAGTCTCTCTCACCTGAGTCTCTCTCACCTGAGTCTCTCTCACCTGAGTCTCTCCCACCTAAATCTCTCACATGAGTCTCTCTCACCTGAGTCAGGAGGACGAACTGAGCGAACTGCCACGGCAGCATGAAGACCACGTTGGAGACGCAGAGGGTCAGCACGGCGGTGCGGCTCGGCCGGCGGCTCCTGCAGACACAAGCTCGCCGTCAGGACCAATCAGAACCCAGAACTCCAGCACTGTAACTCGGTTACGGCTGCCATGGAGAACGTGGGCCACTGCTTCACCGCTGGATCTGTTCTTCTGGGTCCAAACCCAGCTCAGCAGGACCCGCTCCCACCAGTCACTCATCACCTCCCCCCACTCAGAAACAGAGGAGTTACCTGAGGATGTAGGTGAGGAGGAGCATCTGCAGAACCAGGAAGGGGTAGGAGAAGCTCTCCCTCAGCGGGGGGGTCCACATCACTCGCGTACTCTGAGAGACGCCAAGACAACAAGCTCTTACACACAAACACTCCATACAGCATCCACCTCCTACCACCTCCTCTCAGCCCCACCTCCATCCAGCCCCACCTCCTCTCAGCACCACCTCCTCTCAGCACCACCTCCTCTTAGCTCCACCTCCTACCACCTCCTCTCATCCCCACCTCCTCTCAGCCCCACCTCCTCTCAGCTCCTCCTCCTCTCAGCCCCACCTCCTTCCAGCCCCACCTCCTTCCAGCCCCACCTCCTACCACCTCCTCTCAGCCCCACCTCCATCCAGCCCCACCTCCTCTCAGCCCCACCTCCTCTCTGAGTGTGTGTGTTTGTGTGTTTGTGTAGTTGTGTGTTTGTGTGTTTGTGTAGTTGTGTGTTTGTGTAGTTGTGTGTTTGTGTAGTTGTGTGTAGTTGTGTGTTTGTGTAGTTGTGTGTTTGTGTAGTTATGTGTAGTTGTGTGTTTGTGTGTAGTTGTGTGTTTGTGCAGTTGTGTGTTTGTGTAGTTGTGTAGTTGTGTGTTTGTGTAGTTGTGTGTTTGTGTAGTTGTGTGTTTGTGTAGTTGTTTGTGTGTAGTTGTGTAGTTGTGTGTTTGTGTGTTTGTGTAGTTGTGTGTTTGTGTGTTTGTGTAGTTGTGTGTAGTTGTGTGTTTGTGTAGTTGTGTGTTTGTGTAGTTTTGTGTAGTTGTGTGTTTGTGTAGTTGTGTGTTTGTGTAGTGGTGTAGTTGTGTGTTTGTGTAGTTGTGTGTTTGTGTAGTTGTGTGTTTGTGTGTAGTTGTGTGTTTGTGTGTAGTTGTGTGTTTGTGTAGTTGTGTGTAGTTGTGTGTTTGTGTAGTTGTGTGTAGTTGTGTGTTTGTGTAGTTGTGTGTTTGTGTAGTTATGTGTAGTTGTGTGTTTGTGTAGTTGTGTTTGTGTAGTTGTGTGTTTGTGTAGTTGTGTGTTTGTGTAGTTGTGTGTTTGTGTGTAGTTGTGTGTAGTTGTGTGTTTGCGTAGTTGTGTGTTTGTGTAGTTGTGTAGTTGTGTGTTTGTGTAGTTGTGTGTTTGTGTAGTTGTGTGTTTGTGTGTAGTTGTGTGTAGTTGTGTGTTTGTGTAGTTGTGTGTAGTTGTGTGTTTGTGTAGTTGTGTGTTTGTGTAGTTGTGTAGTTGTGTGTTTGTGTGATTGTGTAGTTGTGTGATTGTGTAGTTGTGTAGTTGTTGTTTGTATAGTTGTGTTTTTGTGTGTTTGTGTAGTTGTGTGTTTGTGTAGTTGTGTGTTTGTGTAGTTGTGTTTGTGTGTTTGTGTAGTTGTGTGTAGTTGTGTGTTTGTGTGTTTGTGTAGTTGTGTGTAGTTGTGTGTTTGTGTAGTTGTGTGTTTGTGTAGTTTTGTGTAGTTGTGTGTTTGTGTAGTTGTGTGTTTGTGTAGTTGTGTGTTTGTGTAGTTGTGTAGTTGTGTGTTTGTGTAGTTGTGTGTTTGTGTGTAGTTGTGTGTAGTTGTGTGTTTGTGTAGTTGTGTGTAGTTGTGTGTTTGTGTAGTTGTGTGTTTGTGTAGTTGTTTGTGTGTAGTTGTGTAGTTGTGTGTTTGTGTAGTTGTGTGTTTGTGTAGTTGTGTGTTTGTGTAGTTGTGTGTTTGTGTGTTTGTGTAGTTGTGTGTAGTTGTGTGTTTGTGTAGTTGTGTTTGTGTGTTTGTGTAGTTGTGTTTGTGTAGTTGTGTGTTTGTGTAGTTGTGTGTTTGTATAGTTGTGTGTTTGTGTGTAGTTGTGTGTAGTTGTGTGTTTGCGTAGTAGTTGTGTGTTTGTGTAGTTGTGTAGTTGTGTGTTTGTGTAGTTGTGTGTTTGTGTAGTTGTGTGTTTGTGTGTAGTTGTGTGTAGTTGTGTGTTTGTGTAGTTGTGTGTAGTTGTGTGTTTGTGTAGTTGTGTGTTTGTGTAGTTGTGTGTAGTTGTGTGTTTGTGTAGTTGTGTGTAGTTGTGTGTTTGTGTAGTTGTGTAGTTGTTTGTGTGTAGTTGTGTAGTTGTGTGTTTGTGTAGTTGTGTGTTTGTGTAGTTGTGTGTAGTTGTGTGTTTGTGTAGTTGTGTAGTTGTTTGTGTGTAGTTGTGTAGTTGTGTGTTTGTGTAGTTGTGTGTTTGTGTAGTTGTGTGTTTGTGTAGTTGTGTGTTTGTGTGTTTGTGTAGTTGTGTGTAGTTGTGTGTTTGTGTAGTTGTGTGTTTGTGTAGTTTTGTGTAGTTGTGTGTTTGTGTAGTTGTGTGTTTGTGTAGTTGTGTGTTTGTGTAGTTGTGTGTTTGTGTAGTTGTGTAGTTGTGTGTTTGTGTAGTTGTGTGTTTGTGTGTAGTTGTGTGTAGTTGTGTGTTTGTGTAGTTGTGTGTAGTTGTGTGTTTGTGTAGTTGTGTGTAGTTGTGTGTTTGTGTAGTTGTGTGTTTGTGTAGTTGTTTGTGTGTAGTTGTGTAGTTGTGTGTTTGTGTAGTTGTGTGTTTGTGTAGTTGTGTGTTTGTGTAGTTGTGTGTTTGTGTGTTTGTGTAGTTGTGTGTAGTTGTGTGTTTGTGTAGTTGTGTGTTTGTGTAGTTTTGTGTAGTTGTGTGTTTGTGTAGTTGTGTGTTTGTGTAGTTGTGTGTTTGTGTGTAGTTGTGTGTAGTTGTGTGTTTGTGTAGTTGTGTGTAGTTGTATGTTTGTGTAGTTGTGTGTTTGTGTAGTTGTGTAGTTGTGTGTTTGTGTAGTTGTGTGTTTGTGTAGTTGTGTAGTTGTGTGTTTGTATAGTTGTGTTTTTGTGTGTTTGTGTAGTTGTGTGTTTGTGTAGTTGTGTGTTTGTGTAGTTGTGTTTGTGTGTTTGTGTAGTTGTGCTTGTGTAGTTGTGTGTTTGTGTAGTTGTGTGTTTGTGTAGTTGTGTGTTTGTGTGTAGTTGTGTGTAGTTGTGTGTTTGTGTAGTTGTGTGTAGTTGTGTGTTTGTGTAGTTGTGTGTTTGTGTAGTTGTGTGTTTGTGTAGTTGTGTAGTTGTGTGTTTGTGTAGTTGTGTGTTTGTGTAGTTGTGTAGTTGTGTGTTTGTATAGTTGTGTTTTTGTGTGTTTGTGTAGTTGTGTGTTTGTGTAGTTGTGTGTTTGTGTAGTTGTGTTTGTGTGTTTGTGTAGTTGTGTTTGTGTAGTTGTGTGTTTGTGTAGTTGTGTGTTTGTGTAGTTGTGTAGTTGTGTGTTTGTACCTCTCCGTGGTTGAAAAAGAAACACAGGACTGTAACTGCTCCTCCGAGTCGGCTGCCGCTGCAAAACCAGATCAGCAGTTCAGATCACTCAGACCTCCTGAACAGCCAATCACAGCCCTGCATACCCCCAAACCCCACCCCCCACTGCACCCCTCCCACAACCCCCACCCATCGCTGAGCCCCTCCCACAACCCCCACCCATCGCTGAGCCCCTCCCACAACCCCACCATCGCTGAGCCTCCACAACCCCCACCCCCACTGCACCCCTCCCACAACTCCCCCCCCCGCACCCCTCCCACAACCCCCACCCATCGCTGAGCCCCTCCCACAACCCCCACCCCCCACTGCACCCCTCCCACAACTCCCCCCCCCGCACCCTCCACAACCCCCACCCCCACTGCACCTCCCACAACCCCCCACTGCACACCCTCCCACAACCCCCACCCCCCACTGCACCCCTCCCACACTCACCTCAGATACGTTCCATAGACGTAGAAAACACTCATCATCACCCCGTTCAGGAGAAACACAAACATCACATAGAAGTACGCAGGATCACCCATTCCTGAGAGGAACACCACAGAGGAGAGGAGAGGAGGAGAGGAGAGGAGAGGAGAGGAGAGGAGAGAGAGGAGAGGAGGAGGGAGAGGAGAGGAGAGGAGAGGAGGGAGGAGAGGAGAGGAGGAGAGGAGAGGAGAGGAGAGGAGAGGAGAGGAAGAGGAGAGGGAGAGGAGAGGAGAGGAAGAGGAGAGGAGAGAGGAGAGAGGAGAGGAGGAGAGGAGGAGAGGAGAGGAGAGAGGAGGAGAGGAGAGGAGGAGAGAGAGGAGAGAGAGGAGAGGAGAGGAGGAGAGGACAGAGGAGAGGAGGAGAGAGAGGAGAAAGAGGAGAGAGAGGAGAGGAGAGGAGAGAGGAGAGGAGGAGAGAGAGGAGAGAGAGGAGAGGAGGAGAGGAGAGGAGAGGAGAGGAGAGGAGAGGAGAGGAGAGGAGGAGAGGAGAGGAGAGGAGAGGAGAGGAGAGGAGGAGAGGAGGAGAGGAGAGGAGAGAGGAGAGAGGAGAGGAGGAGAGAGAGGAGAGAGGAGGAGAGGAGAGGAGAGAGGAGAGGAGGAGAGAGGAGAGAGGAGAGAGGAGGAGAGAGGAGGAGAGAGAGAGAGACTCTGGTTCTGCTCCATTCTCAGTTAAACCTGCACATGATGAGGAACCTTCTAGATCTCCAGAGAACCGAGTGTTCAGTTCAGTAACACATTTAAGACTGTTTACATTGAACCCCCCCAAAATACCCCCCACCACATCCCACCCCCCCTAAATAGCCCCACGTCCCAAATTCACCCCCACATCCCAACCCCCCAAATACCCCACATCACCCCGCCTGTGTATTGGACCAGCCTGTGGTCGCAGATACCTTCACAGCTCTCCACCGGCTCCAGCCCCTCCCCCCTGTTGATGGACCAGCACATCTTGGTGGGGATTCTGAGAAAGTCCATCACAGCGGAGTAAACGCGGTACCAGCTGGCGAGGACCACCTGCGGAGAGACGGAGAGACCACCGGTCAGCGGCCCACCAACAGCATCTAATAAGAAGAGTCAGAGCTCGGACCCTCACCTCCGGGTACAGGTTAAACCTCTTCAGCGTGTTGATCACCAGCGGGTACTCCGTCAGCCGGTCACTCATGATCAGCTGCAGCCCACTCACGAAGCTCGGAGCCTCGATGATGGTTTTAAAGTAGGAATAATAAAGACCCTAGAATCACAAACAAGTAAACAACTCAGTAAACAACTCAGTAAACAACACCCAGCTCACCGCACAGGGGAACTCCACCCACTTCCCAAAATTCTCTTTAGAATTAAACAGTTAATCTGTAAACAGAGAGCCGGCGCGTACCATCTCGGTCCTGAAGGCCATCTCCTTCTCCAGAGCGGACATGTGGGAGAAGTGTCTGTCGTTCTCGAACAGGTGGAACAGGTGCTGCCTGAAAAACACACAGCAGAGAGATCAGCTCGCCTCGCCTCGCCTCGCCTGTACGCCAGAGAGGAGTCGGCGACTCACCAGTGGAGAAGTCCTGCAGTGACCGCTGTGGACAGAGACAAGACCATATCAGTGCTGAGCAACAGAACCACACACCAGCTACACCATCCCCACCACACAAACCCTACAGGACCCCTACAGGACCTCTACAGGATCTCTACTGGACTTCTACAGGACCCCTACAAGATCTCTACTGGACCCCTACAGGACACCTACTGGACCACTACAGGACCTCTACAGGACCCCTACAGGACCCCTACAGGACCCCTACAGGACACCTACTGGACCACTACAGGACCTCTACAGGACCTCTATAAGACCACTACAGGACCTCTACAGGACCACTACAGGACCTCTACAGGATCTCTACAGGACCTCTACAGGATCTCTACTGGACTTCTACAGGACCCCTACAAGATCTCTACAGGACCTCTACAGGACCCCTACAGGACCCCTACAGGACACCTACTGGACCACTACAGGACCTCTACAGGACCTCTATAAGACCACTACAGGACCTCTACAGGACCACTACAGGACCTCTACAGGATCTCTACAGGACCTCTATAAGACCACTACAGGACCTCTACAGGACCACTACTGGACCTCTACAGGATCTCTACTGGACTTCTACAGGACCCCTACAAGATCTCTACTGGACCCCTACAGGACACCTACTGGACCACTACAGGACCTCTACAGGACCCCTACAGGACCCCTACAGGACCCCTACAGGACCACTACAGGACCTCTACAGGACCTCTATAAGACCACTACAGGACCTCTACAGGACCACTACAGGACCTCTACAGGATCTCTACAGGACCTCTACAGGATCTCTACTGGACTTCTACAGGACCCCTACAAGATCTCTACAGGACCTCTACTGGACCCCTACAGGACACCTACTGGACCACTACAGGACCTCTACAGGACCCCTACAGGACCCCTACAGGACCCCTACAGGACACCTACTGGACCACTACAGGACCTCTACAGGACCTCTATAAGACCACTACAGGACCTCTACAGGACCACTACAGGATCTCTACAGGACCTCTACTGGACTTCTACAGGACCCTACAAGATCTCTACAGGACCTCTACAGGACCCTACAGGACCCCTACAGGACCCCTACAGGACACCTACTGGACCACTACAGGACCTCTACAGGACCTCTATAAGACCACTACAGGACCTCTACAGGACCACTACAGGACCTCTACAGGATCTCTACTGGACTTCTACAGGACCCCTACAAGATCTCTACTGGACCCCTACAGGACACCTACTGGACCACTACAGGACCTCTACAGGACCCCTACAGGACCTCTACAGGATCTCTACTGGACTTCTACAGGACCCCTACAAGATGCCTACTGGACCCCTACAGGACACCTACTGGACCACTACAGGACCTCTACAGGACCCCTACAGGACCCCTACAGGACACCTACTGGACCACTACAGGATCTCTACAGGACCTCTATAAGACCACTACAGGACCTCTACAGGACCACTACTGGACCTCTACAGGATCTCTACTGGACTTCTACAGGACCCCTACAAGATCTCTACTGGACCCCTACAGGACACCTACTGGACCACTACAGGACCTCTACAGGACCCTACAGGACCCCTACAGGACCCCTACAGGACCACTACAGGACCTCTACAGGACCTCTATAAGACCACTACAGGACCTCTACAGGACCACTACAGGACCTCTACAGGATCTCTACAGGACCTCTACAGGATCTCTACTGGACTTCTACAGGACCCCTACAAGATCTCTACAGGACCTCTACTGGACCCCTACAGGACACCTACTGGACCACTACAGGACCTCTACAGGACCCCTACAGGACCCCTACAGGACCCCTACAGGACCCCTACAGGACACCTACTGGACCACTACAGGACCTCTACAGGACCTCTATAAGACCACTACAGGACCTCTACAGGACCACTACAGGATCTCTACAGGACCTCTACTGGACTTCTACAGGACCCCTACAAGATCTCTACAGGACCTCTACAGGACCCCTACAGGACCCCTACAGGACCCCTACAGGACACCTACTGGACCACTACAGGACCTCTACAGGACCTCTATAAGACCACTACAGGACCTCTACAGGACCACTACAGGACCTCTACAGGATCTCTACTGGACTTCTACAGGACCCTACAAGATCTCTACTGGACCCCTACAGGACACCTACTGGACCACTACAGGACCTCTACAGGACCCCTACAGGACCTCTACAGGATCTACTGGACTTCTACAGGACCCTACAAGATGCCTACTGGACCCCTACAGACACCTACTGGACCACTACAGGACCTCTACAGGACCCCTACAGGACCCCTACAGGACACCTACTGGACCACTACAGGACCTCTACAGGACCTCTATAAGACCACTACAGGACCTCTACAGGACCACTACAGGACCTCTACAGGATCTCTACAGGACCTCTACAGGATCTCTGGACTTCTACAGGACCCCTACAAGATCTCTACAGGACCTCTACAGGACCCCTACAGGACCCTACAGGACCCCTACAGGACACTACTGGACCACTACAGGACCTCTACAGGACCTCTATAAGACCACTACAGGACCTCTACAGGACCACTACAGGACCTCTACAGGATCTCTACTGGACCTCTACAGGATCTCTACTGGACTTCTACAGGACCCCTACAAGATCTCTACTGGACCCCTACAGGACACCTACTGGACCACTACAGGACCTCTACAGGACCCCTACAGGACCCCTACAGGACACCTACTGGACCACTACAGGACCTCTACAGGACTTCTATAAGACCACTACAGGACCTCTACAGGACCACTACAGGACCTCTACAGGATCTCTACAGGACCCCTGCAGAACCTCTACAGGATCCCTACAGGACCCCTACAGGACCACTACAGGACCTCTACAGGACCCCTACCGGACCTCTACAGAACCCCTACAGGACCTCTATAAGACCACTACAGGACCTCTACAGGACCACTACAGGACACCTACAGGATCTCTACTGGACCACTACAGGACCTCTACAGGACCTCTACAGGATCACTACAGGATCTCTACTGGATTCTACAGGACCCCTACAAGATCTCTACTGGACCCCTACAGGACACCTACTGGACCACTACAGGACCTCTACAGGACCTCTACAGGACCCCTACAGGACACCTACTGGACCACTACAGGACCTCTACAGGACACCTACTGGACCACTACAGGAGCTCTACAGGACCTCTATAAGACCACTACAGGACCTCTACAGGACACCTACAGGATCTCTACTGGACCACTACAGGACCTCTACAGGACCTCTACAGGATCACTACAGGATCTCTACTGGATTCTACAGGACCCCTACAAGATCTCTACTGGACCACTACAGGACACCTACTGGACCACTACAGGACCTCTACAGGACCTCTACAGGACCTCTACTGGACCCCTACAGGACCCCTACAGGACACCTACTGGACCATTACAGGACCTCTACAGGACCTCTATAAGACCACTACAGGACCTCTACAGGACCACTACAGGACACCTACAGGATCTCTACAGGACCACTACAGGATCTCTACAGGACCACTACAGGACCACTACAGGACACCTACAAGACCACTACAGGATCCCTACAGGACCCCTACAGGATCTCTACTGGACCCCTACAGGACCACTACAGGACCTCTACAGGACCCCTACAGAACCTCTACAGGACCCCTACAGGACCCCTACAGGACCACTACAGGACCTCTACAGGACCCCTACCGGACCTCTACAGAACCCCTACAGGACCTCTACAGGACCACTACAGGACCCCTACAGGACCCCTACAGGACCACTACAGGACCACTACAGGATCTCTACAGGACACCTACAAGACCACTACAGGACTCCTACAGGACCTCTACTGGACCCCTACAGGACTCCTACAGGACCTCTACAGGACCCCTACAGGACCACTACAGGACCTCTACAGGACCACTACAGGACTCCTACAGGACCTCTACTGGACTCCTACAGGACCTCTACAGGACCCCTACAGGACCCCTACAGGACCCCTACAGGACCTCTACAGGACCCCTACAGGACCCCTACAGGAGCCCTACAGGACCACTACAGGACCACTACAGTACCCCTACCTACCCTACAGAACCACTACAGGAACCTCTACATGGACCCCTACAGGACTCCTACATGGACCTCTACAGGACCCCTACAGTCCCACTACAGACCTCTACAGGACACTACATGATCTCTACATGAACACCTACAAGACCACACAGGACACCTACAGGACCTCTACTGGACCCTACAGGACCACTTACAGGACCCCCTACAGGACCCCTACAGGACCCCTACAGGACCTCTACAGGACCCCTACAGGACCACTACAGGAGCCCTACAGGACCACTACAGGACCTCTACAGGACCCCCCACACAGTCATACTCTCACACACACATATACTCACACACTCACACATGCATATACTCACACACACACACTCATATACTCACACACACACACACTCATATACTCACTCACACACACTCATATACTCACACACACACACTCATATACTCACTTACACACACTCATATACTCACTCACACACACTCAGGCATATACACCACAACACACCACAACACTCAGCTATACTCCACACACATACCTCACACAAATACCACATGCAATATACTCACACACACACTCATGCATATACTCACACACACACACACATACTCATATACTCACACACACACACTCATGCATATACTCACACACACACACATTCATGCATATACTCACACACACACACACTCATGCATATACTCACACACACACACACACATACTCATATATTCACACACACACACATTCATGCATATACTCACACACACACACACTCATGCATATACTCACACACACACCGCACCCTACTCATATACTCCACACACACACACTCAATGCAATACTCACACACAAACACATTATTGCATAATACACACACACACACTCCTACATATAACACACACACACACACACACACATGCATATACTCACACACACACACACTCATGCATATACTCACACACACACACACACACACACATATACTCACACACACACATGCATATACTCACACACACACGCATATACTCACACACATATACTCACACACACATACACTCACACACACACACTCATATACTCACTTACACACACTAATGCATATTCTCTCACACACACACACATGCATATACTCACACACACACACTCATATACTCACTTACACACACACTCAGCAAAACTCCACACATCCAGACCACACACTCATATACTTCACTTACACAACAAGAACACATGCATATACTCACTTACACACACACTCATATACTCACACACACACTCATATACTCACTTACACACACATGCATATACTCACTTACACACACACTCATATACTCACACACACACTCATATACTCATTTACACACACTCATGCATATACTCACACACTCATGCATATACTCACACACAAACACTCATATACTTACTTACACACACACTCATATACTCACACACACACTCATATACTCACTTACACACACAATCATATACTCACTTACACACACAATCATATACCCACTTATACACACACTCATATACCCACTTACACACACACTCATATACTCACTTACACACACACTCATATACTCACTTACACACACAATCATATACTCACACACACATGCATATACTCACTTACACTCACTCATGCATATACTCACACACACTCATGCATATACTCACACACACACACACACACTCATGCATATACTCACTCACACACACACACACACACACACTCATGCATATACTCACACACACACACTCATGCATATACTCAACACACATGCATATACTCACACACACACACACACACACGCATATACTCAACACACATGCATATACTCACACACACACACACACACACACACACACACTCATGCATATACTCACACACACACAAATATACTCACACACACACTCATGCATATACTCACACACACACACACATGCATATACTCACACACACACACTCAGCCTAAACTCACACACCCCACAAACACACACCCACACATGCATAAACGACACACACGACACACACACGTCATCATATACTCACACACACACACTCATGCATATACTCACACACACAAATATACTCACACACACACACTCATGCATATACTCACACACACACACATGCATATACACACACACACACATGCATATACTCACACACACACACACACACATGCATATACTCACACACACACACACACACACACATGTATATACTCACACACACACACACACACATGCATATACTCACACACACACACACTCATGCATATACTCACACACACACAAATATACTCACACAAACACACATGCATATACTCACACACACACACACATGCATATACTCACACACACACACTCATACTCACTTACACACACACATGCATATACTCACACACACACAAATATACTCACACACACACTCATACTCACTTACACACACACATGCATATACTCACACACACACAAATATACTTACACACACACTCATATACTCACACACACACTCATATACTCACACACACAAACCCACCATCAACTCACTACACACTCATGCATATACTCACACACACACACACACACACAACACTCATGCATATACTCACACACACACAAATATACTTACACACACACTCATATACTCACACACACACACTCATGCATATACTCTCACACACACACACACTCATGCATATACTCACACACACAAATATACTTACACACACACACTCATATACTCACACACACTCATATACTCACACACACTCATGCATATACTCACACACACTCATACTCACACACACTCATGCATATACTCTCACACACACACCATGCATATACTCACACACACACTCATACTCACTTACACACACACATATACTCACACACACTCATGCATATACTCACACACACACACACACTCATGCATATACTCACACACACACACACTCATGCATATACTCACACACACACACAAATATACTCACACACACACTCATATACTCACACACACACATATACTCTCACACACACACACACTCCTGCAATACTCACACGTACACACAACAACACCACAACACTATGCTATACTCACACACACACACACACACACACTCATGCATATACTCACACACACACTCATATACTCACACACACTCATGCATATACTCACACACACACACTCATGCATATACTCACACACACACAAATATACTTACACACGCACTCATACTCACACACACACACACTCATGCATATACTCTCACACACACACACACACACACTCATGCATATACTCACACACACACACTCATGCATATACTCACACACACACAAATATACTTACACTCACACATTCATATACTCACTAACACATACTCATACTCATCACTCTGTCATCTGCAATAAACAGATATTGATTACTAATTATTAATTAATCATCGCTGCAGGACTGCTGAGTGTGTTCTGAACGCCTGACTGAGGTCCGGCTCGGTCCAGCTGCTGTCCGGCTCTTTGTGTTCTGAAACTAATGAGCGCTGATCTGGAATCAGAGCATCAGCGCGTGAAAACTTTAGATTCCCGGTTGGCGGTGGAGTTTCTCCGCGGTGGTCGGTACTGCGCTGCTGTAACGGCGGACTTACTGACCGAGAGCGGACACGGTGAGCAGGGAGCTCCAGGAGGACGGACCGAGGCCGAGTCTGCTCCGGAGGGTCGCGGTGAAGCTGGCCGCTCTGCCCGGGTTCAGGCTTCCCTGCGGCGTGGCTCTGCTCTCCCTCGCCCGCCTGCCTCTCCCCGGAGCCGGGGGGCTGCGCTCCCTCTCGGCCGGCGCCTCCTTCACGCTCTGCCGCTTCGTCTTGATTACCATGATCTCCTCACAGCGCCCTGGACCCGCCGGGACACTCACACCGGCGCGCATCGATCGCACGTCGCTGACCAGCGACCTGACACGCCTCCGTTAGCTTTAGCTTAGCCTCGCCGCGCGAGCGCCCCCTGCCGGACACACCGCGGAACGGATGCGTTGGTAACCGCGGCAACGGAGATGACGTAGGATAAACAAAACACGTAAATATACAAAACATGTTTCAATCGATATATCAATACAATATAGAATAATAATAAAACTTATGAATTCATATATTTATCATTTATAATCTTTATAATTTATATTAAAAAAATAACAATAATAATAATGCTTCATTTCTTTATAATTTATAATCTTTATAGTTTATGTTTAAAATAATAATAATAGTAATGGGATGAGGTGATGAAATGGAATGTTATTAATAGTTTTTATCTGCTGGCTGTCTGTAAATCAGTCTGAGCTTTTAGAGTTTTTTTCACAAGAATTCCTACAAACTCCTTAATTCAGTGTAAACAAAGAGATTCAGACTGTGTTGGTGTGAAATAGTTCACATGGTGTTTACAGTGGTGGTGGTGATGTACCTCACAGCGTCCTGCATGTATCCCTCCACCATGAATGGAGTTTCAGACTGAGATCTTCTCTAAACTATCATAAACAGCGTCTCAGAATCAGACAGTGTATTAGACATCTACTGTAAAACACTGTGAGGACTTTTAGAGGTGGAACGTCTGGTTTCCATCACCACAGACTGTGAACATATCTGACTGTATCTAGAACAGCTTCTATAGGTGTACTCTGTTCCATTCACCTCCACAGTAAACAGATTCAGACTGTAACTAGAACAGCTTTTAGAGGTGAAAACGTCCTGGATCCATTCACCTCCACTGTAAACAGATCAGACTGTATCTAGAACATCTATTAGAGGTGGACGTCTGGTTCCATTCACACACCACTGTGAACAGATCTGATCTGTATCTATAACACTTTTAGAGGTGGATGTCAGGTTCCATTCACCTCCACTGTGAACAGATCTGACTGAACGTAGAACAGCTTTTAGAGGTGACGACTGGTTCCATTCACTACAACCCCACCCCCACCCTGTGAACATATCTGACTGTACAAAACAAGCATTTATGAGTGGACTCTGGATCCATTCACCCACCACTGAGAACAGATCTGACTGTATCTAGAACAGCTTTTAGAGGATGACGTCTGGTTCATTCACCACCTATCACGTGAACAATTCTGACTGTAATCTAGAACAGCATTTTTAGAGTGGAACTCTGTTCCATTCACCACACCGAGAACAGATCTGACTGAATCTAGAACCGCTTTTTTAGAGGTGAAAGCGGCTGTCCATTCACCACCTTCCATTATAGTCATCAACACAGATTACAACGAATATAATGTATGTAATAATGTAATATATCAGGTGTGCGTTGTTTTGTTTTATTTAATAAAGGTTTTAGATATAATTTACTGTTTATCGCTAACGCGGCGCGTGACGTCATTTCCGGTATGGGGTTCGCCTCCATTTCATATGAGGACCGTCTGCTGAGCAGAAACCGGATTAAACACAGGATTCAGGTACAAACACGAACTGTTTAGACTTTATTCGACTGTTTTACAGGAAACATGCACAAACATTTAATCCAGACTTGTTTCTGGAGCCGCGGGTGAGCGTTTGGCTAGATTAGCGTAGCTACGCTAACTAACAGCGGCTAAAGCAGTTAGCGGTGTAGCTTTAGCATTTTTAGCTCCTTCTGAGTCGAAATATTCGCTTAAGAGCCGCTTAGTTTCTAACACGTCCTCTTAAAGCGGGGCAGTATGTTGATCTCGCTCCACCAGCAGCAGCAGATCGTTCAGGTGTTCGTGATGTTTCTGGTGTTTCAGGTGTTCATGATGTTTCAGGTGTTTATGGTGTTTGAGTTGTTTCAGGTGTTTCAGGTGTTCATGATGTTTCTGGTGTTTATGGTGTTTGAGTTGTTTCAGGTGTTTCAGGTGTTCATGATGTTTCTGGTGTTTATGGTGTTTGAGTTGTTTCAGGTGTTTCATTTGATCCAATAAGATTCAGTTGTAGTAAACAATTTATAGTATTAGACCTATATATAGTGTAAACATGATGTTATCCTGTGTACATAGAAGTTTCAGGAGACTTCAATATTTCAAATAATACAGGTGAGTATATAAAGGATGTATATAGGGATGTTTCAGGTGTTTCAGTGTTCATGATGTTTTCTGGTGTAATGGTGTGTAATGCGTATTTTCATGTGATTCAGGTGTTCATATGTTTCTTTGTTTATGTAGTAATGAGAAGTTTTACAAGGTATTTTTAGGAGTTTCTGTGTTTCAGGTGTTTCATGAAGTTTCTGGATTTTCATATTGTTCATGATTTTTCAGTGATTCAGGAGAAACATGCTGGTTCAGGTGTTTCTAGTGTTTCAGGTGTTCAAATTATGTTTCTGGTGTTTCATTGATTCATATGTTTCTGGTGGTGTACTCAGGAGTTCATGATATTTTCGTGATGTTTCAAGTGTTTCATGAAGTTTCTGTTGTTTCCTAGGTGTTCATGCGTTTCATGTGTTTTCAGGTATTCAGGTGTTCATGATGTCTCTGGTGTTTCATGTGTTCATGATGTTTCTGGTGTTTCAGGTGTTCATGATGTTTCTGGTGTTTATGGTGTTTGAGTTGTTTCAGGTGTTTGAGGTGTTTCTGGTGTTTCAGGTGTTCATGATGTTTCTGGTGTTTCATGTGTTCATGATGTTTCTGGTGTTTCAGGTGTTCATGCTGTTTCAGGTGTTTCTGGTGTTTCAGGTGTTCATGATGTTTCTGGTGTTTCATGTGTTCATGATGTTTCTGGTGTTTCAGGTGTTCATGCTGTTTCAGGTGTTTCTGGTGTTTCAGGTGTCAGATGTCCTGGTGTTTCATGGTGTTCATGATTGGGTTTTTTCTGGGGTTACAGGTGTTCATAGATGATATTCTGTGTTTATGGTGTTTGAGTTGTTTCAGGTGTTTCAGGTGTTTCAGGTGTTCATGATGTTTCTGGTGTTTCAGGTGTTCATGATGTTTCAGGTGTTCATGATGTTTCAGGTGTTTGAGGTGGAGCGGGGGAGTTCCAGTGAGAAGCCAGTTCCAGTGGTCTGTTGTGAGCTGCAGACCGAATCAATCTGTCATCATCTACAGGATCTTCTGATCGTCCAGGGGTGCGTTTCCCAAAAGCATAGTTAACTATGTTAACAACTTCCATGGTTGGAACTATGGAGGTAACCACGCTGGTAACTTGTATAGTTCGAAAACCAACGATGAGCAACAGTGATTCCAAACCCTAGTTCCAACCTGAACGTTTCTCCGGAACACGTCTTTAAGCGGTGTAGCTGGAGCTACAGCCGTAGACGTGTGGTTAGAAGTTTAGTTCCTGCGGGGTGTAAAGCGCGTCAGTGAGAATGAACAATCTTCTGCTACAAACAATTCGATCCCAAATACTCTGAAGGTGTAGTTCTATAAACATTCATGATTGTACCTCTGTGTTGCTAAGCAACTGCATTCATTAAAAATATCTTTATATCACACGTGTGTAATCTGTGTAACCACAACTGAACTTGTGCTCTCTCAACAAATTTCACCTCCGAGGTTCTCTGTGTAGCTGGAGTAGCAGAGGTGTAAATAGTGCTGTATGTTGAGTTTCGGAAAGGGGGGGGTTGACCGACTGTTAGGATGAGTATGCCACAGACATCTTGCCCCTGCACAAAACACCGTCCAGCACTAAGGTTCTGGGCTAGATGGCAACCACCTTTCTCCTCTAATAGGAGGTGAAGTTTGCCAGACCTCTGTTGCTCCTTCTTTAAAGCTTGCTCACGGCACTGTCAAATCGTCCTCCTCATCCTCTCTCAACAACTATCTCTGCATTTTGTTCTGAAGATGATGATGATGGTGATTTTCTTTTCTGCTGAACTGATGAAGGTGTTTTTCAGTTTAAATCTAATCTGCTGGTTGAAGTCCTCCTCATTGGCGAGGCTCTCAGGTTCTCTCACTGAGAAATGTGGCTTTCGTGTCAGTTTTACTGGGACTAGGCTTTTAGGCTTAGGACTATAGGACATCAGACCACCAGCATAAGGGTTAATGTAAGTGTAGAGCATTAGGTGTAGGTGGTTTCTTGCAGACCTGCTCTACATTACTATTACTAGAAGACCTGCCGGTATGTAAAAGACCGAGGACAACATGGAGGTAGAGAACTTCTGACTGGCCCTTTAAACTGATCCTGTATGTGTATCGGTGTGAATTTTCAGGCCAGTGTGTAAAAATAGAATCGGAGGAGAAAACGAGTAAATAGTAAAGAACTTTAAGGAGTCAGTACTGAATCACTGAGAGGAGAAACACTAGAAGAACTGATCAGTGAGCAGGTGTAGAATTCAGGTCTACGTGTTTCTGAATGTCCTCACACGTTCATTACTCTGCTTCACCTACAGAGCAAACGTGTTTTTAACTCTTTACGCTCCCACTAATTAATAACCACGTGTTCATTTATGAATACTTTCTTTTTCATTTATTTCTTCATTATTTTCCACATATATATTTCCTGAAGCCATGAGAGATGCAGTTGGACCTGCTATAGATAAAGTTTTTTATTGATTATTTTTTATTGAAATTATGATTCTACATGTTGAGTTGTGATTCCATTTGTTCAGGTTATGAGTGTAACATTAATTACGTGATGTTAAATTTTGTGTAAATTACAGGTTGTGAGTTTCAGACTGACTGACTGGAAACAGTGTAGTCATCACGGTGGTTATTAGAACGTACACAGGTTGAAACAGCTGTGGTACGACATAGTAGTCAGGGAAACAGTCGATGCTTCACAGATGTTAGCTAACGATGTATCTACCCCTTAAGTTTCAATGCTAACCTCCGTCTATGTTCGGGAAACATCAATCCCCATGATGTTATTAAACTGATGTAACGTTATCTGGCCTGCTTCTCTTCCTGCGGTGGTCCAGTGTAGCCCCCCATACAGAACTGTCAGGGTCATCTAAACCATTGTTGTCCTCCTCTGACCCACAGGCTGAAAACACCGCTGCGGTTCACACTAATGGAATAAAACCTAGACGCATAACTTCTAAAAACCGCCCTACACCATGACGCAGCTGTTGCCCGGTCCACTTTCATGAATACCGCTTTCGGAGCCCAGGTTTCCCCCCCGCTCGCAGTCCTGCCCCCGTGCTTAGTCTCGGACTCTCAGAGCCGCTGCACTACAGAGTTAAGAATAAATGATTACCAGGATGCAGCCGACAGTCCGGTCACCCTGGTCATCCGGGCGCCGAACCAGAGACACGACGACCAGACCATCAGCTGCTTCCTGAGCTGGACCGTGGAGAAGCTGAAGAAGCACATCTCTGACGTGTACCCCGGAAAACCGGTGAGTCGAGCTGGAGCCGGTCGGGATGCGCCGTGATCGAATTCACACGTCAGGAACTGAGCAGCTCATATGTAAAATGTGGGCGTGGCTCTGGGATACGTGGCTCGGTCCGGAGCAGACCGGTTCTTTAAAAGCGCTACGGCAACTGCTGATCAGTTTCTTCTACTGTGTCTCGCCCCCCCGTTTCTTCCCCCCTTTCTCGGCCCTCACCTGTGCCCCCCCCCCTGTCCCCCCCCCTGTCTCCCCCCCCTGTTCTCCACCCCCCCCCTGTTCTCCCCCCCACAGTTCTCACCCCTCAAGTTCTCACCCTCTCTGTTCTCTAACCCCCGTTCTCCCCTCCCCCGTTCTCATCTCACCCCTCTGTTCTCTAACCCCAGTTTCCCCCCTTCTCCCCCCCTCTGTTCTCTAACCCTGATCTCCCCCCCTGTTCTCCCCCCATTCTCCCCCCCTGTTCTCCCCCGCTGATCCTCCCCCCGCTGTTCCTCCCCCCCCCTGTTCTCCCCCCCCTGTGTCTCCCCCTCTGTTACTCTAACCCCCGTTCTCAGCCCCCTAGTTCTCCACCCTCTGTTCTTCTAACCCCCGTTCTCCCCCCCCTGTTTCTCATCTCCCCCCTGTTTCCCCCCTGTTCTCCCACACCCTTTCTCAACCCCCCCTTCTCCCCTCTGTCTCCCCCTCTGTTCTCTAACCCCCGTTTCTACGTTCCCTCTGTCACTAACAACCTGTTCTCCCCCCCTGTTTCTCCCCCCCTGTTCTCGCCCCCCTTTCATCCCCCCCCGAACTCCCCTCCCCCGTACTCAACCCCCCGTTCTCCCCCACTGTGTCTCCCCCCTTTTCCTCCCCTCCCTGTTCTCCCCCTCTGTTCTCAACCCCTCTGTTCTCCCCTCTGTTCTCCCCCTCTGTGTTCTCCTACCCCCGGTTCTCCCCCTCTGTTCCACCTCCTCTGATTCCCCCATCCAGTTCTACTAAAAACCCTGTTTCTCCCCCCCTGTTCTCCCCTCCCTGAACTCCCCCCCGTTCTCAACCCCTCTGTTCTCCGTCCTCTGTTCTCCCCCCCTTTTCTCCCTCCCCTTTTCTCCCCAATAACCCCTTTTCTCCGAACCCCTCTGTTCTCCCCTCTGTTCTCCCCTCTGTTCTCCCCCCCCGTTCTCCCCCCCTGTCTCCCCCCCTGTTCTCCCCCCCTGTTTCTCCCCCTCTGATCTCCCTCCTCTGTACTCTAAACCCTGTCTCCAACCCCCCTGTTCTCCCCCCCTGTTCTCCCCCCCCTGATCCTCCCCCCTGTCTCCCCCTGTTCTCACCCCCCTGTATCTCACCCCTCTGTTCTCCTGCCTCTGTTTCTCCCCCTCTGTTCGCTAACCCCTGTTCTCCCCCCTGTTCTCCCCCCCCTGTTCTCCCCCCTGTTCTCCCCCCTCTGTTCTCTGCCTCTGTCGCCCCCCCCTTTTCTCCCCCCCCCTTTCTCCCCCCCCTTTTCTCCCCTCTGTTCTCCCCCTGTTCTCATCCCCTCCTGATCTCCCCCCCCTCTCTTTCTCCCCCTCCGTTCTCACCCCTCCTTTCTCCCCCTCTGTTCTCCCCGCCTCTGTTCTCCCTCCCCGTACTCTCCCCCCTATCTCCCCCCCGTTCTCCCCATCGTTCTCCGCCTCTGTTCTTTAGTGTTCAGTGTGTTGTGTGTTCAGTTTGCACTCAGCCTACAGCAGTTTAGCTCCACCCACTCAGCCTACAGCAGTTTAGCTCCACCCACTTAGCCTACAGCAGTTTTACTCCACCCCTCAGCCTACAGCAGTTAGCTCCACCCACTCAGCTACAGCAGTTTAGTCTCCACCCCACCTTAGCCTACAGCAGTTTAGCTCCACCCACTCAGCCTACAGCAGTTTAGCTCCACCCACTCAGCCTACAGCAGTTTAGCTCCACCCACTCAGCCTACAGCAGTTTAGCTCCACCCACTCAGCCTTAAACAGTCTGTTGAAGAATTGTGGGAAAATTATCAACCAAAAAAACAAAACAAAAAATTGTTGTGTTCAATGTGTTGTGCTTAGTGTGTTCAGTGTGTTGTGTTTAATGTATTCAGTGTGGTGTGTTTAGTGTGTTCAGTGTGTTGTGTTCAGTGTGTTGTGTTCAGTGTGTTGTGTTCAGTGTGTTGTGTTTAATGTATTCAGTGTGGTGTGTTTAGTGTGTTCAGTGTGGTGTGTTGTGTGTTGTGTTCAGTGTTTAGCGTGTTCAGTGTTTAGCGTGTTCAGTGTTTAGCGTGTTCAGTGTTTAGCGTGTTCAGTGTTTAGCGTTTTCAGTGTTTAGCGTGTTCAGTGTGTTGTGTTTAGTGTGTTGTGTTCAGTGTTTAGTGTGGTGTGTTCAGTCTTTAGTGTGTTGTGCGTTTAGTGTGTTGTTTGTTTAGTGTGTTTTGTTCAGTGTTTAGTGTGTTCAGTGTTTAGTGTTCAATGTGTTGTGTTCAGTGTGGTGTGTTCAGTTTGTTGTGTTCAGTCTTTAGTGTGTTGTTTGTTTAGTGTGTTGTGTTCAGTGTTTAGTGTGTTCAGTGTTTTTAGTTTGTTGTTTTTTTAGTGTGTTCATTGTGTTCAGTGTGTTGTGTGTTGAGTGTTGTGTGTGTATATAGTGTTCAGTGTTTCGTGTGTTCAGTGTTCATTGTGTTCAGTGTTTAGTGTGTTCATTGTGTTCAGTATTTAGTGTGTTCAGTTTGTTCAGTGTTTCGTGTGCTCAGTGTGTTGTGTTCATTGTGTTGTGTGTTCAGTGTGTTGTGTGGTGTTCAGTGTGTTCAGTGTTTAGTGTGTTCAGTGTTTAGTGTGTTCAGTCTGGTGTTTAGTGTGTTCTGTGTTTAGTGTGGTGTGTAGTGTGTTCATTGTTTAGTGTGTTTAGTGTGTTCATTGTGTTCAGTGTTTCGTGTGTTCAGTATGTTCATTGTGTTCAGTGTGTTCATTGTGTTCAGTGTTTCGTGTGTTTAGTGTGTTCAGTTTGTTCAGTGTTTCGTGTGTTCATTGTGTTCAGTGTTTAGTGTGTTCAGTTTGTTCAGTGTTTCGTGTGTTCAGTGTGTTGTGTGTTCAGTGTGTTGTGGGGTGTTCAGTGTGTTTAGTTTAGTGTTTAGCGTGTTTAGTGGTTTGTGTTCTGTTTAGTGTGTTCAGTGTTTAGTGTATTTATAGTGTTCAGTGTTTAGTGTGTTCATTGTGTTCAGTGTTTATTGTTTTCAGTTTGTTCAGTGTTTAGTGTGTTCAGTGTGTTCATTGTGTTCAGTGTTTAGTGTGTTCATTGTGTTCAGTGTTTAGTGTGTTCATTGTGTTCAGAGTTTAGTGTGTTCATTGTGTTTAGTGTGTTCAGTTTGTTCAGTGTTTCGTGTGTTCAGTGTGTTGTGTGTTCAGTGTGTTGTGGGGTGTTCAGTGTGTTTAGTTTAGTGTTTAGCGTGTTTAGTGGTTTGTGTTCTGTTTAGTGTGTTCAGTGTATTTATAGTGTTCAGTGTTTAGTGTGTTCATTGTGTTCAGTGTTTATTGTTTTCAGTTTGTTCAGTGTGTTCATTGTGTTCAGTGTGTTCAGTGTGTTCATTGTGTTCAGTGTGTTCAGTGTGTTCATTGTGTTCAGTGTTTAGTGTGTTCATTGTGTTTAGTGTGTTCAGTGTTTAGTGTGTTCATTGTGTTCAGTGTTTAGTGTGTTCAGTTTGTTCAGTGTATCGTGTGGTGTTTAGTGTGTTCAGTGTGGTGTGTTCATTGTGTTCAGTGTTTAGTGTGTTCAGTTTGTTCAGTGTATCATGTGTGTTTAGTGTGGTGTTTAGTGTGTTCAGTGTGGTGTGTTTAGTGTGTTCAGTGTGGTGTGTTTAGTGTGTTCAGTGTGGTGTGTGTTCAGTCTGTTGTGTGGTGTTCAGTGTTTAGTGTGTTGTGTGTGCAGTCTGTTGTGTGGTGTTCAGTGTGTTCAGTGTGGTGTGTTTAGTGTGTTCAGTGTGGTGTGTGTTCAGTCTGTTGTGTGGTGTTCAGTGTGGTGTGTTTAGTGTGTTCAGTGTGATGTGTTTAGTGTGTTCAGTGTGGTGTGTGTTCAGTCTGTTGTGTGGTGTTCAGTGTTTAGTGTGTTCAGTGTTTAGTGTGTTCAGTGTGTTGTGTGTGCAGTCTGTTGTGTGGTGTTCAGTGTGTTGTGTGGTGTTCAGTGTGTTGTGTGTTCAGTCTTGTGTTTAGTGTGTTCAGTGTTTAGTGTGGTGTTTAGTGTGTTCATTGTTTAGTGTGTTCAGTTTGTTCAGTGTTTCGTGTGTTCAGTGTGTTCATTGTGTTCAGTGTTTAGTTTGTTCAGTGTATCATGTGTGTTTAGTGTGGTGTTTAGTGTGTTCAGTGTGGTGTTTAGTGTGTTCAGTGTGGTGTGTGTTCAGTCTGTTGTGTGGTGTTCAGTGTTTAGTGTGTTCAGTGTGTTCAGTCTGTTGTGTGGTGTTCAGTGTGTTGTGTGTTCAGTCTGGTGTTTAGTGTGTTCAGTGTTTAGTTTGGTGTTTAGTGTGTTTAGTGTGTTCATTGTTTAGTGTGTTCAGTTTGTTCCGTGTGTTCAGTGTGTTCAGTGTGTTCATTGTTTCGTGTGTTTAGTGTGTTCATTGTGTTCAGTGTTTAGTGTGTTCATTGTGTTCAGTGTTTAGTGTGTTCAGTTTGTTCCGTGTTTCGTGTGTTCAGTGTGTTGTGTGTTCAGTCTGTTGTGTGGTGTTTAGTGTGTTCAGTCTGGTGTTTAGTGTGTTCAGTGTTTAGTGTGGTGTTTAGTGTGTTTAGTGTGTTCGTGTTCATTGTGTTCAGTGTTTAGTGTGTTCAGTGTTTAGTGTGTTCAGTTTGTTCAGTGTTTCGTGTGTTTAGTGTGTTCATTGTGTTGTGTGTTCAGTGTGTTGTGCGTTCAGTGTGTTGTGGGGTGTTCAGTGTGTTCAGTGTTTAGTGTGGTGTTTAGTTTAGTGTTTAGCGTGTTTAGTGGTTTGTGTTCTGTTTAGTGTGTTCAGTGTTTAGTGTATTTATAGTGTTCAGTGTTTAGTGTGTTCAGTGTGTTTAGTGTGTTCAGTGTTTAGTGTGTTCAGTTTGTTCAGTGTTTCGTGTGTTGTGTGTTCAGTGTGTTGTGGGGTGTTCAGTGTGTTCAATGTTTAGTGTGGTGTTTAGTGTTTAGTGTGTTCAGTGTTTGGTGTGTTCAGTGTTTAGTGTATTCATTGTGTTTAGTGTATTCATTGTGTTTAGTGTGTTCATTGTGTTGTGTGTTCATTGTGTTGTGTGTTCATTGTGTTGTGTGTTTATTGTGTTGTGTGTTTATTGTGTTCTGTGTTTAGTGTGTTCAGTGTGTTCTGTGTTTCGTGTGTTCAGTGTGTTCATTGTGGTGTGTTCATTGTGTTGTGTGTTCATTGTGTTGTGTGTTCATTGTGTTGTGTGTTTATTGTGTTCTGTGTTTCGTGTGTTCAGTGTTTTCAGTTTGTTCAGTGTTTCGTGTGCTCAGTGTGTTCAGTGTTTGGTGTGTTCAGTGTTTAGTGTATTCATTGTGTTCAGTGTTTAGTGTGTTCAGTGTGTGCATTGTGTTCAGTGTTTCGTGTGTTCAGTGTTTCGTGTGTTCAGTGTTTCGTGTGTTCAGTGTTTCGTGTGTTCATTGTGTTCAGTGTTTAGTGTGTTTAGTGTGTTCAGTGTTTAGTGTGTTCATTGTGTTCTGTGTTTCGTGTGTTCATTGTGTTCAGTGTTTCGTGTGTTCAGTGTTTCGTGTGTTCAGTTTGTTCAGTGTTTCGTGTGTTGTGTGTTCAGTGTGTTGTGGGGTGTTCAGTGTGTTCAATGTTTAGTGTGGTGTTTAGTGTGTTCAGTGTGTTTAGTTTAGTGTTTCGTGTGTTTAGTGGTTTGTGTTCTGTTCAGTGTGTTTAGTGTATTTATAGTGTTTAGTGTGTTCAGTGTGTTTAGTGTTTTCAGTGTTTAGTGTGTTCATTGTGTTCAGTGTTTAGTGTGTTCAGTGTGTTCAGTGTGTTTAGTGTATTTATAGTGTTTAGTGTGTTCAGTGTGTTTAGTATGTTCAGTGTGTTTAGTGTTTTCAGTGTTTAGTGTGTTCATTGTGTTCAGTGTTTAGTGTGTTCAGTGTTCAGTGTATCATGTGTTCAGTGTGTTGTGTTGTGTGTTTAGTGTGGTGTTTAGTGTGTTCAGTGTTCAGTGTGTTTAGTGTGTTCAGTGTTCAGTGTGTTTAGTGTTCAGTGTGTTGTGTTGTGTGTTTAGTGTGTTCAGTGTTTAGTGTGTTCAGTGTTCAGTGTATCATGTGTTCAGTGTGTTGTGTTGTGTGTTTAGTGTGGTGTTTAGTGTGTTCAGTGTTCAGTGTGTTTAGTGTGTTCAGTGTTCAGTGTGTTTAGTGTTCAGTGTGTTGTGTTGTGTGTTTAGTGTGTTGTGTGTTTAGTGTGTTCAGTGTTCAGTGTGTTGTGTTGTGTGGTAGATACAGGAGCTGTTAAATTTAGTTTTTTTGGTTTTTTTTGTAGATTTTTTTTTGTCTCCTCCTCCTGCTTCTCCTCCTGCTTCTCCTCCTGCTTCTCCTCCTGCTTCTCCTCCTGCTTCTCCTCCTCCTCCTGCTTCTTCTCCTCATTCAGATCCACACATCTAACTGTTTACATCTAGAACAGCGCCCCCCACCGGATGCTCCAGCGTTTTGTTTTACTCTCTCTCACTTTACATGTTCTTAACAGTTTAATAATAATAATAATAATAATAATAATAATAATAATAATAATAACAATAATAATAATAATAATGGTTGTTGTTGTTATAAACATGCAGGTTTGTGTGTGTGTGTGTGTGTGTGTGTTGTAGTTGTGTAAAGAGCAGAGGCTGGTTTACTCTGGGCGTCTCCTGCAGGACCACCAGCAGCTGCGGGATGTTCTCAGAGAGGTTGGTATCTGAGAGGAGGAGCAGGATGATGATGAAGGAGGAGGAGTCTAATCTGTTCCTAACCTTCAACACAGCGGGAGCAGATCAGACGAGTTCATACCCGCTCTGAGAGAGAGAGAGAGGTAGAGGTAGAGAGAGAGAGAGGTACTTCTCTACCTCTACCTCTGTTTCTACCTCTCTCTCTCTCTACCTCTACCTCTCTCTCTCTACCTCTCTCTCTCTCTCTACCTCTACCTCTGTTTCTACCTCTCTCTCTCTCTACCTCTACCTCTCTCTCTCTACCTCTCTCTCTCTCTCTACCTCTCTCTCTCTCTACCTCTACCTCTCTCTACCTCTACCTCTCTCTACCTCTCCCTCTCTCTCTCTCTCTCTCTCTCTCTCTGTCTCGTCTGATCTGCTGTGTTGAAGGTTAGGAACAGATTAGACTCCTCCTGCAGTCGGACAGGCCCTGAGTGGAACCCCGCCCCCAGCAGACTGTCCTGATCTGATTAATAACACATTATCAGACTGCATGTTGTTGTTGCCGTGGTGACTGTGCTGTGGTTCGGGGGTCTGTCTGTTCTCTGCAGTGAGGGTAGCTGATCACAGATAGGGTTATGATGTGTGAGGATCTGATTCACTGAGAAATGTGATCTTGGGAGATTGATTAGTCGTGTCTGTGTCTCACAGCAGGACAAGTATCACATGCTGCATCTGGTGTGTGCCCCCCGCAGCCCCCCCCCTCCACCTGCCGACCACACTGACCCCCTGACTTCCCACCCCGGCTCTGTGGTGAGTTCACCCTCCCGTGCAGGCTTCTCCCTTCCAGCTGATTTATTATTAATTAATTTATTAATGAATTTATTTATTTATTTGTTTATTAATTTATTCAGACGAGGGTGGGAGTGACCTCAGCATGTGTTGATCTGTCTTTCCTTAGAATGCAGACGCTGTTGGCCCCTCCCCCTCGGTCTCTGTGTCCAGTCAGGACACGCCCAGCGCCTCCATTAGTTCAGACGGCCTGCGGCACCGAGGGGCTTCCACGCAGACCCCTGACCCCACCGGCTCAGTGCAGCGGTACAGCAGCTCAGCCCAGTCCTACACAGTCTTATACTGTCCTACACAGTCTTATACTGTCCTACACAGTCTTAATGTCTTACACAGTCCTACACAGTCTTCTACCGTACTGCACAGTCTTACAGTCTTATACTGTCCTACACAGTCTTATACAGTACTACACAGTCTTAATGTCTTACACAGTCCTACACAGTCTTCTACCGTACTGCACAGTCTTACACAGTCTTATACTGTCCTACACAGTCTTATACAGTACTACACAGTCTTAATGTCTTACACAGTCCTACACAGTCTTATACTGTCCTACACAGTCTTAATGTCTTACACAGTCCTACACAGTCTTCTACCGTACTGCACAGTCTTACACAGTCTTATACTGTCCTACACAGTCTTATACAGTACTACACAGTCTTAATGTCTTACACAGTCCTACACAGTCTTCTACCGTACTGCACAGTCTTACAGTCTTATACTGTCCTACACAGTCTTATACAGTACTACACAGTCTTAATGTCTTACACAGTCCTACACAGTCTTCTACCGTACTGCACAGTCTTACAGTCTTATACTGTCCTACACAGTCTTATACAGTACTACACAGTCTTAATGTCTTACACAGTCCTACACAGTCTTCTACCGTACTGCACAGTCTTACAGTCTTATACTGTCCTACACAGTCTTATACAGTACTACACAGTCTTAATGTCTTACACAGTCCTACACAGTCTTCTACCGTACTGCACAGTCTTACACAGTCTTATACTGTCCTACACAGTCTTATACTGTCCTACACAGTCTTAATGTCTTACACAGTCCTACACTGTCTTATACTGTCCTACACAGTCTTATACCGTACTGCACAGTCTTACACTGTCTTATACTGTCCTACACAGTCCTACACAGTCTTATACAGTACTACACAGTCTTAATGTCTTACACAGTCCCACACAGTCTTATACCGTACTGCACAGTCTTACATTGTCTTATACTGTCCTACACAGTCTTAATGTCTTACACAGTCCTACACAGTCTTATACCGTACTGCACAGTCTTACACTGTCTTATACTGTCCTACACAGTCTTAATGTCTTACACAGTCCTACACAGTCTTATACCGTACTGCACAGTCTTAGTCTTATACTGTCCTACACAGTCTTATACAGTACTACACAGTCTTAATGTCTTACACAGTCCTACATAGTCTTATACAGTACTACAGTCTTAATGTATTACACAGTGCTACACAGTCTTATACCGTACTGCACAGTCTTATACAGTTCTACAGTCTTATACAGTACTACACAGTCTTAACGTCTTACAGTCTTATACAGTACTACACAGTCTTAATGTCTTACACAGTCCTACACAGTCTTCTACCGTACTCCACAGTCTTACACTGTCTTATACTGTCCTACACAGTCTTAATGTCTTACACAGTCCTACACAGTCTTATACCGTACTGCACAGTCTTACACTGTCTTATACTGTCCTACACAGTCTTAATGTCTTACACAGTCTTATACCGTACTGCACAGTCTTAGTCTTATACTGTCCTACACAGTCTTATACAGTACTACACAGTCTTAATGTCTTACACAGTCCTACACAGTCTTATACAGTACTACAGTCTTAATGTATTACACAGTGCTACACAGTCTTATACCGTACTGCACAGTCTTATACAGTTCTACAGTCTTATACAGTACTACACAGTCATAACGTCTTACAGTCTTATACAGTACTACAGTCTTAATGTCTTACACAGTCCTACACAGTCTTCTACCGTACTCCACAGTCTTACACTGTCTTATACTGTCCTACACAGTCTTAATGTCTTACACAGTCCTACACAGTCTTATACCGTACTGCACAGTCTTACACTGTCTTATACTGTCCTACACAGTCTTAATGTCTTACACAGTCCTACACAGTCTTATACCGTACTGCACAGTCTTAGTCTTATACTGTCCTACACAGTCTTATACAGTACTACACAGTCTTAATGTCTTACACAGTCCTACACAGTCTTATACAGTACTACAGTCTTAATGTATTACACAGTGCTACACAGTCTTATACCGTACTGCAGTCTTACAGTCTTATACTGTCCTACACAGTCTTATACAGTACTACACAGTCTTAATGTATTACACAGTGCTACACAGTCTTATACCGTACTGCACAGTCTTATACAGTTCTACACAGTCTTATACAGTCCTACACAGTCTTACATAGCCTTACAGTCCTACACAGTCCTGCACAATCCTACACAATCCTACAGTCCTACAGTCTTACACAGTCCTACAAAGTCTTATACCATACTGCACAGTCTTACAGTCTTATACAGTACTACACAGTCTTAATGTCTTACACAGTCTTATACCGTACTGCACAGTCTTATACAGTACTACATTGCCTTACAGTCCTACACAGTTCTACACAGTCTTATACAGTACTACAGTCTTAATGTCTTACACAATCCTACACAGTCTTTTACCGTACTGCACAGTCTTACACAGTCTTATACAGTACTACACAGTCTTATACCGTACTGGACAGTCTTACACAGTCTTATACAGTACTACACAGTCTTAATGTCTTACACAGTCCTACACAGTCTTATACCGTACTGCACAGTCTTATACAGTTCTACACAGTCTTACATAGCCTTACAGTCCTACACAGTTCTACACAGTCCTGCACAATCCTACACAATCCTACACAGTCCTACACAATCCTACACAATCCTATACAGTCCTACACAATCCTGTACAGTCCTACACAATCCTGTACAGTCCTACACAGTCCTACACAATCCTGTACAGTCCTACACAATCCTGTACAGTCCTACACAATCCTGTACAGTCCTACACAGTCCTGCACAATCCTATAAAGTCCTACACAATCCTGTACAGTCCTACACAATCCTGTACAGTCCTACACAATCCTGTACAGTCCTACACAATCCTGTACAGTCTTACACAATCCTGTACAGTCCTACACAGTCCTACACAATCCTGTACAGTCCTACACAGTCCTGCACAATCCTATACAGTCCTGCACAATCCTATACAGTCCTACACAATCCTGTACAGTCCTACACAATCCTGTACAGTCTTACACAATCCTGTACAGTCCTACACAGTCCTACACAATCCTACACATAGAGGACTTACAGAGTCTTCATTTAGTGTTGAGTTGTTAAATGTGTGTTTGTGTTTCAGGCCTCAGGCAGTGCCCCTCTCTGCACTGACAGCGCCCCCTGCTGGACCTCCAGCACAGCCTGTTTACTCTCCTGTGCAGATGCTGTGGTGGCAGCAGATGTACGCTCGACATTATTATATGCAATAGTAAGTAACTTACTGACCTCAGTGCAGCAGCAGCGCCCGCCGCAGGTCACAGACAAAAACTGACCTTCTATTAAACTACAACACAGCAATTCTAATACCATTCATCAATAATTAATCAATAAAATCAACCAGCACCTTCTAAAGACGGTCAGTGTTGAGTCTGTAGTCGAGTTAGAGTTTTAGTCTCGTAGTCTCGGGTTAGGGTTTAGGGTTAGGTTTTAGGGTTAGGTTAGGGGTTAGGGTTTAGGGTTTAGGGTTAGGTTAGGGTTTAGGGTTAGGTTAGGGGTTAAGGTTAGGTTTTAGGGTTAGGGGTTAGGGTTAGGGTTTAGGGTTAGGTTAGGGTTTAGGGTTAGGTTAGGGTTTAGGGTTAGGTTAGGGTTAGGGGTTAAGGTTAGGGTTAAGTTAGGGTTAGGTTAGGTTTTAGGTTAGGGTTAGGTTAGGTTTTAGGGTTAGGTTAGGGTTTAGGGTTAGATTAGGGGTTAGGGTTTAGGGTTAGGTTTAGGATTAGGTTAGGGTTAGGTTTAGGATTAGGTTAGGGTTTAGGGTTAGGTTAGGGTTAGGGTTTAGGTTTAGGTTAGGGTTTAGGGTTAGGTTAGGGTTTAGGGTTAGGGTTACTCACCTGATGATCACCTGTACGTTTCCTTTTCTGTTTGCACAGCCAAGCTGCAATGGCCGCCTCCCAGGCATCTGCAGTGGCCCCGCCCCCTCCTCTTAGTCCCCGGCCTGCTGCCGTTCCAGCCCCGCCCAACGAACCTGCAGCCCCTATGGGGCCAAACCCCGCCCCCAACCCTGCCCCGGAGGACCGTCCGGCCAATCAGAACCTGCAGATGAACGCTCAGGGCGGAGCCATTCTGAACGAGGATGAGCTGAACCGTGATTGGCTGGACTGGCTCTACACAGTCTCACGTGCTGCCATTCTACTCAGCATCGTCTATTTCTACTCCTCCTTCGGACGCTTCGTTATGGTGATCGGTGCCGTGCTGCTCGTTTACCTGTGAGTCCCATCATTGTTTATCATCAACATGTTTATTTACAAACAGAAGCACTTAAAACCATCCACACGGTTCTGACAGACTGTAATACACTACAGGAGGCGTAGGGGGCGACGGTGGTTCTGACAGACTGTAATACACTACAGGAAGCGTAGGGGGCGACGGTGGTTCTGACAGACTGTAATACGCTACAAGAGGCGTAGGGGGCGACGGTGGTTCTGACAGACTGTAATACGCTACAAGAGGCGTAGGGGGCGACGGTGGTTCTGACAGACTGTAATACACTACAGGAAGCGTAGGGGGCGACGGTGGTTCTGACAGACTGTAATACACTACAGGAAGCGTAGGGGGCGACGGTGGTTCTGACAGACTGTAATACACTACAGGAAGCGTAGGGGGGCGACGGTGGTTCTGACAGACTGTAATACACTACAGGAGGCGTAGGGGGCGACGGTGGTTCTGACAGACTGTAATACGCTACAGGAAGCGTAGGGGGCGACGGCGGTTCTGACAGACTGTAATACGCTACAGGAGGCGTAGGGGGCGACGGCGGTTCTGACAGACTGTAATACGCTACAGGAAGCGTAGGGGGCGACGGCGGTTCTGACAGACTGTAATACGCTACAGGAGGCGTAGGGGGCGACGGTGGTTCTGACAGACTGTAATACGCTACAGGAGGCGTAGGGGGCGACGGTGGTTCTGACAGACTGTAATACACTACAGGAAGCGTAGGGGGCGACGGTGGTTCTGACAGACTGTAATACGCTACAAGAGGCGTAGGGGGCGACGGTGGTTCTGACAGACTGTAATACGCTACAAGAGGCGTAGGGGGCGACGGTGGTTCTGACAGACTGTAATACACTACAGGAAGCGTAGGGGGGCGACGGTGGTTCTGACAGACTGTAATACACTACAGGAAGCGTAGGGGGGCGACGGTGGTTCTGACAGACTGTAATACACTACAGGAAGCGTAGGGGGCGACGGTGGTTCTGACAGACTGTAATACACTACAGGAAGCGTAGGGGGCGACGGTGGTTCTGACAGACTGTAATACGCTACAGGAGGCGTAGGGGGCGACGGCGGTTCTGACAGACTGTAATACGCTACAGGAGGCGTAGGGGGCGACGGCGGTTCTGACAGACTGTAATACGCTACAGGAAGCGTAGGGGGCGACGGCGGTTCTGACAGACTGTAATACGCTACAGGAGGCGTAGGGGGCGACGGTGGTTCTGACAGACTGTAATACGCTACAGGAGGCGTAGGGGGCGACGGTGGTTCTGACAGACTGTAATACACTACAGGAAGCGTAGGGGGCGACGGTGGTTCTGACAGACTGTAATACGCTACAGGAAGCGTAGGGGGCGACGGTGGTTCTACTGTAATGTACTGTCTGTGGGCGGGGCTGTACTCTGTATGGATTGTAATGTACTGTCTTTGTGGGCGGGGCTGTACTCTGTGTGGGCGGGGCTGTACT
>CM038727.1:38514253-38516753 GCA_021613375.1 Megaleporinus macrocephalus
CTCTTTAATAGGAAGCTGCCTCTTTTTCAAGGGACTGAAAGTAATTGGACAACTATCTTAAAAGCCATTTCATGAGCTACTCCCTCGTTAATCCATCATC
Organism: Megaleporinus macrocephalus; assembly: GCA_021613375.1. Taxonomy (NCBI): domain Eukaryota; kingdom Metazoa; phylum Chordata; class Actinopteri; order Characiformes; family Anostomidae; genus Megaleporinus; species Megaleporinus macrocephalus. The sequence continues at coordinate 38,514,354 of CM038727.1, forward strand.
AGTTCCGGTGGTTAAGACGATTCCAGGTTTGGTGTTTGGAAGCTGTTACTGGGAACTCAAAACATGCGGTCAGAGGGTCTCAGTGAAGCAGTCCGTCATTATTATCTGGACACACCGCTCTCAGTAAAACAACTGAACAAAGCAGTACACCTCATACCCAACAGTAGATCTCCAGGTTTAGGTGGTTCCCCTGAAGAACTTTATAAACATTTTTGGCCCCGTGTGTCTCCTCTTCTTTTTAATATGATTCTTGAAAAACTGTCCAGAATTCCAGAATTCCTCATCATATGAACACAGCTTTAATCACACTCATCCTTAAACCAAACAAAAACCCCACACAGTCCTCCAGCTTCCGTCCAGCATCTTTAATAAACACAGACGGCAAAATCAGAAGTGAGTCTGTGATCTCCTCACTCTAGACCCAGACCGGACTGGACTCAGTAAAGAAGCTCACTCCTCAGAAAACATGAGACCATTATTTAATAGAACCATATACAAACAAAACATCAGCCAAGATCAAAGACCCAGTGCCACCGACGCTTACCTGGTTGCGTTCTGCCTTCTCCCGCTCGATTCTGCTCCATTTCCTGGAACCTAAAGGGTCAAAACACCCAAATTAAGTCTTATCTACAAGATTAGTAATTATAAAAATACTTACCTGGGTTCAAAATCCCCAAAAAAATCCCCTAATACTTACCTGTAACCTTGAAAAAAAGACAGGAGTATGAATATATAATAATTCCCCCCCTTTAAATGATTTAAAACGATTTAATTCCACCTGAAAAAAACATGTCTGGGCAGAGAATTCGCTCTCCCTGCAGCGGCAGGGGAGGGGGGCCTCTCACTCCCCCCTCCTCCTGCAGAGGAGAACGGTTAATATTTAACAGGGGAGGAGCCAAACGCTCCCTCCGACCATTTAATCAGCTACGCCTGCAGATAGACAGCACTCTGGACTGCACTTGCTTCGGAGAAAGCCTGTGTGAGGATGAAGACGATTCCACACTCTCCTTAAGCAGCTTTTTAGTTGTTTTTTGAAGAAAATCCATTCACTAAAAACAACTCTTTCACCTGTGAGGACTTTTGTTGTTCCACCATTTAGAAAGTTTGTTATTTTCCGGTTTAGAGTGTGTTTTTTGGTGGACTTTAAGATTGAAGAGGTCAATTGGCAGGATCTGTGCCTGATGAAGGTTCGAACTGGAACCGAAACGTTGCAACAACAGGCCTGCCAACATGGTTGTTCTGAGCTTAATCCGACTGATAACCCTAACCAAAGGGACAGTCGTGTAAGAATTGAAATTTGAATCTCGCACTTGACGCTTTGATCCGACTGATAACCCTAACCAAAGGGACAGTCGTGTAAGAATTGTTTGGAATTTGAACCTCGGACTGGACGCTTTAATCCGACTGATAACCCTAACCAAAGGGACAGTCGTGTAAGAATTGAAATTTGAATCTCGCACTTGACGCTTTAATCCGACTGATAACCCTAACCAAAGGGACAGTCGTGTAAGAATTGTTCCTCGGGCTGGACGCTATGATCCGACTGATAACCCCTAACCAAAGGGACAGTCGTGTAAGAATTGAAATTTGAATCTCGCACTTGACGCTTTGATCCGACTGATAACCCTAACCAAAGGGACAGTCGTGTAAGAATTGTTTGGAATTTAAACCTCGGACTGGACGCTATGATCCGACTGATAACCCCTAACCAAAGGGACAGTCGTGTAAGAATGGAAATTTGAATCTCGCACTTGACGCTTTGATCCGACTGATAACCCTAACCAAAGGGACAGTCGTGTAAGAACTGTTTGGAATTTAAACCTCGGACTGGACGCTATGATCCGACTGATAACCCTAACCAAAGGGACAGTCGTGTAAGAATTGTTTGGAATCTGAATCTCGCACTTGACGCTTTAACCCGACTGATAAACCCTAACCAAAGGGACAGTCGTTGAAGAATTTTTTGAGTCTGAACCTCACACAGGATGCTTTAATCCGACTGATAACCCTAACCAAAGGGACAGTCAACCAAATTTTTGGAAACCCCAGGTGCGTTACTTACGACGTACCTGGTACAAAGAGAAACTTCTTCAATGAAAGGGGCAGATTAGAAAAATAGAGGGACATAGAGAGGATACCCCGGATAAAAGATTTTGAGGAGTGTGGATGTGGGAGTTGGGTGGGGGGGGTGGATCGTGATTGGTGACAAATGGTAGGCCAGTGCCTAACGTAGGTCCCGGACTTGTCTGGAGCCTCGGTCTTTTAGGGCAAAACCCTAATCTTTACCTTTCCCCTATACCTAACCTTAACCTTACCCTAACCCTAACCTTAACCTTACCCTAACCCTAACCTTAACCTTACCCTAACCCTAACCTTAACCTAACCCTAACCTTAACCTTA
>CM038727.1:38521753-38524253 GCA_021613375.1 Megaleporinus macrocephalus
TCATCTATCTATCTATCTATCTATTTATTTATTCATCTATCTATTTATTTATTCATCTATCTATCTATTTATTCATCTATCTATCCATCTATCTATCTATTTATTTATTTATTCATCTATCTATCTATTTATTCATCTATCTATCTATCTATGTATCTATCTATCTATCTATTTATTTATTTATTCATCTATCTATTTATTCATCTATCTATCTATCTATCTATCTATCTATCTATCTATCTATCTATTTATTTATTTATTCATCTATCTATCTATTTATTCATCTATCTATCTATCTATCTATCTATCTATCTATCTATCTATCTATCTATCGATCTATCTATCTATCTACTCATCTTTCTATCTATCTATCTACTCATCTTTCTATCTATCTATTTATTCATCTATCTATCTATTCATCTATCTATCTATCTATTTATTCATTTATCTATCTATCTATCTATCTATCTATCTATCTATCTATCTATCTATTTATTTATTTATTAATCTATCTATTTATTCATCTATCTATCTATCTATCTATCTATTTATTCATCTATCTATCTATCTATCTATCTATCTATCTATCTATCTATTTATTCATCTATCTATCTATCTATCTATCTATCTATCTATCTATCTATCTATCTATCTATCTCTCTATTTATTCATCTATCTATCTATCTATCTATCTATCTATCTATCTATCTATCTATCTATCTATAGTTTTTCAGCAGTACTACAAAATATCTAAGAGGATCAACTGCTGGAACTTTCTATCTTCAGCTGGTCGTATTGCGTCTGTTAAAATTCTCCCCAAAGTCATCTTTTTCTATGACACCCGTGACCCTCATTGAACACAGCAGTAAACTCCTCCTACTGGAAAGAGAGGAGCAACCAGAGGAGAGGAGCAACCAGAGGAGAGGAGCAACCAGAGGAGAGGAGCAACCAGAGGAGAGGAGCAACCAGCCTAGAGGATCTCTTCAGTGATGTCTCTCTCTAAAGACCTTCGACCTTCTGAAACTATCTATTATAGTTTCAGAAGGTCGACCTACTATGTATCTATCTATCTATTTATTCATCTATCTATCTATCTATCTATCTATCTATTTATTCATCTATCTATCTATTCATCTATCTATCTATCTATCTATCTATCTATTTATTCATCTATATCTATTTATTCATCTATCTATCTATCTATCTATCTATCTATCTATCTATCTATCTATCTATCTATCTATCTATTCATCTATCTATCTATCTGTCTATCTATCTATTTATTCATCTATCTATCTATCTATCTATCTATCTATCTATCTATCTATCTATCTATTTATTCATCTATCTATTTATTCATCTATCTATCTATTTATTTATTCATCTATCTATCTGTTTATTCATCTATCTATCTATCTATCTATCTATCTATCTATCTATCTATTTATCTATCTATTTATTTATTCATCTATCTATCTATTTATCTATCTATCTATCTGTCTATCTATCTATCTATCTATTCATCTATCTATCTATCTGTCTATCTATCTATTTATTCATCTATCTATCTATCTATCTATCTATCTATCTATCTATCTATCTATCTATCTATCTATCTATCTATCTATCTATTCATCTATCTATTTATTCATCTATCTATCTATTTATTTATTCATCTATCTATCTATTTATTCATCTATCTATCTATCTATCTATTTATCTATCTATTTATTTATTCATCTATCTATCTATTTATTCATCTATCTATCTATCTATCTATCTATCTATCTATCTATCTATTTATTCATCTATCTATCTATTCATCTATCTATCTATCTGTCTATCTATCTATTTATTCATCTATCTATCTATCTATCTATCTATCTATCTATCTATCTATCTATCTATTTATCTATCTATTTATTTATTCATCTATCTATCTATTTATTCATCTATCTATCTATCTATCTATCTATCTATCTATCTATCTATCTATCTATCTATCTATCTATCTATCTATCTATCTATTTATTCATCTATCTATCTATTTATTTATTCATCTATCTATCTATGTATTCATCTATCTATCTATCTATCTATCTATTTATCTATCTATTTATTTATTCATCTATCTATCTATTTATTCATCTATCTATCTATCTATCTATCTATCTATCTATCTATCTATCTATCTATCTATTTATTCATCTATCTATCTATTCATCTATCTATCTATCTGTCTATCTATCTATTTATTCATCTATCTATCTATCTATCTATTTATTTATTCATCTATCTATTCATCTATCTATCTATTTATTTATTCATCTATCTATCTATTTATTCATCTATCTATCTATCTATCTATTTATCTATCTATTTATTTATTCATCTATCTATCTATTTATTCATCTATCTATCTATCTATCTATCTATCTATCTATCTATCTATCTATCTATCTATCTATTTATTCATCTATCTATCTATTCATCTATCTAT
>CM038727.1:38534253-38576753 GCA_021613375.1 Megaleporinus macrocephalus
CTATCTATCTATCTATCTATCTATCTATTTATCTATCTATCTATTTATTTATTCATCTATCTATTTATTCATCTATCTATCTATCTATTTATTTATTCATCTATCTATCTATTTATTCATCTATCTATCCATCTATCTATCTATCTATCTATTTATTTATTTATTCATCTATCTATTTATTCATCTATCTATCTATCTATCTCTATCTATCTATTTATTCATCTATCTATCTATCTATCTATCTATCTATCTATCTATCTATCTCTCTATTTATTCATCTATCTATCTATCTGTCTATCTATCTTTTTATTTATTCATCTATCTATTTATCTATCTATTTATCTATCTATCTATCTATCTATCTATCTATCTATTTATTTATTCATCTATCTATCTATCTATCATCTATCTATCTATCTATCTATTCATCTATCTATCTATCTATCTATTTATTCATCTATCTATCTATTTATTCATCTATCTATTTATTCATCTATCTATCTATCTATCTATTTATTCATCTATCTATCTATTAATCTACCTATCTATTTATCTATTTATTCATCTATCTATCTATCTATCTATCTATCTATCTATCTATCTATCTATCTATCTATTTATTCATCTATCTATCTATCTATCTATCTATCTATTCATCTATCTATCTTTCTATTCATCTATCTGTCTGTCTATCTATCTATCTATTTATTTATTCATCTATCTATTTATTCATCCATCTATCTATCTATCTATCTATTCATCTATCTATCTATCTATCTATCTATCTATCTATCTATCTATCTATCTATCTATCTATCTATTTTTTATTTTATTTTCTGCTCAATACCAGCTGTTAATCTGACGCCCCCCGTTTGTAATTCTGTTTTGTCCTGTGTGTTTGTGTGTCTCCTCTGTAGACGTCTTCTTCTACATGGTTCTGTTTTTTAGGGTTAGGTTAGGGTTAGGTTAGGGCTAGGTTAGGGTTAGGTTAAGTTTAGGGTTAGGTTAAGTTTAGGTTAGGATTAGGGTTAGGGTTAGGTTAGGGTTAGTTTAGGTTTAGGTTAAGTTTAGGGTTAGGATTAGGGTTAGGTTACGTTTAGGGTTAGGTTAGGGTTAGGTTAAGTTTAGGGTTAGGATTAGGGTTAGGTTAAGTTTAGGGTTAGTTTAGGTTAAGTTTAGGGTTAGTTTAGGTTAAGTTTAGGATTAGGTTAGGGTTAGGTTAGGGTTAGGTTAAGTTTAGGGTTAGGGTTCGGATTAGGGTTAGGTTAAGTTTAGGGTTAGTTTAGGTTAAGTTTAGGGTTAGGTTAGGGTTAGAGTTAGGGTTAGGCGAGGCCAGTGGGGGGCTGGGGAGGTGGGGGTCTGGTTTGGATAAGGGAGGGTTTAGTGGAATTGGGATGGGATCATACAAGCTGTGCGAGACAGGTGGAGAAAGTGGGAGTGGCTTGTACACAAGATGTCTTTCAGAGGCAGTTTAAAGTTAACAGCTTCGTCCCTCTGGCATCGGCTGGCTGTCCTGGAACCTCCCCGGGGCCCTCAGTGGAACTCAGGCGATTCTCGTTGATTTGATTTGGGAATAAACTTCAGTGGGTTCAGCGAAGTGTCCCATACTTGCCTAGAAAGGACGGGGGACAGAGTCTCACACAACTGGACAGCAGGAAGACATTTAGACTGCAGCTTCAACAGAGACTCCTGTACGGCTCTGTAGACGCCCTGTAGAGACAGAGGAGCAGAGCTGGGGGGGACTGATGACCTGTCCTTCACTGAACGTCCCTCCTGCTACACCAGCGTTCTGAAGACAGTCGTCCCTCGACTCCCTCTACTGGGTTCTCCGAGAGCTGGTCTACAGCTCAGCTGTCACTCAAGCATGGGACGTCCCCAGTCCTGACGAAGAGGATATCTCTCTCTCTCTCTGTCTCTCTCTGTTTCTCTCTGTGTCTCTCTCTCTGTCTCTGTCTCTCTCTGTGTGTTTCTCTCTCTCTCTGTCTGTCTGTCTCTCTCTGTCACTCTCTGTCACTCTTTCTCTCTGTCTCTGTCATTCTCTCTCTCTGTGTCTCTCTCTCTCTGTCTCTCTGTGTGTCTCTCTGTCTCTCTCTCTGTGTGTCTCTCTGTGTCTGTCTTTCTCTCTGTCTCTTTGTCTCGCTCTGTTTCTCTCTGTGTCCCTGCGTCTGTCTCTCTCTGTGTGTCTCTCTCTCTCTGTCTGTCACTTTCTCTCTGTCACTCTTTCTCTCTGTCTCTGTCATTCTCTCTCTCTCTGTGTCTCTCTGTCTCTCTCTGTGTGTCTCTCTCTCTTTGTCTCGGTCTCTCTCTTTCTCTCTCTCTCTCTCTCTCTCTGTCTCTGTCTGTCTCTCTGTCTCTGTCATTCTCTCTCTGCCTTTCTCTCTGTCTTTCTCTCTGTCTTTCTGTCTCTCTCTGTCCCTCTGTCTCTCTCTGTGTCTCTTTGTCTCTCTGTGTCTCTGTCTCTCTCTGTGTGTCTCTCTCTCTCTGTCTCTGTCTCTCTCTCTCTGTCTCTCTGTCTGTCTCTCTCTGTGTCTCTCTGTCTCTCTCTGTCTGTCATTCTCTCTCTCTGCCTTTCTCTCTGTTTTTCTGTCTCTCTCTCTGTCTCTCTCTGTGTGTTTCTCTCTCTCTCTGTCTGTCTGTCTCTCTCTGTCACTCTGTCATTCTCTCTCTCTGTCTCTCTCTCTGTCTCTGTCTCTCTCTCTGTGTAATCTAATTGTTCTCAGTGTGCTCTGTATTTATTTGTTTATTTATTTATTTGTGGAGGATGTAAGAGATGTTTATCGGGGGGGGGGGGGCTCTCCTTCCTGCTGAAACAGTGAGTAACGTCCTGCTATCGATCAGTAAGTGAGTGAGTGAGTGAGTAAGTGAGTGAGTGTGCGAGAGAGCGAGTGAGTGAGGGGTGATGGTGGAGCTGAAGGCTGAATGGACGTGTGATTGGAATGATAAGACTGAGAGAGCGGGTCACTCAGCTAATGTACTGAATCCTGAACTAGTGACTCACAGCAGTGAACAGTTAAACACCAGAAACTGATCAGCAGATTCAGCACCTAATTCTTCACTAAAGGAGGTGTGAACTGGTGGTGATGGTGTTTACAGTGGTGGTGGTGATGGTGTTTACAGTGGTGGTGGTGATGGTGTTAAAAGTTGTGAGTTTGTGTGAGTGTGTGTGTGTGTATGTGTGTGTATATATATGTGTGTGTATGAGTGTATGTGTGTGTGTATGGTGTGTGTGTATGAGTGTGTGTGTGTATATGTATGTGTGTGTGTGTGTATGAGTGTTTGTGTGTGTGTGTGTGTGTGAGTGTGTGAGTGTGTGTGCATATGTGTGTATGTGTGTGTGTGTGAGTGTGTGTGTATATGTGTGTGTATGAGTGTGTGTGTGTGTGTATGTTTGTGTGTGTGTATGAGTGTGTGTGCAGTAAATCCCACGTGGAGCACTGTTGTGGTTTCTGGGTGGTGTATATATTTTTTGTGTACAAACACTTTTTTATTTTTTGTGTTGTAATGTTACAGAGTGACGCTCTTCAGAGCTCCAATAAATATATTGCACTTAAAAATCATTCAAACAAGATATTAGATACAAATACAGTAAACAAAACAATACACACAAAATAAAACAGAGCGACAGAGTGAGAGAGAGAGAGAGAGAGAGAGAAAGAGAGTGAGAGTAAGTGAGAGAGAGAGAGAGAGAGTGAGAGTAAGTGAGAGAGAGAGAGAGAGAGTGAGAGTAAGTGAGAGAGAGAGAGAGAGTGAGAGTAAGTGAGAGAGAGAGAGAGAGTGAGAGTAAGTGAGAGAGAGAGAGAGAGAGAGAGAGAGAGAGAGATACATTATTGATCTTTTTACTGTGTTATTATATCAGAAACACACACACGCCCCCTGCAGGTGGAGCTGGTAACAGTTTCACACAGCTCACACCTGATCACCTACCCACACACCACATCTCTGTACACTGGAGACTTGTGTTTAACTCCACTTTCACTCTCTCTCACTCTCAGTATCTCTTTCACTCTTTGTCTCTCTCACTCTCTCTCACTCTGTCTCTCACTCTCTTTCTCAGTCTCTGTATCTGTCTCTCTCTCTCTCTCTCTCTCTCTCTCTCTCCTGACGATCTCTTGTGAGTTAAGAAGAGTGACCGCTGGGGTTCAAATTTTGAGTGTATTTCTGACCTTTAGTCCTACAAACACTGTTAAACTGTCTGTGTGTTTGTGTGTGTTTGTTTGTATGTGTGTTTGTGTGTGTTTGTTTGTACATGTGTGTGTGTTTGTTTGTATATGTGTGTATGTATGTGTGTTTGTTTGTTTGTATGTGTGTGTGTGTGTGTGTGTGTCTGTGTGTTTGTGTGTGTGTTCATGTGTGTGTGAGAGAATGTGTGGGTGTTTTTGTGTGTGTGTGAATGTTTGTGTTTGTGTGTGTGTATATGGGTGTCAGTATGTGTGTGTGTGTATATGTGTGTGTGAGTATGTGTGTGTGTTTGTGTATATGTGTTTGAGCAAGTGTGTGTGTGTGTGCCAGTGTGTTTGTGTGTGACTGTGTGTGACTGTGTGTAAGTGTGTGTGTTTGTGTGTGAGCGATTGTGTGTGTATGTGTGTGTGTGTGAATGTGTGTGCATTTGTTCATGTGTGTGTGAGAGAATGTGTGGGTGTTTGTGTGTGTGCGCAAGTGTGTGTGTGAGTGTGTGTAAGTGTTTGTGTGTGTGAGAGTGATTATGTGTGTGTGTTTGTGAGTGATTGTGTGTGTAAGAGTTTTTGTGTTTGTGTGTGAGTGTTTGTGTTTGTGTGTAAGTGTGTGTGAGTTTTTGTGTGAGAGTGTTTGTGTGTGTGTGAGTGTGTGTGTGTAAGCAGCTGGCTGTAAATCTTAAATAGAAGCAATTAACAATTATTGTTCAAAAATTATTAAGTTAATTATTATTATTATTATTATTATTATTATTATTATTATTATTGATTTAGCTGAACGGACTCTTTCTAGGCACACACCAACACCCACACACACACACACACACAGTGGTGATTGGGTTAGAGGGGACCACACTAATGAGGTCACTACAGATCCGGCTGAAGATCTGCGGACCCTCACTCTCAGGTGTGGAGAAGCGGCTCTGGAGAGGTGGAACCAGCTCGAGCTGCAGCTCTGACCGCTCACAGCTCCTCGTTTCCCGTCCAGCTCGTTAGTACGTTTAGAAAAGGTTATTACGAACTCTCTCGTCTCTCTGACTTTTAAATACAATCAATAACAACATGATTCCTTCAGGAGCGTCCATCACCATCACCTCCTCAACATATACTCCAACCCCAGACCTTCATCACTCCCAGCTGTCCAGCCCTCACAGAGGAGCTCCACCAAAATCACCACAATTCAGCACTTCAGGTTTAAACAGAGATTCAGAGTGTTTTGGTTCAGATGGTGTTTACAGTGGTGGTGATGGTGTTTACAGTGGTGGTGATGGTGTTTACAGTGGTGGTGATGATGTTTACAGTGGTGGTGATGGTGTTTACAGTGGTGGTGCTGATGGTGTTTACAGTGGTGGTGGTGTTTACAGTGGTGGTGATGGTGTTTACAGTGTTGGTGTTTACAGTGGTGGTGGTGTTTACAGTGGTGGTGATGATGTTTACAGTGGTGGTGGTGTTTACAGTGGTGGTGGTGGTGTTTACAGTGGTGGTGATGGTGTTTACAGTGGTGGTGGTGGTGTTTACAGTGGTGGTGATGATGTTTACAGTGGTGGTGATGGTGTTTACAGTGGTGGTGATGATGTTTACAGTGGTGGTGGTGGTGTTTACAGTGATGGTGATGGTGTTTACAGTGGTGGTGATGATATTTACAGTGGTGGTGATGGTGTTTACAGTGGTGGTGATGGTGTTTACAGTGGTGGTGATGATGTTTACAGTGGTGGTGATGGTGTTTACAGTGGGGGTGATGATGTTTACAGTGGTGGTGATGGTGTTTACAGTGGTGGTGATGGTAACCAGGGGTCTCCATGTCTACAACACTAATCTACACATAGTATTTACTATGAAACCCACCAGTGAAGCTACACGTGTCTTCTGAGTTTATCTGGATGTTGATGGTAAAATGTGGAAGATCTGAAAATACTAGGTTTTCTTTGGGGACTATTTGAACCTCACAGCGTCCTGCATGTATCCCTCCACCATGAATGGAGTTTAAGACTGAGATCTTCTCTAAACTATCATAAACAGCGTCTCAGAATCAGACAGTGTATTTATAACATCTACTGTAAGAACTTTCTGTGAGGAGCTTTTAGAGGAGGACGTCTGGTTCCATTCACCACCACTGTGAACAGATCTGACTGTATCTAGAACAGCTTTTAGAGGTGGACGTCTGGTTCCATTCACCTCCACTGTGAACAGATCTGACTGTATCTAGAACAGCTTTTAGAGGTGGACATCTGGTTCCATTCACCACCACTGCAAACAGATCTGACTGTATCTAGAATAGAGTCTCACACAGAACCCACTCTGAATGACTATGCACAGAATTCTGGTGGAGTACCCCTTTCAAACCACACCAGGCTCTTCTCCATGGTGCAGCTGGATGGAGAACAGAGTCTCTGATGTTCTGATGAACAGGTCCGAGCGCTGTACTGTATTCCGTCCAGACGTGTGAAGATGGAGAGAACGGAGGAAGAGGAGAAAGAGTGTCTCCACAGTGGAGTTCATCACCGTCCTCTTACTGAACATTCACTTCTTGTCCTATCAGGAGTGCTTTGGTGTTTGTTTGTTTGTTTGTTTGTTTCTCCAGTAGGGCTGTGGTCAGCAGCTGTTCCGGGTCGTTGAACAGTCTAATTAATATCAGTCTCACTATTTACACTTTCAGAGTCTGTGTGTGTGTGTTTGTGTGTATGTGTGTGTGTGTGTGTGTGTGTGTGTTTGTGGGGGCGTGGAGGGGTGCAGCAGATGGCTGTGGACTGAATGGGTGGGGCTAAACTGCTGTAGGCTGAGTGGGTGGAGCTAAACTGCTTAAGGCTGAGTGGGTGGAGCTAAACTGCTGTAGGCTGAGTGGGTGGAGCTAAACTGCTGTAGGCTGAGTGGGTGGAGCTAAACTGCTGTAGGCTGAGTGGGTGGAGCTAAACTGCACTGTGTATATATATCTGTAGATTATAAAACCTAAGGAGCACAGACGCTGCAGTAGCTCCGCCCCCATTTTGTGGAACAACCCCTTATGTCACCCCGGCAGTGGGGTGTGTTCGGCGACTGTGTGTGTAAATCCTTATCGTTACTGAGGCCGGAGCGTGGAGCCCCCCGGTCATACGAAGGGGGTCATGACGGTGTTGGAGTGGCGCAGGCTCTGGATGGCCGCGTACGGGCCCTGCTGGAAGTAGTGGTGGTAGCGGGGCATGTGGAAGGAGGGGAAGGTGGGCCCGCTGGCCTGCATGGATCCAGCCAGAGCGGAGGGGGTGAGGGGCACGCCCAGCCGGCCGTAGGGGGGCAGCGAGCCCTGGATGGGGGGTAGGGGGCCGCCCAGGCCGCTGCCGCCGGAGCCCAGAGCCGACAGGGACTGAGGAGGCTGGAAACCCGAGAATCCGGAGGGAGAGGAGACCCAGGAGCTCAGAGAGAGATTATCAGAGGCTGTAAACGCAGAACCTGCACACAGCATACCAAACACAGTACATCAGTCTCAGCACCATCTACAGCCTCACACTCCCATACACTCCCTCACACTCCCACACAAACTCCCTCACACTCTTATACACTCCCTCCCATACACACTCCCTCACACTTCCATACACACTCCCATACACTCCCTCACACTCCCATACATTCCCTCACACTCCCACACACACTCTTATACGCTCCCTCCCATACACACTCCCTTTCAATTCCATACAAACTCCTATACACTCCCTCCCATACACACACCCTCACACTCTCATAAACACTCCCATACACTCCCTCACACTCCCACACACACTCCTATACACTCCCTCACACTTCCATACACACTCCCATACACTCCCTCACACTCCCATACACACTCCCATACATTCCCTCACACTCCCACACACACTCTTATACGCTCCCTCCCATACACACTCCCTTTCAATTCCATACAAACTCCTATACTCTCCCTCCCATACACACACCCTCACACTCTCATAAACACTCCCATACACTCCCTCACACTCCCACACACACTCTTATACACTCCCTCCCATACACACTCCCTCACAATTCCATACAAACTCCTATACACTCCCTCCCATACACACTCCCTCACACTCTCATACACACTCCTATACACTCCCTCACACTTCCATACACACTCCCATACACTCCCTCACACTCCCACACACACTCTTATACACTCCCTCCCATACACACTCCCTCACAATTCCATACAAACTCCTATACACTCCCTGACACTCTTATACACTCCCTCACACTCCTATACACTCTCTCACACTCCCACACACACTCCCTCACACTCTCTCACACTCCCACACACACTCCCTCACACTCCCTCACACTCCTATACACTCCCTCACACTCCCACACACACTCTTATACACTCCCTCCCATACAAACTCCCTCACAATTCCATACAAACTCCTATACACTCCCTCACACTCCTATACAGTCCCTCACACTCCCTCACACTCCCTCACACTCCTATACACTCCCTCACACTCCTATACACTCCCTCACACTCCCATACACACTACAATACACTCTCTCACACTCCCACACACACTCTTATACATTCCCTCCCATACACACTCCCTCACAATTCCATACAAACTCCTATACACTCTCTCCCATACATACTCCCTCACACTCTCATACACACTCCCATACACTCCCTCACACTCTCATACACACTCCCTCACACTCCCATACACACTCCCTCACACTCTCATACACACTCCTATACACTCCCTCACACTCCCATACACACTCCTATACACTCCCTCACACTTCCATACACACTCCCTCACACTCCCATACACACTCCTATACACTCTCTCACACCCCCACACAAACTCCCTCACACTCCCATACACACTCCCATACACTCCCTCACACTCCCATACACACTCCCATACATTCCCTCACACTCCCACACACACTCTTATACGCTCCCTCCCATACACACTCCCTTTCAATTCCATACAAACTCGTATACACTCCCTCCCATACACACTCCCTCACACTCTCATACACACTCCCATACACTCCCTCACACTCCCACACACACTCTTATACACTCCCTCCCATACACACTCCCTCACAATTCCATACAAACTCCTATACACTCCCTCCCATACACACTCCCTCACACTCTCATACACACTCCTATACACTCCCTCACACTTCCATACACACTCCCATACACTCCCACACAATCTCCGTCACACTCCCACACACACTCTTATACAATCCCTCCCATACACACTCCCTCACAATTCCATACAAACTCCTATACACTCCCTGACACTCTTATACTCTCCCTCACACTCCTATACACTCTGTCACACCCCTTCACACTCCTATACACTCTCTCACACTCCCACACACACTCCCTCACACTCTCTCACACTCCCACACACACTCCCTCACACTCCCTCACACTCCTATACACTCCCTCACACTCCCACACACACTCTTATACACTCCCTCCCATACAAACTCCCTCACAATTCCATACAAATTCCTATACACTCCCTCACACTCCTATACAGTCCCTCACACTCCCTCACACTCCTATACACTCCCTGACACTCTTATACTCTCCCTCACACTCCTATACACTCTGTCACACCCCTTCACACTCCTATACACTCTCTCACACTCCCACACACACTCCCTCACACTCTCTCACACTCCCACACACACTCCCTCACACTCCCTCACACTCCTATACACTCCCTCACACTCCCACACACACTCTTATACACTCCCTCCCATACAAACTCCCTCACAATTCCATACAAATTCCTATACACTCCCTCACACTCCTATACAGTCCCTCACACTCCCTCACACTCCCTCACACTCCTATACACTCCCTCACACTCCTATACACTCCCTCACACTCCCATACACACTCCAATACACTCTCTCACACTCCCACACACACTCATACACTCCCTCCCATACACACTCCCTCACAATTCCATACAAACTCCTATACACTCTCTCCCATACATACTCCCTCACACTCTCATACACACTCCCATACACTCCCTCACACTCTCATACACACTCCCTCACACTCCCATACACACTCCCTCACACTCTCATACACACTCCCATACACTCCCTCACACTCCCATACACACTCCTATACACTCCCTCACACTTCCATACACACTCCCTCACACTCCTATACACTCTCTCACACCCCCACACAAACTCCCTCACACTCCCATACACACTCCCTCACACTCCCATACACTCCCTCCCCTACACACTCCCTCACACTCCCATACACACTCCTATACACTCCCTCACACTTCCATACACACTCCTATACACTCCCTCACACTCCCACACAATCTCCGTCACACTCCCACACACACTCTTATACAATCCCTCCCATACACACTCCCTCACAGTCCCATACACACTCCTATACACTCTCTCACACTCCCACACAAACTCCCTCACACTCCCACACACACTTTTATACACTCCCTCCCATACACACTCCCTCACACTTCCATACACACTCTTATACACTCCCTCCCATACACACTCCCTCACAATTCCATACAAACTCCTATACACTCCCTCACACTCCCACACACACTCTTATACACTCCCTCCCATACACACTCCCTCACAATTCCATACAAACTCCTATACAATCCCTCACACTCCTATACACTCCCTCACACTCCTATACACTCTCTTACACTCCTTCACACTCCTATACACTCTCTCACACTCCCACACACACTCCCTCACACTCCTATACACTCCCTCACACTCCCATACACACTCCAATACACTCTCTCACACTCCCACACACACTCTTATACACTCCCTCCCATACACACTCCCTCACAATTCCATACAAACTCCTATACACTCTCTCCCATACACACTCCCTCACACTCTCATACACACTCCCATACACTCCCTCACACTCTCATACACACTCCCTCACACTCCCATACACACTCCCTCACACTCCCATACACACTCCTATACACTCCCTCACACTCCCATACACACTCCTATGCACTCCCTCACACTTCCATACGCACTCCTATACACTCCCTCACACTCCCACACACACTCCTATACACTCTCACACTCCCACACTCCCTCCCATACACACTCCCTCACACTCCCACACACACTCTTATACACTCCCTCCCATACACACTCCCTCACAATTCCATACAAACCCCTATACACTCCCTCACACTCCTATACACTCTCTCACACTCCTATACACTCCCTCACACTCCTATACACTCTCTCACACTCGCTCACACTCCTATACACTCCCTCACACTTCCATACACACTCCCTCACACTTCCATACACACTCCCTCACACTCCCATACACACTCCTATACACTCTCTCACACTCCCACACAAACTCCCTCACACTCCCATACACACTCCTATACACTCTCTCACACTCCCACACAAACTCCCTCACACTCCCACACACACTCCTATACACTGCCTCCCATACACACTCCCTCACACTCTCTCACACACTCCTATACACTCCCTCACACTTCCATACACACTCCTATACACTCCCTCACACTCCCACACACACTCCTATACACTCTCACACTCCCACACACACTCCTATACACTCCCTCACACTCCCACACACACTCTTATACACTCCCTCCCACACAAACTCCCTCACACTCCCACACACACTCCTATACACTGCCTCCCATACACACTCCCTCACTCTCTCTCACACACTCCCACACAAACTGCCTCACACTCCCATACACACTCCTATACACTCTCTCACACTCCTATACACTCCCTCACACTCCTATACACTCTCTCACACTCCTATACACTCCCTCACACTCTCATACACACTCCTATACACTCCCTCACACTCTCATACACACTCCCTCACACTCCCATACACACTCCTATACACTCTCTCACACTCCCACACAAACTCCCTCACACACTCCTATACACTGCCTCCCATACACACTCCCTCACACTCTCTCACACACTCCCACACAAACTGCCTCACACTCCCATACACACTCCTATACACTCCCTCACACTCCTATACACTCCCTCACACTCCTATACACTCTCTCACACTCCTATACACTCCCTCACACTCTCATACACACTCCTATACACTCCCTCACACTCTCATACACACTCCTATACACTCCCTCACACTCCTATACACTCCCTCACACTCCTATACACTCTCTCACACTCCTATACACTCCCTCACACTCTCATACACACTCCTATACACTCCCTCACACTCCCACACAAACTCCCTCACACTCCCATACACACTCCTATACACTCTCTCACACTCCCACACAAACTCCCTCACACTCCCACACACACTCCTATACACTGCCTCCCATACACACTCCCTCACACTCTCTCACACACTCCCACACAAACTGCCTCATACTCCCATACACACTCCTATACACTCTCTCACACTCCTATACACTCCCTCACACTCCTATACACTCCCTCACACTCCTATACACTCCCTCACACTCTCATACACACTCCTATACACTCCCTCACACTCTCATACACACTCCTATACACTCCCTCACACTCCTATACACTCCCTCACACTCCTATACACACTCCTATACACTCCCTCACACTCCCATACACACTCCCATACACACTCCTATACACTCCCTCACACTTCCATACACACTCCCTCACACTCCCATACACACTCTTATACACTCCCTCCCATACACACTCCCTCACACTCCAATACACACTCCTATACACTCTCTCACACTCCCACACAAACACTCTTATACACTCCCTCCCATACACACTCCCTCACACTTCCATACAAACTCCTATACACTCCTTCACACTCCCATACACACTCCCATACACTCCCTCACACTCTCACACACACTCCCATACACTCCCTCACACTCCCATACACACTCCTATACACTCCCTCACACTTCCATACACACTCCCTCACACTCCCATACACACTCCTATACACTCTCTCACACTCCCACACAAACTCCCTCACACTCCCATCCACACTCCTATACACTCTCTCACACTCCCACACAAACTCCCTCACACTCCCACACACACTCTTATACACCCCCTCCCATACACACTCCCTCACACTTCCATATACACTCCTATACACTCCCTCACACTTCCATACACACTCCCTCACACTTCCATACACACTCCCATACACTGCCTCACACTCCCACACACACTCCTATACACTCCCTCACACTTCCATAAACACTCCCTCCCATACGCACTCCCTCATACTTCCATACACACTCCCATACACTCCCTCACACTTCCATACACACTCCTATACACTCCCTCACACTCCCGTACACACTCCTATTCACTCCCTCACACCCCCACACACACCCTATACACTCCCTCACACTTCCATATACACTCCTATACACTCCCTCACATTCCCATGCACACTCCTATACACTCCCTCCCATACACACTCCCTCACACTTCCATACACACTGCCATACACTCCCTCACACTTCCATACACACTCTTATACACTCCCATACACACTCCTATACACTCCCACACACACTCCCTCCCATACACACTCCCTCACACTCCCATACACACTCCTATACACTCCCATACACACTTCCATACACACTCGTATACACTCCCACACAAACTCCTATACACTCCCTCACACTCCCATACACACTCCTATACACTCCCTCACACTCCTACACACACTCCCTCCCATACACATTCCCTCACACTTCCATACACACTCCTGTACACTCCCTCACACTCCCATACACACTCCTACACACTCCTATACACTCCCTCACACTCCCACACACACTCCTATACACTCCCTCACACTCCCATACACACTCCTATACACTCCCTCACACTCCTACACACACACTCCCTCCCATACACATTCCCTCACACTTCCATACACACTCCTGTACACTCCCTCACACTCCCATACACACTCCTACACACTCCTATACACTCCCACATATACTCCCACAAACACTCCCACACATACTCCCACACATTCCCACATATACTCCCTAACATACTCCCAGACACTTCCTCACACTCCACCACATACTCCCCAACATACTTCCACACACACTCCCACACACACTCCCACACACACTCCCTCATACTCCCACACTCTCCCACATATACTCCCACACACACTTCCGCACATGCTCCTACACACTCCCACATACTCCTCCACAAAGTACCACATAAACTCTCCCACACATACTTCCACAGGCACTCCCACATGCTCTCCCACATACACTCCCTCATACATTCCCACACATACTCCCACACACTTCCCCGCACACTCCCACACATACTCCCACACACACGTACACATACACTTCCACAAACTACCGCATACACTCTCCCACACACACTGAGTGTGTGTTTTCTCACCCCGGCTGTGTGCGGAGTGTCCGTCCTCCCCGAGACCCTCTTCCTCTGTGGTGTAAGTCCGTATAGGAGAGCGAGCGTACGAGTGCTTGTGGATCAGGTTTTCCACACTTTCTCTACAAAACAACAACAAACATCAGTAAACAGAAACAAACCCGGACAGACAGGCGGAGGGCGGCGCGTTCTGATTGGTGGGTGAAAGTCTAACTGGTGAGCTGCTTTAGCTCCTACTCTAAAGCTAACGAGCATCAGCGCGTCTCGTCTGAGGGGCTGATTTGAGGTCAGAATTAGATTTTTTCTGAACTGTCACTTTAACAGACAGCGTGTTGTTCTCTGCGCCGTGACGCGTGTGCGGTAAGTGCATTAGGCTGCGCGAGGTCGGCTCGTGCGCTCGTCTCTGAATCAGAGCAGCCATGCGTCCGCATTACGACCCAACTCAGTTACACAACTGCAATATCTGTCAGCGGCGCAATACAGATCTGTGTGTTTTATCTGCGGTGCGCGAGGGCTGAGTGGGGGGTCGGGGGCCACGGGGGGCGGCTGGTTTCAATCAGTCACCCCAACCAATCAGATTACTGTGTGTTTTAGTGCACTGACTGACTCCAGACTAATGTGATTTCTGCAGCTCCCTGAAGATCAATTGATCAGATCTAATTCACAACCTTCTAAAGAGAGAGACAGAGAGGGGAGGGGGAGGGAAGGGGGTAGGGAGGCAGAGGTGGGTGGGGGAGGGAGAGAGGTGAGCCGGGGGGGGGGGGGGGGGGGGGGGGGGGTCGGTGTGGTGGGGGGGGGGCAGTAACTACAATTTGTAATTCTCCTCCTCAGACTCCGCCCTCCAGTGTACTCCTTTATATCCACTATCCACAAAAAATACCTACATTTAGAGCTATACAGTCAACCTAATGAGAAACTGTAACTCCGTTTATATACAATACCTACATTTAGAGTTATACACTCAACCTAATGAGAAACTGTAACTCAGTTTATATACAATACCTACATTTAGAGTTATACATTCAACCTAATGAGAAACTGTAACTCCGTTTATATACAATACCTACATTTAGAGTTATACATTCAACCCAATGAGAAACTGTAACTCAGTTTATATACAATACCTACATTTAGAGTTATACACTCAACCTAATGAGAAACTGTAACTCCGTTTATATACAATACCTACATTTAGAGTTATACACTCAACCTAATGAGAAACTGTAACTCAGTTTATATACAATACCTACATTTAGAGTTATACATTCAACCTAATGAGAAACTGTAACTCAGTTTATATACAATACCTACATTTAGAGTTATACATTCAACCTAATGAGAAACTGTAACTCAGTTTATATACAATACCTACATTTAGAGTTATACATTCAACCTAATGAGAAACTGTAACTCAGTTTATATACAATACCTACATTTAGAGTTATACATTCAACCTAATGAGAAACTGTAACTCAGTTTATATACAATACCTACATTTAGAGTTATACATTCAACCTAATGAGAAACTGTAACTCAGTTTATATACAATACCTACATTTAAAGTTATACATTCAACCTGACTTAGTTTAGAGTCGACTGGTTGACTGGTTAATGTAGTATAGAATTTTATTTTAGTCTCAGAACTAAACTGTGAGTGTTCTGTTCTGTTTTAGGAGTTTAAGCGAGAGACACCATTACCTCTCGATGTCCGTCAGTCTGGATGAATCTCTGAAGCCTTTAGCAAACGGATTACTGTCGATCTTCAGTTTCGTAATCTGCAAAACAAAATATGAGAAATATAAGATGAAAGATAATCTTAGCCTAAAGTCCCTCCATCCCTCTGTCCTTCTCCTCCTCCCTAGTGCTGTAATCTCCTCAGACTAAACAGCAGACGGAGGCGCAGCCACTGGTCCTCCTACACGAAGACCTTCTGAAATGCTCTGAGATTTATTCATCAGGACACACGACTGCTGTTCAAATATTTAACATTTTAAAGCGATAGTTCAGTCAGACCCCCGGAGCCCCCCCAACCAAAGATATTTTAGCTTGAGACGTGTTAGGTGTCCAGGGTTTGCTTCTTTAGTTATGTTAAGGTTAACGTCAAGGTTAAGTAACACCTCGATGTTTAGCATGATGCTAACTTTTCTCACCAGCTGGTTCTGGTAGGCGGTGACGGCAGTGAACTGGGTCTCGGTGAAAATGAAGGAGCGGAACTCGTCTGATTTGAGGTTGAGCAGCGAGGCCGTGTGTTCTTTCTTCTTTATGATGTGAACTCGAGGCTGATATTTATGCATGGAGTTCAGGATGATCTGAAGAAAAGTTAATTACATCAAACGTTAAAACCGCCCAACAGTCGTAACCATGGTGCGCTGCTGAATACTACGTACGCTACGCGTTTACAATTAAATTCTTATTTAAATGCAGAGCAAACAGTGAGGCTCCTACATGTCCATGCTGGTCCAGTTCATTGTTGGTAAGTTTGACCTTCTCAAAGGAAACCATCTGTTTCAGCAGCTGCTCTCCAGTAAAGGGGGAGTCGGGATGGACGTACAGTCTAAAACAGATACATTACAGATCACATACTCCGCAGATCAGCCCGGACACAACCTGTCTGTTTACAATAACCTGTTAGTCTGTGTGTGTACCGTGCGGGCAGTGGAGGGTCAGCCTTTCCCGCCACCAGCCAGGATGAGCGATGGTAAGCGTATCTGTATCGCTTATTGTCCACGGCAATGATGTCCATCAGAACGATGTACCTGCAGTCCGGCTCCACTCCACTGAAGGACACACGGATGGTTGGGAACATCCTCCTACACACACAGACACATGATCCTGTGAATTGTGAGGACATAACATAAATCCTGACCCTAAAACGTAACAATTAACATTTGCAAGTGAAAACGGTCCCCAAAGCGTAATATATACAGGTTTTAGTCCCCAATGTGTAATATATACAGGTTTTAGTCCCCAAAGCATAATATATACAGGTTTTAGTCCCCAAAGCGTAATATATACAGGTTTTAGTCTCCAAAAGGGGGCTGAGGAGGAGAGGGAGACTAAGGAAGTACACACACACACACACAGTACACACACAGTACACACACAGTACACACACACACACACACACACACACACAGTACACACACAGTACACACACACACACACAGTACACACACAGTACACACACAGTACATTTACACACACAGTACACACACACAGTACATTCACACACACACAGTACATTCACACACACAGTACATTTACACACACAGTACATTCACACACACAGTACATTCACACACACACACACAGTACACACACACACACACACAGTACATTTACACACACAGTACACACACACACAGTACATTCACACACACACAGTACATTCACACACACAGTACATTTACACACACAGTACATTCACACACACAGTACATTCACACACACACACAGTACACACACACACACACAGTACATTCACACACACAGTACATTCACACACACACAGTACACACACAGTACATTCACACACACACATTACATTCACACACACACAAACACAGTACATTCACACACACACACAGTACATTCACACACACACACACACACACACACAGTACATTCACACACACACACAGTACATTCACACACACACACACACACAGTACATTCACACACACACACAGTACATTCACTCACACACACACACAGTACATTCACACACACACACACACAGTACATTCACACACACACACACACACACACACACACACACACACACACACAGTACATTCACACACACACACAGTACATTCACACACACACACACACACACAGTACATTCACACACACACACAGTACATTCACTCACACACACACACAGTACATTCACACACACACAGTACATTCACACACACACACAGTACATTCACACACACACACACAGTACATTCACACACACAGTACAAACACATACACACAGTACACACACACAGTACATTCACACACGCAGTACACACACACAGTACATTCACACACACAATACACACACACACACAGTACAAACAGAAAACACACACAGTACATTCACACACACAGTACACACACAGTATATTAACACACACAGTACACACACAATACATTTACACACACAGTACAAACACATACACACAGTACATTCACACACAGTACATACACACAGTACATTCACACACACAGTACACACACTCGGTACATTCACACACAGTACACACACAGTACATTCACACACAGTACACACACACAGTACATTCACACACACAGTACATTTACACACACAGTACACACACAGTACACACACACAGTACATTCACACACACAGCACACACACACAGTACAAACACACACACACAGTACATTCACACACACAGAACACACACAGTACACACACACAGTACATACAGAACAAACACACACAGTACACACACACAGTACATTCACACACACACACACAGTACACACACACAGTACATTCACACACACACACACACACAGTACACACACACAGTACATTCACACACAGTACACACACACAGTACATTCACACACACACACAGTACATTCACACACACACACAGTACACACACACAGTACATTCACACACAGTACACACACACAGTACATTCACACACAGTACACACACACAGTACATTCACACACACAGTACATTTACACACATAGTACACACACAGTACATACACACAGTACATTCACACACACAGAACACACACAGTACATTCACACACACACACAATACACACACACAGTACATTCATACACAGTACATACAGAACAAACACACACAGTACACACACACAGTACATTTACACACACAGTACACACACAGTACATACACACAGTACATTCACATACACAGTACACACACAGTACACACACACAGTACATTCACACACACAGTACATTCACACACACAGTACACACACAGTACAAACACACACACACACACAGTACATTCACACACACAGAACACACACAGTACATTCACACACACACACACACAGTACATACACAGTACATACAGAACAAACACACACACAGTACATTCAACTATAGAGTATTAAACAGAACTATAGAGTTTAAACAGAACTATAGAGTATTAAACAGTACTATAGAGAATTAAACAGTACTATAGAGAATTAAACAGGACTATAGAGTATTAAACAGAACTATAGAGTATTAAACAGAACTATAGAGTATTAAACAGGACTATAGAGTATTAAACAGTACTATAGAGTATTAAACAGAACTATAGAGTATTAAACACAACTATAGAGTATTAAACAGTACTATAGAGTATTAAACAGAACCATAGAGTATTAAACAGTACTATAGAGTATTAAACAGAACTATAGAGTATTAAACAGCACTATAGAGTATTAAACAGAACTATAGAGTATTAAACACAACTATAGAGTATTAAACAGTACTATAGAGTATTAAACAGAACCATAGAGTATTAAACAGTACTATAGAGTATTAAACAGAACTATAGAGTATTAAACAGCACTATAGAGTATTAAACAGTACTATAGAGTATTAAACAGTACTATAGAGTATTAAACAGTACTATATAATATTAAACAGAACTACAAAGTATTAAACAGTGTTGAACAGTATTATAGAGTATTAAACAGCACTATAGAGTATTAAACAGGACTATAGAGTATTAAACAGTACTATATCATATTAAACAGTACTATAGAGTATTAAATAGCACTATAGAGTATTAAACCGTACTATAGAGTATTAAACAGTACTATATCGTATTAAACAGCACTATAGAGTACTAAACAGTACTATATCATATTAAACAGTACTTTAGAGTATTAAACAGCACTATATCATATTAAACAGTACTATATCATATTAAACAGTACTATATCATATTAAACAGCACTTTAGAGTATTAAACAGTACTATAGAGTATTAAACAGCACTATAGAGTATTAACAGAACTATAGAGTATTAAACAGTACTATATCATATTAAACAGTACTTTAGAGTACTAAACAGCACTATAGAGTATAAAACAGTACTATATCATATTAAACAGTACTATATCATATTAAACTGCACTATAGAGTATTAAACAGTACTATAGAGTATTAAACAGTACTATAGAGTATTAAACAGCACTATAGAATATTAAACAGAACTATAGAGTATTAAACAGGACTATAGAGTATTAAACAGTACTATATAATATTAAACAGAACTACAGAGTATTAAACAGTGTTGAACAGTATTATAGAGTATTAAACAGCACTATAGAATATTAAACAGAACTACAGAGTATTAAACAGTGTTGAACCGTATTATAGGGTATTAAACAGCACTATAGAGTATTAAACAGGACTATAGAGTATTAAACAGTACTATATCATATTAAACAGTAATATATCATATTAAACAGCACTATAGAGTATTAAACAGTACTATAGAATATTAAACAGTACTATATCATATTACACAGTACTATAGAGTATTTAACAGTACTATATCATATTAAACACTACTATAGAGCATTAAACAGTGTTGAACAGTATTATAGAGTATTAAACAGAACTCTAGTATTATATAGTATTATAGAGTTTTGTGCAGTACTATAGAGTATTAAACAATGTTGATCAGTTTTATAGAGTATTAAACAGCACTATAGAATATTAAACAGAACTATAGAGTATGAAACAGCACTATAGAGTATTAAACAGTGTTGAACAGTATTATAGAATATTAAACAGAACTATAGAGTATTAAAGATAATTGAACAGTATTATAGAGAATTGAACAGTATTATAGGGAATTGAACAGTATTATAGAGTATTAAACAGTAATATATAGAACTGAACAGTAATATAGAGAACTGCACAACTCTAGTATTATAGAGTATTAAACAGCACTATAGAACATTAAACAGAACTATAGAGTATTAAACAGCACTATAGAGTATTAAACAGAACTATAGCCTATTAAACAGCACTATTGAATATTAAACAGAACTATAGAGTATGAAACAGCACTATAGAGTATTAGTGTTGAACAGTATTATAAAGTATTAAACAGCACTACAGAGTATTACACAGTGTTGAACAGTATTATCGAGTATTAAACAGCACTATAGTATTATACCGTATTATAGAGAATTGAACAGTAATATAGATAATTGACAGTATTATAGAGAATTGAACATTATTATAGAATATTAAACAGCATTATAGATTATTGCACATTTCTATAGAATATTAAACAGTATTATAGAGTATTGAACATTATTATAGAGAATTGAACATTATTATACAATATTAAACAGTATTATATAGTATTGAACAGTATTGTAGAGAATGCAATCGTTATACATAAAATTGAACAGTATTACAGAGTATTAAGCAGTATTATAGAGTATTGAACAGTATTATAGAGTATTGAACAGTATTATAGAATATTAAACTACTATAAAATATTGAACATTATTATAGAATATTAAACAGTATTATAGAGAATTGAACAGTATTATAGAATATTAAACAGTATTATAAAATATTGAACATTATTATAGATTATTAAACAGTATTATAGACTATTGAACAGTATTATAGAGACTTGAAAAGTATTATAGAGCGTTAAACAGTATTATAGAGTATTGAACAGTATTATAGAATATTAAACAGTATTATAGAGACTTGAAAAGTATTATAGAATATTGAACATTATTATAGAATATTAAACAGTATTATAGAGAAATGAAAACTATTATAGAGTGTTAAACAGTATTATAGAGTATTGAACATTATTATAGAATATTAAACAGTATTAGAGAATTGAACATTATTATAGAATATTAAACAGTATTATAGAGAATTGAAAACTATTATAGAGTGTTAAACAGTATTATAGAGTATTGAACATTATTATAGAATATTGAACAGTATTATAGAGAATTGAACAGTATTATAGAATATTAAATAGTATTATAGAATATTGAACATTATTATAGAATATTAAACAGTATTATAGACTATTGAACAGTATTATAGAGAATTGAACATTATTATAGAGTATTGAACTGTATTATAGAGTATTGAACATTATTATAGAATATTAAACAGTATTATAGAGAACTGAACATTAATATAGAATATTAAACAGTATTATAGAATATTGAATATTATTATAGAATATTAAACAGTATTATAGACTATTTAACAGTATTATAGAGACTTGAAAGGTATTATAGAATATTAAATAGTATTATAGAATATTGAACATTATTATAGAATATTAAACAGTATTATAGACTATTGAACAGTATTATAGAGAATTGAACATTATTATAGAGTATTGAACAGTATTATAGAGTATTGAACATTATTATAGAATATTAAACAGTATTATAGAGAACTGAACATTAATATAGAATATTAAACAGTATTATAGAATATTGAATATTATTATAGAATATTAAACAGTATTATAGACTATTGAACAGTATTATAGAGAATTTAACATTATTATAAAATACAGTATTATAGAGAATTGAACATGAATATAGAATATTAAACAGTATTATAGAGTATTGAACAGTATTATAGAGAATTGAACATTATTATAGAATATTAAACAGTATTATAGATAATTGAACATTAATATAGAATATTATACAGTATTATAGAATATTAAACAGTATTATAGAGAATTGAACATTGTTATATAATATTAAACAGTATTATAGAGAATTGAACATTAATATAGAATATTAAACAGTATTATAGAGAATTGAACATTATTATAGAATATTAAACAATATTATAGAGAATTGAACATTAATATAGAATATTATACAGTTTTGTAGAATATTGAATATTATTATAGAATATTAAACAGTATTATAGAGTATTGAACAGTATTATAGAGAATTGAACATTATTATAGAGAATTGAACATTAATATAGAATATTAAACAGTATTATAGAGAATTGAACATTATTATAGAATATTAAACAATATTATAGAGAATTGAACATTAATATAGAATATTATA
Source organism: Megaleporinus macrocephalus (assembly GCA_021613375.1). Classification (NCBI taxonomy): domain Eukaryota; kingdom Metazoa; phylum Chordata; class Actinopteri; order Characiformes; family Anostomidae; genus Megaleporinus; species Megaleporinus macrocephalus. Next base: position 38,557,978 of record CM038727.1, read on the forward strand.
CAGTTTTATAGAATATTGAATATTATTATAGAATATTAAACTGTATTATAGAGTATTGAACAGTATTATAGAGAATTGAACATTATTATATAATATTAAACAGTATTATAGAGAATTGAACATTAATATAGAATATTAAACAGTATTATAGAGAATTGAACATTATTATATAATATTAAACAGTATTATAGAGAATTGAACATTAATATAGAATATTAAACAGTATTATAGAGTATTGAACAGTATTATAGAGAATTGAACATTATTATTATGTAATATTAAACAGTATTATAGAGAATTGAACATTAATATAGAATATTAAACAGTATTATAGAGAATTGAACATTATTATATAATATTAAACAGTATTATAGAGAATTGAACATTTTTATAGAATATTAAACAGTATTATAGAGAATTGAACATTATTATATAAAATTAAACAGTATTATAGAGAATTGAACATTTTTATAGAATATTAAACAGTATTATAGAGAATTGAACATTATTATATAATATTAAACAGTATTATAGAGAATTGAACATTTTTATAGAATATTAAACAGTATTATAGAGAATTGAACATTATTATATAATATTAAACAGTATTATAGAGAATTGAACATTTTTATAGAATATTAAACAGTATTATAGAGTATTGAACAGTATTATAGAGAATTGAACATTAATATAGAATATTAAACAGTATTATAGAGAATTGAACATTATTATATAATATTAAACAGTATTATAGAGAATTGAACATTTTTATAGAATATTAAACAGTATTATAGAGAATTGAACATTATTATATAATATTAAACAGTATTATAGAGAATTGAACATTTTTATAGAATATTAAACAGTATTATAGAGAATTGAACATTATTATATAATATTAAACAGTATTATAGAGAATTGAACATTTTTATAGAATATTAAACAGTATTATAGAGAATTGAACATTATTATATAATATTAAACAGTATTATAGAGAATTGAACATTTTTATAGAATATTAAACAGTATTATAGAGTATTGAACAGTATTATAGAGAATTGAACATTATTATAGAATATTAAACAATATTATAGAGAATTGAACATTAATATAGAATATTATACAGTTTTGTAGAATATTGAATATTATTATAGAATATTAAACAGTATTATAGAGTATTGAACAGTATTATAGAGAATTGAACATTATTATAGAGAATTGAACATTAATATAGAATATTAAACAGTATTATAGAGAATTGAACATTATTATAGAATATTAAACAATATTATAGAGAATTGAACATTAATATAGAATATTATACAGTTTTATAGAATATTGAATATTATTATAGAATATTAAACTGTATTATAGAGTATTGAACAGTATTATAGAGAATTGAACATTATTATATAATATTAAACAGTATTATAGAGAATTGAACATTAATATAGAATATTAAACAGTATTATAGAGAATTGAACATTATTATATAATATTAAACAGTATTATAGAGAATTGAACATTAATATAGAATATTAAACAGTATTATAGAGTATTGAACAGTATTATAGAGAATTGAACATTATTATTATGTAATATTAAACAGTATTATAGAGAATTGAACATTAATATAGAATATTAAACAGTATTATAGAGAATTGAACATTATTATATAATATTAAACAGTATTATAGAGAATTGAACATTTTTATAGAATATTAAACAGTATTATAGAGAATTGAACATTATTATATAAAATTAAACAGTATTATAGAGAATTGAACATTTTTATAGAATATTAAACAGTATTATAGAGAATTGAACATTATTATATAATATTAAACAGTATTATAGAGAATTGAACATTTTTATAGAATATTAAACAGTATTATAGAGAATTGAACATTATTATATAATATTAAACAGTATTATAGAGAATTGAACATTTTTATAGAATATTAAACAGTATTATAGAGTATTGAACAGTATTATAGAGAATTGAACATTAATATAGAATATTAAACAGTATTATAGAGAATTGAACATTATTATATAATATTAAACAGTATTATAGAGAATTGAACATTTTTATAGAATATTAAACAGTATTATAGAGAATTGAACATTATTATATAATATTAAACAGTATTATAGAGAATTGAACATTTTTATAGAATATTAAACAGTATTATAGAGAATTGAACATTATTATATAATATTAAACAGTATTATAGAGAATTGAACATTTTTATAGAATATTAAACAGTATTATAGAGAATTGAACATTATTATATAATATTAAACAGTATTATAGAGAATTGAACATTTTTATAGAATATTAAACAGTATTATAGAGAATTGAACATTATTATATAATATTAAACAGTATTATAGAGAATTGAACATTTTTATAGAATATTAAACAGTATTATAGAGTATTGAACAGTATTATAGAGAATTGAACATTATTATAGAATATTAAACAATATTATAGAGAATTGAACATTAATATAGAATATTATACAGTTTTGTAGAATATTGAATATTATTATAGAATATTAAACAGTATTATAGAGTATTGAACAGTATTATAGAGAATTGAACATTATTATAGAGAATTGAACATTAATATAGAATATTAAACAGTATTATAGAGAATTGAACATTATTATAGAATATTAAACAATATTATAGAGAATTGAACATTAATATAGAATATTATACAGTTTTATAGAATATTGAATATTATTATAGAATATTAAACTGTATTATAGAGTATTGAACAGTATTATAGAGAATTGAACATTATTATATAATATTAAACAGTATTATAGAGAATTGAACATTAATATAGAATATTAAACAGTATTATAGAGAATTGAACATTATTATATAATATTAAACAGTATTATAGAGAATTGAACATTAATATAGAATATTAAACAGTATTATAGAGTATTGAACAGTATTATAGAGAATTGAACATTATTATTATGTAATATTAAACAGTATTATAGAGAATTGAACATTAATATAGAATATTAAACAGTATTATAGAGAATTGAACATTATTATAGAATATTAAACAGTATTATAGAGAATTGAACATTTTTATAGAATATTAAACAGTATTATAGAGAATTGAACATTATTATATAAAATTAAACAGTATTATAGAGAATTGAACATTTTTATAGAATATTAAACAGTATTATAGAGAATTGAACATTATTATATAATATTAAACAGTATTATAGAGAATTGAACATTTTTATAGAATATTAAACAGTATTATAGAGAATTGAACATTATTATATAATATTAAACAGTATTATAGAGAATTGAACATTTTTATAGAATATTAAACAGTATTATAGAGTATTGAACAGTATTATAGAGAATTGAACATTAATATAGAATATTAAACAGTATTATAGAGAATTGAACATTATTATATAATATTAAACAGTATTATAGAGAATTGAACATTTTTATAGAATATTAAACAGTATTATAGAGAATTGAACATTATTATCTAATATTAAACAGTATTATAGAGAATTGAACATTTTTATAGAATATTAAACAGTATTATAGAGAATTGAACATTATTATATAATATTAAACAATATTATAGAGAATTGAACATTTTTATAGAATATTAAACAGTATTATAGAGAATTGAACATTATTATATAATATTAAACAGTATTATAGAGTATTGAACAGTATTATAGAGAATTGAACATTAATATAGAATATTAAACAGTATTATCGAGAATTGAACATTAATATAGAATATTAAACAGTATTATAGAGAATTGAACATTATTATAGAATATTAAACAGTATTATAGAGAATTGAACATTAATATAGAATATTAAACAGTATTATAGAGAATTGAACAGTGCTGTAGAGTATTAAGCGGTGTTTATTATTTAATCCTGCTGCATGTTTGGTGATAAACCTTCACTGCGTGTCTGGAGTATTTATTATTATTTATCTCTCATCTGACTCAGTTTCGTTTATTATTAGAGTTATTTCATTATTAATATTATAACATCTGGTTTTATTTCTAATTAATAGAATACATGATCGCTGTTTGCATCACTTCCTGTTTGACCAGCTCTTTATTATTTGATAAATTGGTTAGTGATCGATTGATCTGATCTGACCTGCCCGACTTGGTGATGATCATCTCTGTTCCCAGCTCGTGAAACTTGTCCCACAGCTCTTTGGTCTCGAGACTGCAGCTGATGTTCTTCATGTCCTCGCTGGGCGCGGCCGGAGCGCGCGGGATTAAAGGCTCTGCACGCTCACGGGACTCAGCAAGCTCCCGGGATTCCGCACGCTCACGAGAATCCTCCTCATCCGCGGCCTCGCAAGAAGACGACTGCGCCACGAACTGCTCTGAAAACAAACACAAACAACTGATTAGGAGGTTAGTACTGTACAGTGTACACATTTACACTATTCTTCTTCTTCTTCTTCTTCTTATTATTATTATTGTTGTTGTTATTTAAATAAATGTGTATGTATTTTGTAAATCTGTGCTTTGATGGTTTTGTGTTTAAATTAATCATAGAGTAATTCATGTATTTATTAAAATTTGATTCTCGTTTATAATAAATTATTATTAGAATATTTACACTATTCTTATTATTAAAATTATTGTTATTATTATTATTATTGTTATTATTGTTATTATCACACAGCTGTTTACTGTCGGAGTAATAAACAAAGGGATGTTTATTGTGTTTGATGCAATATTTACGTAATTATTCTGTTGCCATGTATTAATTAATTGTTATTTATTTAATGTTTTTTTTTATTTCGTTGCTACATTTAATTGTTTAGTTGTGGTTTATTTAAATCTGCCGCTCTGCAACATTTACCGACCAATTTCCTCTTATTTAGTATTTTCTTTTTCATTTAATTTATTATTTTATTGTGTTTGTGTGTTTATATGTTTATTGTGTTTGTGTGTTTGGGGTATAATTCTGAGACAGTTGTCTTTAAAATATTCAAACCTTAAAACTAAGCGATTATTACACACTACTAAATTACTACACACTACGGAATCATTACACACTACTGAATCATTACACACTACTGAATTAAAACAGCAAACGGATTATACAAACGGAATTTGGACACACTACAGAAATAATACAAACTAATGCTCTACTGAATAACACACTACTGAAATACTACAAACTACGAAATCAGTGCATCTAACAAAACAAATCTTTACTGAACTTACGCACACTAGCAAATTTATACACACAAAAGAAATAATACTCTACACAATAACACACAAGACTAAAATAATCCATACTATTAAAATAATACTGGGTTAGAGTTAGTTACTCACGCACAGCAACAATATTACACACCACTAAATACAATACTAGTGAATTAAAATAGTGCGCTAATATATACATCTGAATTAACACACACTACTGAATTAACACACACACCTGAATTAACACACACTACTGAATTAATATGGTTTACTGAATTAACACACACAAATACATTATTACAATATTAAATAATGCACTGGATAATTCAGTTACTATTATACTGAATTAATATACCATACTAATGAATACACTACTTAGTTAACACTACTTAATATGCACTACTGAATGAATCCATTACGAAATTATTTATTTATTGAATTAACACACGATACTGATTTATAAACTACCAAAATTTAAGATTCTGCTGAATTGAAATTGAATTCTGCTGAATGTGTAGGCACTGCTTGACTGTTATTATAAATTATTATTATTATTATTATTATTATTATTATTATTATTATTATTAAGACGCATTAGTGAGGTAGCATATTCAGTACTGTAGGTGTGTATTCAGTACTATAAGTGGGTATTCAGTACTCTAGGTGTACTCACCCAGAGGTCTGATGGTGTTCTCCTCTGGTTCCTTGTCCTTCTCTTTGCCGCTGGCCATCAGAGCAGCAATGGAGAAGGCATTGGCCCTGGAGGACAGCTGGGGCTTCGGGGAGCAGCTGAACTCCATTCTGCCTCTGACCACCACCGTCCACTGTTCACCGTCCACTGTTCACCGTCCACTGTTCACACTCGCTGTCCACTGTCCATCCACACGCTGCTCCCAACCGAACTCCAGCTGAGGCTTCAGCGCAGAAGCGGTTCTGCAGGACGTCAGAAGAAATCTGTCTTTATTGACGCTCACAGGAAGCTCGGCTTAGCTCAGTGAAACCCCACAGAGATAAACACAGCCAGCACAGGCAGCACAGGCAGCATAGGCACTACCGGCGAGACACAAACCGTCCTCAACAAACACAGTGTTCAATAGAGCTCCCATAGTTTCAGGCCTGTTAGAAAAAGATCCTGGACTGGACTGAACAAAATTAAGACCTGGTAGTGATGAGGAACTGATGAGGAACTGATGAGGAACTGAAGCTGCTGCGCTCTGGACTCGCACTGATTTAGAGCCGCCAGCCAGCAGCGCCCACAGGACAACACAGTAGAAACTTAGTTTTTATATTAACATCAACCTTATTCATCATATTCATCAGCTAATACAGCTCAATATTACTAATATTAATACTGATATTAATACTGATATTAATACTGATATTACAGATTTTACTACTGATATAACTAAAGATATTATTACTAATATTACTACTGGTAATATTACTGATATTACTACTGATATTATTACTGACATTATTTCTGATATTACTGATATTACTGATACAGAACCTTAACAAAAAACTGTATCTTAGAAACTGACAAACCTTAAAACATAAAAGATCTTTTATACATTCTGATACTGACAGCTATGATAATAAACAATAACAACAGTGTACTAAATGTATGTACTCTATAGTTCAGAAACGAGCATTTATAATAAGAATAATAATAATAATAATAATAACTAGTAATAACCTCCTAAGACTACTACTAATAATACATACAAAATCCAATATTACTGCTACTAATAACAACACCCATAACTGTTTATTAATACTGATATTAATAAAACTAATAATAATACACTGCTCTTACAAAAAAATACCACCACCATTAACAGTAATTAATAGTAACCATTAATAGTTACAATAATAATATTAAGAAGAAGAAGAAGCAGAAGAAGAAGAAATGTAAAGAAAACAGCAAAAAACGTAGCATGCTGTTCAGATAGCTAACAATAATGACAACAACTACAATAATAATAATAATAATAATAATAATAATAATAATAATAATAATAATAATAATAATTAATAATAACAACAACAGTACTAATACTGACATTTCTATTACTTATGATAATGATAACAATAAAGCACAGCTAAAAATAAATAAGGCTGGTGTTGTTTGTGTTACAAAACAAACATCGTCAGCATTATTATTATTATTATTATTATTATTATTATTATTATTATTAATAATAATAATAATATAATATAATAGTATGACTACTAATATATATTTTATATATATATATATATATATATATATATATATATATATATATATATATATATATATATATATACATTTTCTATTATTATTATTATTATAATTATTATTGTTTATATATTTACTTCGTTTTATAAAAAATAAAGAACAACAATAATAAAAACATGTTTACTAACAGTTATTATTATTACGTTTATATATGATTCATTTTTCTATATTTCTGAGGTTTTGGTACAAATAAACAACACAATAATAATAATAATAATAATAATAATAATAATAATAATAACAACATTAATAATAATAACAACATTAATAATAATAATGTTTATAACCCGTGTATAACGGTCCTCTGTGTCTATCATAACGAATAGACATATAGAATAAATAGAAATATAGAATAAACAGTGTAGAATCCTACCGCTCAGAGTCCGGACTGTCCGCGCTGACCGTGCTCGTGCGCTGTGGTGTAGATGCTGGGGGTCCTGAGCCCCTCTCTCCCTCCCTGTGCTACACTAGTGTGAGATGTTGCTGCGCTGAGTCCGAAAGTGTTTTAGGCAATGTGAGCTCTCGGCCCTCTCTGCCCTTAACTTTAGCCCACGCCCCCCCACTCCCCCAACTCACCGACTGCCCCTCCGCACTCAGCGCACCAATCAGGACTTTCAACCCACCCCTTGCGTCACGGCCCGCTACACCAGGGCGACGTCACCATGTCAACCAGAAAAAGGAAACTCACTTTAAACACAGCAGCGCTCGCGAGTTAATAATAATTACTAATAAGATAATCACATATTAATTATTTTTATACACACTCTCTACATTCAATACTCTATTTAACAACAACCACGATAATAATAATAATAATAATAATAATAATAATAATAATAATAATAATAATAATAATAATAATAATAATAAGCACCCCTAAAGATTATAGTAGAACGTTAATTAGCTGGAAATATAAAAACCATAGAGAGTATAAAGAGTATATAGAGAGTATATAGAGTATATAGAGAGTATATAGAGTATATAGAGAGTATAGAGTATATAGAGAGTATATAGAGTATATAGAGTATATAGAGAGTATATAGAAAGTATATAGAGTATATAGAGTATATAGAATATATAGAGAGTATATAGAGTATATATAGAGTATATAGAGTATATATAGAGTATTTAGAGTATATATAGAATATATAGAGTATATAGAGAGTATATAGAGTATATAGAGAGTATATAGAGTATTTAGAGAGTATGGAGAGTATATAGAGAGTATATGGAGAGTATATAGAGAGTATAGAGAGCATATAGAGTATATATAGAAAGTATAGAAAATATATAGAGAGTATATAGAGATTATATAGAGAGTATATAGAGTATATAGAGAGTATAGAGATTATATAGAGAGTATATAGAGTATATAGAGAGTATAGAGATTATATAGAGAGTATATAGAGTATATAGAGAGTATAGAGAGTATATAGAGAGTATATAGAGATTATATAGAGAGTATTTAGAGTATATAGAGAGTATAGAGATTATATATAGAGTATATAGAGAGTATAGAGATTATATAGAGAGTATATAGAGTATATAGAGAGTATAGAGATTATATAGAGAGTATATAGAGTATATAGAGAGTATAGAGATTATATAGAGAGTATATAGAGTATATAGAGAGTATAGAGATTATATAGAGAGTATATAGAGTATATAGAGAGTATATAGAGTATATAGAGAGTATAGAGATTATATAGAGAGTATATAGAGTATATAGAGAGTATAGAGATTATATAGAGAGTATATAGAGTATATAGAGAGTATAGAGATTATATAGAGAGTATATAGAGTATATAGAGAGTATATAGAGAATATAGAGAGTATAGAGATTATATATAGAGTATATAGAGAGTATAGAGATTATATAGAAAGTATATAGAGTATATAGAGAGTATAGAGATTATATAGAGAGTATATAGAGTATATAGAGATTATATAGAGAGTATATAGAGTATAGAGATTATATAGAGAGTATATAGAGTATATAGAGAGTATAGAGATTATATAGAGAGTATATAGAGTATTTATAGAGTATATAGAGAGTATATACAGTATATAGAGTACATAGAGTATATAGAGAGTATATAGAGTATATAGAGAGTATAGAGATTATATAGAGAGTATATAGAGAGTATAGAGATTATATAGAGAGTATATACAGTATATAGAGAGTATAGAGATTATATAGAGAGTATATAGAGTATATAGAGAGTATATAGAGTATATAGAGAGTATAGAGATTATATAGAGAGTATATAGAGTATATAGAGAGTATAGAGATTATATAGAGAGTATATAGAGTATATAGAGAGTATATAGAGTATATAGAGAGTATAGAGATTATATAGAGAGTATATAGAGAGTATAGAGATTATATAGAGAGTATATAGAATATATAGAGAGTATAGAGATTATATAGAGAGTATATAGAGTATATAGAGAGTATAGAGAGATTATATAGAGTATATAGAGAGTATATAGAGTATATAGAGAGTATAGAGATTATATATAGAGTATATAGAGAGTATAGAGATTATATAGAGAGTATATAGAGTATATAGAGAGTATAGAGATTATATAGAGAGTATATAGAGTATATAGAGAGTATATAGAGTATATAGAGAGTATAGAGATTATATAGAGTGTATATAGAGTATATAGAGAGTATAGAGATTATATAGAGAGTATATAGAGTATATAGAGAGTATAGAGATTATATAGAGAGTATATAGAGTATATAGAGAGTATAGAGATTATATAGAGAGTATATAGAGTATATAGAGAGTATAGAGATTATATAGAGAGTATATAGAGTATATAGAGATTATATAGAGAGTATATAGAGTATAGAGAGGATAGAGATTATATAGAGAGTATATAGAGTATATAGAGAGTATAGAGATTATATAGAGAGTATATAGAGTATATAGAGAGTATAGAGATTATATAGAGAGAATATAGAGTATATAGAGTATATAGAGAGTATAGAGATTATATAGAGAGTATATAGAGTATATAGAGAGTATAGAGATTATATAGAGAGTATATAGAGATTATATAGAGAGTATATAGATTATATAGAGAGTATAGAGATTATATAGAGAGTATATAGAGTATATAGAGAGTATAGATATTATATAGAGAGTATATAGAGTATATAGAGAGTATAGAGACTAAATAGAGAGTATATAGAGTATATAGAGAGTATATAGAGTATATAGAGAGTATATAGAGCATATAGAGAGTATAGAGATTATATAGAGAGTATATAGAGTATATAGAGAGTATAGAGATTATATAGAGAGTATAGAGATTATATAGAGAGTATATAGAGATTATATAGAGAGTATATAGAGTATATAGAGAGTATATAGAGTATATAGAGAGTATATAGAGAGTATAGAGATTATATAGAGAGTATATAGAGTATATAGAGAGTATAGAGATTATATAGAGAGTATAGAGATTAAATAGAGAGTATATAGAGTATATAGAGAGTATATAGAGAGTATATAGAGTATATAGAGAGTATAGAGATTATATAGAGAGTATATAGAGTATATAGAGAGTATAGAGATTATATAGAGAGTATAGAGATTATATAGAGAGTATATAGAGTATATATGTTTATGTAGAGTATATATGTTGGAAATACAGCTGCCCCTTCCCCAAATTGGATCTGGATCTATTTCTTTTTCTTTTATACGCTACTCAAAAACAAACACTCAAATAACACATCCTAGATCTGAATGAATGAAATATTCTCAGTGAATACTTTGTTCTGTACAAAGCTGAATGTGCTGACAACACAATCACACAAAATCATCAATAAATCTAGGGTTAGTATGTATTAGCTAATGAAGGCCTGGATTTGGAGTCACACACAGAATGAAAGTGTAAAAACACACTCCAGGCTGATCCAGCTTTGATGTAATGTCCTTAAAACAAGTCAATGTGAGGCTCAGTATTGTGAGTATCGTGCCTGTATGACCTCCCTACAATGCCTGGGTATGCTACTGATGAGGTGGCAGATGGTCTCCTGAGGGATCTCCTCCCAGACCTAGACTAAAGCATCTGCCAACTCCTGGACAGTCTGTGATGCAACGTGACGTTGGTGGATGGAGCGAGACATGATGTCCCAGATGTGCTCATTCGGATTCAGGTCTGGGGAACGGGCGGGCCAGTCCATAGCTTCATGAGCTCTAGCATTGTCCTGCATTAGGAAGAACCCAGGGCCAACTGCACCAGCATATGGTCTCACAGGGGTCTGAGGATCTCAACTCCCTACCTAATGGCAGTCAGGCTACCTCTGGCGAGTACATGGAGGGCTGTGCGGCCCTCTAAAGAAATGCCACCCCACACCATGACTGACCCACTGCCAAACCGGTCATGCTGAAGGATGTTCAGGCAGCAGATCGCTCTCCACGGCATCTCAGACTCTGTCACGTCTGTCACATGTGCTCAGTGTGAACCTGCTTTCATCTGTGAGGAGCTCAGGGCACCAGGGGCCAATTTACCAATCCTGGTGTTCTCTGGCAAATGCCAAGCGTACTGCACGGTGTTGGGCTGTGAGCACCACCCCCATCTGTGGACGTCGGATCCTCAGACCATCCTCATGGAGCCGTTTGTGCAGACACATGCACGATAGTGGTCTGCTGGAGATCATTGTGTAGGGCTCTGGCAGCGCTCCTTCTGTTCCTCCTTGCACAAAGGTGGAGGTAGCAGTCCTGCTGCTGCATTGTTGCCCTCCTACGGCCTCCTCTGCATCTCCCGGTGTACTGGCCTGTCTCCTGGTAGCGCCTTCAGCCTCTGGACACTACGCTGACAGACACAGCAAACCTTCTTACCACAGCTCGCATTGATGTGCCGTCCTGGATGAGCTGCACTACCTGAGCACCTTCTGTGGCTACAATCACCCTGCTAATAATAATAATACTCCTGCAGGATTTAAGTAAATCTATTTCATATTATTTTAAGTGTTTGTTACAGTAAAATAATAAAAACAAAAAACACTGCAGTCAAAATGATTCTAGAAATAATCAGAATAATTAATTAAAGCAAAAAAGAAATCTATATAACAGTAATAAGATAAAAACATTCAAACAAAAAGAAACAATAAGAATTTATTACAAGGAGAGCTGGTCAGCTACCATAAACCTCTCCGACCCCTCACTGCACTTCACACAACCATCAGGAGGGTATTAGTTACTACTGGAGCGTCAGCAGGTAGCCAGTAACAGGTCTCTGGTGTGAGTTCAATGTGGATCTATGAGATTTAAAAACATTGCATTTTTTTTCACATTACATTTATTTATGTACAGCATCCCATTTATTTTGGAACTAGGGTTGCATGATCTCTGATTAGTTTAATGTGTTAGTATAGTATAAACTCTGATTAGTTTAATGTGTTAGTATAGTATAATCTCTGATTAGTTTAATGTGTTAGTATAGTATAATCTCTGAGTGTGTTGGTATAGTATAATCTCTGAGTGTGTTGGTATAGTATAATCTCTGAGTGTGTTGGTACAGTATAATCTCTGAGTGTGTTGGTACAGTATAATCTCTGAGTGTGTTGGTATAGTATAATCTCTGAGTGTGTTGGTACAGTATAATCTCTGAGTGTATTGATATAGTATAATCTCCGAGTGTGTTGGTATAGTATAATCTCTGTTAATGTGTTGGTATAGTATAATCTCTGAGTAGGTTAATGTGTTTGTATAGTATAATCTCTGAGTGTGTTAGTATAGTATAATCTCTGAGTGTGTTGGTATAGTATAATCTCTGTTAGTGTGTTGGTATAGTATAATCTCTGAGTGTGTTGGTACAGTATAATCTCTGAGTGTGTTATACAGTATAATCTCTGAGTGTATTGATATAGTATAATCTCTAAGTGTGTTGGTACAGTATAATCTCTGAGTGTGTTGGTACAGTATAATCTCTGAGTGTGTTGATATAGTATAATCTCTGAGTGTGTTGGTATAGTATAATCTCTGTTAGTGTGTTGGTATAGTATAATCTCTGAGTGTGTTGGTACAGTATAATCTCTGAGTGTGTTGATATAGTATAATCTCTGAGTGTGTTGGTACAGTATAATCTCTGTTAGTGTGTTGGTATAGTATAATCTCTGTTAATGTGTTGGTATAGTATAATCTCTGAGTAGGTTAATGTGTTTGTATAGTATAATCTCTGAGTGTGTTAGTATAGTATAATCTCTGAGTGTGTTGGTATAGTATAATCTCTGAGTGTGTTATACAGTATAATCTCTGAGTGTATTGATATAGTATAATCTCTAAGTGTGTTATACAGTATAATCTCTGAGTGTGTTGGTATAGTATAATCTCTGAGTGTGTTATACAGTATAATCTCTGAGTGTGTTGGTATAGTATAATCTCTGAGTGTGTTATACAGTATAATCTCTGAGTGTGTTGGTATAGTATAATCTCTGAGTGTGTTATACAGTATAATCTCTGAGTGTGTTGGTATAGTATAATCTCTGAGTGTGTTATACAGTATAATCTCTGAGTGTGTTGGTATAGTATAATCTCTGTTAGTGTGTTGGTATAGTATAATCTCTGAGTGTGTTGGTATCGTATAATCTCTGTTAGTGTGTTGGTATAGTATAATCTCTGAGTGTGTTATACAGTATAATCTCTGAGTGTGTGGTTAGTCAGCTCTGGTGCTCAGTGTTAGCGTGGGAAGCTCTGGTAGAGCTCTCATTGTGGATGCAGCGCTGCACATATATTACAGCAGAGCTGCTGCTCGATTAGATTAGCCGCTGGATAATGTGCTAAAAGCTCCTCTTAGCCTGAATCCCACTCAACATGATTCACACATCAGGGGCTGCTGAGCCTGGAATCACCCACCTCAGCGAGGTAACAAGGTGAACTCCTGGCAGCCTGCAGTGAGACTGTATACGCCGCTCGCTAAAGAAGCTGCCTTGAAATATTCAAAGTTTAATTTCTGCTTTTTTTTAAATATAACTCCAACAGCACAAAAATCAAAACATCCTCACTTCATTCAGCCTTTACGTCACTGATCATTTATATCCAACACAAAGCTACAAAACCAGCTAGAATCAAACTAGGATTAGGGTTAAGGTTAAGATTAGAGTTAGGGTTAAGATTAGGGTTTAGGGTTTAGAGTTAGGGTTAGGGTTATGGTTTAGAGTTAGGGTTAAGATTAGGGTTTAGAGAGGGTTAGGGTTATGGTTATGCTTTAGAGTTAGGGTTATGGTTTAGAGTTAGGGTTAGGTTTAGGGTTTAGGGTTTAGGGTTAGGGTTAGGGTCAGGGTTAGGTTTTAGAGTTTGGGTTAGGGTTAGGGTTATGATTAGGGTTAGGGTTAAGATTAGGGTTTAGGGTTTAGAGTTAGGGTTAGGGTTATGGTTTAGAGTTAGGGTTAGGGTTAAGATTAGGGTTTAGGGTTTAGAGTTAGGGTTAGGGTTATGGTTTAGAGTTAGGGTTATGGATTAGAGTTAGGGTTCGGTTTAGGGTTTGGGGTTAGGGTTAGGATCAGGGTTAGGGTTTAGAGTTTGAGTTAGGGTTAGGGTTATGATTAGTGTTAGGGTTTAGGGTTAGGGATAAGATTAGGGTTTAGGGTTTAGGGTTTAGAGTTAGGGTTAGGGTTATGGTTTAGAGTAAGGGTTAAGATTAGGGTTTAGAGAGGGTTAGGGTTAGGGTTATGGTTTAGAATTAGGGTTATGGTTTAGAGTTAGGGTTAGGGTTTAGGGTTTAGGGTTAGGGTTTAGAGTTTGGGTTAGGGTTAGGGTTAAGATTAGGGTAGGGTTAGGGTTTAGGGTTAGATTTAATGACCAGAAACAGCAGTCAGGGGTCGTATTACACTTCCTGTCTTTCTAAAATTTATAACTTACAAAACTACATTTGATCTAAATTTAGGAGTTTGATCTTATCTTACAGCTTCACTTAGAAAATGTTAACCTACGTTATCATTACTCAACTGTCATGCCTGTTACTAAGCAAACAACTAACTGTAAACACTTAATGACAGTATTAACCTTTATGTTATTTACTGTTACTGATGTAGAAAATATCTGAAGCAAACTAAATTGTGTTAAACCAGAAGTTCTACATCATATCATAAGAGCGCCCCCTGCTGTTTATCAGAATCATTGCTCTCCAGTTACAGTTTCCATTTCCAAAACTCTCTAACGTTACTCCTCCTAATAACCAGCTGGACGTTCAGCTCTGTCTCCTCGTTACTCTCCAGCATCACTGTAACACTGTATCTGATCTTCATCAGCATCAACATCAACACAGGAAGCTCATCAGAGGAGATGCCAGAGCTCATGTGTCTGATTATAAACACTGTTAGAATCAAAATCTCACACGTGAATAAACTCCACTTTACAGTGGAGGTCAATGTGAGGTCAGTGTGAGTTCAGTGTGAGGTCAGTGTGCTGGTTAAAGTTATAGTGGACACTGCTGCTGCTGGTCACTGCAGGAAACAAAAACAGAGTCTTAAACAGAAGTTGGGACACTAAAGTCAGGACAGCGTTTAGGGAGTTAGTGGGATGTTGGTGTAATGCTGGTTGATGATCTGGAGTTAATGGAGAACCTGAATTCAGGCCTGGCTGAGGATGATGTCTGAGTTAACTCTGGATTTGAAATTTTGGATCTATTGTAGAGCTTGTCTGGTTGAGTGCATGGGTTTCTAATATTTCGAGCAGGCGTACTTGGTAAAGTTCTGGTGGCGAGTGAGACACACTCTCGCTGGAGTGATGCAACTGTGTGTAATCCTGAACTTAGCTTGCCCAGCTATCTGACGTTTATGTGTTCAGTCCTGTTCTCAGCGTTTGCACTCCGACCGCAGCCTCTCAGTCTCCCACTTTTCTCGCTCGATAAGAAGTCAGATCCTGTCTAGACGTCTTCTCAGGCTGGACGGTCTCCTCTCTGTCCTCACGGTGACTCACAGGCCTCTGGTGAACAGTAGCTTTCTGAGACACTGTGATCTCCAGCTTTTAAGATCGAGATCCATTCACCTCCCAATGATGAAACAAAGACGGACATGAAGAGGAGCAGAGACAAACCACCCTGACTACAGCGCTCACACACACAGAGCTGAGGAGAAGATCTGAGAAGTGCTCAACAGAGTTTATCTGAACCAGAAGAACGGAGTCCACCATCAGAACCAGCACAAACAACCACAGCAGCACTACGTATCTACAACAGGTTCATCAGAAGAACATGCAGGCTAGAAGAACAGGTGTATTTAGGTGTGGTTACAGGTGCATTACAAGTTTGGTTACAGGTGTGGTTGAAGGTTTAGTTACAGGTGTTCTTACAGGCATGGCTACAAGAGTAGTTACAGGTGTAGTTACAGGTATGATTACAGGTGTGATTGCATGTGTGGTAAAAGGTGTGATTACAGGTGTGGTTGAAGGATTAGTTACAGGTGTAACAGGTGTGGTAACAGGTCTGGTAACAGGTGTGGTTACAGGTGTGGAAACAGGTGTGGTTGAAGGTTTAGTTACAGGTATGGTTGCAGGTGTGGTTACAGGTGTAGTAACAGGTGTAATCACAGAGAGAGAGATACAGAGAGAGAGAAACAGAGAGAGATACAGAGAGAGATACAGAGAGAGATGCAGAGAGAGAGATACAGAGAAAGATACAGAGAGAGATACAGAGAGATATACAGAGAGAGAGATACAGAGAGAGAGAGAGATACAGAGAGAGATACAGAGAGATACAGAGAGATACAGAGAGAGATACAGAGAGAGAAATAGAGAGAGATACAGAGAGAGATACAGAGAGAGAGATACAGAGAGAGATACAGAGAGAGAGAAACAGAGAGAGATACAGAGAGAGAGATACAGAGAGAGATACAGAGAGATATACAGAGAGAGAGAGAGATACAGAGAGAGAGATACAGAGAGAGAGATACAGAGAGAGAGATACAGAGAGAGATACAGAGAGAGAGATACAGAGAGAGAGATACAGAGAGAGATACAGAGAGATACAGAGAGAGAGAAACAGAGAGAGATACAGAGAGAGATACAGAGAGAGAGAAACAGAGGGAGATACAGAGAGAGAGATACAGAGAGAGAGATACAGAGAGAGAGATACAGAGAGAGATACAGAGAGAGAGAAACAGAGAGAGATACAGAGAGATACAGAGAGAGATGCAGAGAGAGAGATACAGAGAGAGATACAGAGAGATATACAGAGAGAGAGAGATACAGAGAGAGATACAGAGAGAGATGCAGAGAGAGAGATACAGAGAGAGATACAGAGAGAGATACAGAGAGATATACAGAGAGAGAGAGATACAGAGAGAGAGATACAGAGAGAGAGATACAGAGAGAGATACAGAGAGAGAGATACAGAGAGAGAGATACAGAGAGAGATACAGAGAGATATACAGAGAGAGAGAGATACAGAGAGAGAGATACAGAGAGAGAGATACAGAGAGAGATACAGAGAGAGAGATACAGAGAGAGAGATACAGAGAGAGATACAGAGAGATACAGAGAGAGAGAAACAGAGAGAGATACAGAGAGAGATACAGAGAGAGAGAAACAGAGGGAGATACAGAGAGAGAGATACAGAGAGAGAGATACAGAGAGAGAGATACAGAGAGAGAGATACAGAGAGAGATGCAGAGAGAGAGATACAGAGAGAGATGCAGAGAGAGAGATACAGAGAGAGATGCAGAGAGAGAGATACAGAGAGAGATGCAGAGAGAGATAGCAAACAGAGAGAGATACAGAGAGAGATACAGAGAGAGAGAGATACAGAGAGAGATACAGAGAGAGAGATACAGAGAGAGATACAGAGAGAGATACAGAGAGAGAGAGAGAGATACAGAGAGAGATACAGAGAGAGAGATACAGAGAGAGATACAGAGAGAGATACAGAGAGAGAGATGCAGGGAGAGAGATACAGAGAGAGAGAAACGGAGAGAGATACAGAGAGAGATGCAGAGAGAGAGATACAGAGAGAGAGAGAAACAGAGAGAGATACAGAGAGAGATACAGAGAGAGATACAGAGAGAGATACAGAGAGAGAGATACAGAGAGAGATACAGAGAGAGATACAGAGAGAGATACAGAGAGAGATACAGAGAGAGAGATACAGAGAGAGATACAGAGAGATACAGAGGAGAGATACAGAGAGAGATACAGAGAGAGATACAGAGAGAGATACAGAGAGAGAGACACGAGATACAGAGAGAGATACAGAGAGAGAGATACAGAGAGAGATAGCAGAGGAGAGATTCA
>CM038727.1:38584253-38591753 GCA_021613375.1 Megaleporinus macrocephalus
GGAGCTGCTGGTTATAAACTGTATGAACGCGGCTGAGCAGAGTGGACGGTGGTCTCTGGGGGGGTGAGCGGTGAAGGGGTGGGGGTGTGACAGACGGTTTGGAGGGTGAGCAGTGTGTGATGAGTAAAGCCTCTTTGCAGGATGGCAGGAGTGCGCGGGGGTGTTAGCGACGGCGCTGCGGTGCTAAAAGCCTGCAGGAGTGAGCGGGTCGGCCGGAGGCCCAGCGGAGCTTCCCGGAGTTCCAGGACCACTTTAATTGTGTTTGCTGTCCCTCGTGGTTCTCCAGCAGTGATCACATCTTCGTCCTCTGAGCGTCCTCCTCTCCTTCACACGCTAAACTGTGCTGCTCACCTCCTTTTATTACTTTGACCTCTGGCTCAGAGCCAGCAGCGCAAACCTCTCACAGATTTTCACTACAGCCCCGTTTACAGGCAGACGGAACCGTTAGACCAGGACGGTTCAAACTCTCAGAGGTCCAGGACGGATCAGAGAAGCTCTGCCTCAGGGCCTGAAGCGCAGGAACCACCGCAGAACCACCGCAGAACCACCGCAGAACCACAACGAAGACCTACCAGAACCCCAACACAACCACCACAAAACCACTGCAGAACCTCAAGTGGACCGGTCACACTCACATGGAAATGCACACACACACACACACACACACACACACACACACACACACAGTGTCTGTGTGGAGTGTGTTTTGTCTCCCAGTGTCTGTGTGGAGTGTGTTTTGTCTCCCAGTGTCTGTGTGGAGTGTGTATGGTCTCTCAGTGTCTGTGTGGAGTGTGTTTTGTCTCCCAGTGTCTGTGTGGAGTGTGTATGGTCTCCCAGTGTCTGTGTGGAGTGTGTACGGTCTCTCAGTGTCTGTGTGGAGTGTGTATGGTCTCCCAGTGTCTGTGTGGAGTGTGTACGGTCTCTCAGTGTCTGTGTGGAGTGTGTACGGTCTCCCAGTGTCTGTGTGGAGTGTGTTTTGTCTCCCAGTGTCTGTGTGGAGTGTGTACGGTCTCTCAGTGTCTGTGTGGAGTGTGTACGGTCTCTCAGTGTCTGTGTGGAGTGTGTATGGTCTCCCAGTGTCTGTGTGGAGTGTGTTTTGTCTCCCAGTGTCTGTGTGGAGTGTGTACGGTCTCTCAGTGTCTGTGTGGAGTGTGTATGGTCTCCCAGTGTCTGTGTGGAGTGTGTACGGTCTCCCAGTGTCTGTGTGGAGTGTGTATGGTCTCCCAGTGTCTGTGTGGAGTGTGTATTGTCTCCCAGTGTCTGTGTGGAGTGTGTACGGTCTCCCAGTGTCTGTGTGGAGTGTGTACGGTCTCCCAGTGTCTGTGTGGAGTGTGTACGGTCTCCCAGTGTCTGTGTGGAGTGTGTATTGTCTCCCAGTGTCTGTGTGGAGTGTGTATGGTCTCTCAGTGTCTGTGTGGAGTGTGTATGGTCTCCCAGTGTCTGTGTGGAGTGTGTATGGTCTCCCAGTGTCTGTGTGGAGTGTGTATGGTCTCCCAGTGTCTGTGTGGAGTCTATAAGCTGAGATTACGTTTGTATAACTGTGTTGAGTAGTTTAAGAACACAAACAGACTCTTTTTTAGACGTAACTAATAGCACTTCAATAAACTTCTTTATTCTTTATTTACTAAACACAAATGAATGTACACAAAGTATCATAACATAAACATAAACATAAACGTAAACATAACATAACACATAACATATACTAAGTAGTTTAATATTTAAATATCAATAAATATCATAGTTCCCTTCATCGATCAGACATGTTCAGAGTTTAAAGTTTGCATAGTTAGTTTAGTGCTGGAGCTACGAGGCTACTGTAGTGAACTGGGAAAGGAAGCTAGCACGCTGCTAACATCACACAGTTGTTTTTATAACACTCTGAATTTCATTGGTTGCTTTAAGGAAACACTAAGAGTGAATATTTAAATAGAAGGTAATGTGTCCCCAGACTTTTGACTGGTGTTGTAAGTCTAAGGGGGCTTCAGAGCAGTGGTGTTGGTGGTGGTGGTGGTGGTGGTAATGGGTGGGGGGCTTCCTCGTGCCTCTGCTGGTGCGGAAAATCTCTCTGAAATTAGTTACTGTGACCCACAGCCTTCGGGAGCTTTCATCCAGCTCAGCAGGAGACCGGCAAGGGGTCACTCAAACCCAGCTGACCACCCCACACCCTTCTAATACCCCCACACGCCCCCCCACGGTCCATTACCACCACTGGTTAACAGGCATGTTCAACTGTCAAACACGGCGGCTGCATTAGCAACTTGCTAAAGGTGCTAAAGCAAAACATATCTGCTGTGTATATGTGTGTGTGTGTGTGAGAGTGTGTGTGTGTGTATATGAGTGTATGTATGTGTGTGAATGAGTGTGTGTACTGTGTGTATGCGTGTGTGTGTATGTGAGTGAGTGTGTGTGTATGTGTGTGTGTATGTGAGTGTATGTATGTGTGTGAATGAGTGTGTGTACTGTGTGTGTGTGTGTGTATGGGTATGTGTGTGTGTGTGCGTGTGTGTAAGTGTGTGTATGTATGTGTGTGAGTGTGTGAGTGTGTATGTATGTGTGAGTGTGTGTGAGTGTGTATGTATGTGTGTGAGTGTGTGTGAGTGTGTGTGTGAATGTTTGTGAGTGTATGTGTGTGTGTGTATGTATGTGTATGTATGTGTGTTTGTGTGTGTGTGAGTTTGTTTGTGTATATGAGTGTATGTATGTGTGTATGTGTGTGTGTATGTGAGTGTATGTATGTGTGTGAATGAGTGTGTGTACTGTGTGTATGTGTGTGTGTGAGAGTGTGTGTGTGTACTGTGTATGTGTGTATGTATGTGTGTGAGTGAGTGTGTGCACTGTGTGTATGTGTGTGTGTGTATGTGAGTGTATGTATGTGTGTGAATGAGTGTGTGTACTGTGTATGTGTGTATGTATGTGTGTGAGTGAGTGTGTGTACTGTGTGTATATGTGTGTCTATGTGTGTGTGTGTGTGTATGTGAGTGTATGTATGTGTGTGAATGAGTGTGTGTACTGTGTGTATGTGTGTGTGTGAGAGTGTGTGTGTGTATGTGAGTGTATGTATATGTGTGAGTGAGTGTGAGTGGGTGTATGTGAGTGTATGTATATGTGTGAGTGAGTGTGTACTGTGTGTATGTGTGTGTATATGTGAGTGTGTGTATGTGTGTGTGTGAGTGTGTGTGTGTGTATGTGAGTGAGTGAGTGTGTGTGTATGTGTGTGTATGTGAGTGTATGTATGTGTGTGAATGAGTGTGTGTACTGTGTGTATGTGTGTGTGTATGTGTGTGTGTGTATGTGAGTGTATGTATGTGTGTGAATGAGTGTGTGTACTGTGTATGTGTGTATGTATGTGTGTGAGTGAGTGTGTGTACTGTGTGTATGTGTGTGTCTATGTGTGTGTGTGTGTGTATGTGAGTGTATGTATGTGTGTGAATGAGTGTGTGTACTGTGTGTATGTGTGTGTGTGAGAGTGTGTGTGTGTATGTGAGTGTATGTATATGTGTGAGTGAGTGTGAGTGGGTGTATGTGAGTGTATGTATATGTGTGAGTGAGTGTGTACTGTGTGTATGTGTGTGTATATGTGAGTGTGTGTATGTGTGTGTGTGAGTGTGTGTGTGTGTATGTGAGTGAGTGAGTGTGTGTGTATGTGTGTGTATGTGAGTGTATGTATGTGTGTGAATGAGTGTGTGTACTGTGTGTGTGTGTATGGGTATGTGTGTGTGTGTGTGTGTGCGTGTGTGTAAGTGTGTGTGTGTATGTATGTGTATGTATGTGTGTGAGTGTATAAATGTGTGTGTGTGTGTGATAGTGTGTGTGTGAGTGTGTGTGTATGTATGTGTGAGTGTGTGTGAGTGTGTATGTATGTGTGTGAGTGTGTGTGAGTGTGTGTGTGAATGTTTGTGAGTGTATGTGTGTGTGTGTGTATGTATGTGTATGTATGTGTGTGTGAGTGTGTGTGTATGTGTGTGTGAGTGTGTCTGTATGTGTGTGTATGTGTGTGAGTGTGTGTGTGTGTGAGTGTGTATGTATGTGAGTGTGTGAGTGTGTATGTGTGTGAGTGTGTGAGTGTGTATGTGTGTGAGTGTGAGTGTGAGTGTGTATGTGTGTGAGTGTGTGAGTGTGAGTGTGTGAGTGTGTGTATGTGTGTGTGTATGTGTGTATGTGTGTGTATGTGTGTGTGAGTGTGTATGTGTGTGTGTGAGTTTGTATGTGTGAGTGTGTATGTGTGTGTGTGTGAGTGTGTTTGTGTATATGAGTGTATGTATGTGTGTATGTGTGTGTGTATGTGAGTGTATGTATGTGTGTGAATGAGTGTGTGTACTGTGTGTATGTGTGTGTGTGAGAGTGTGTGTGTGTATGTGAGTGTATGTATATGTGTGAGTGAGTGTGTGTGTGTATGTGAGTCTATGTATGTGTGTGAATGAGTGTGTGTACTGTGTATGTGTGTATGTATGTGTGTGAGTGAGTGTGTATACTGTGTGTATGTGTGTGTGTATGTGAGTGTATGTATGTGTGTGTGAGTGTGTGTGTGTGTATGTGAGTGTATGTATGTGTGTGAGTGAGTGTGTGTACTGTGTGTATGCGTGTGTGTATGTGAGTGTATGTATGTGTGTGAATGAGTGTGTGTACTGTGTGTGTGTGTGTGTGTGTGTGTGTGTGTGTGTGTGTATGGGTATGTGTGTGTGTGTGTATTTGTGTGTGTATGTATGTGTATGTATGTGTGTGAATGTATAAATGTGTGTGTGTGTGTATGTCAGTGTATGTGTGAGTGTGTGTGAGTGTGTGTGTATGTGTGTGTGAGTGTGTATGTATGTGTGTGTATGTGAGTGTTTGTGTGTGAGTGTGTTAGTGTGAGTGTGTGAGTTTGTATGTGTGTGAGTGTGTGAGTGTGAGTGTTTATGTGTGTGTGTATGTGTGTGTATGTGTGTGAGTGTGTATGTGTGTGTGTGAGTTTGTATGTGTGAGTGTGTATGTGTGAGTGTGTATGTGTGTGTGTGTGAGTGTGTTTGTGTATATGAGTGTATGTATGTGTGTATGTGTGTGTGTATGTGAGTGTATGTATGTGTGTGAATGAGTGTGTGTACTGTGTGTATGTGTGTGTGTGAGAGTGTGTGTGTGTATGTGAGTGTATGTATATGTGTGAGTGAGTGTGTGTGTGTATGTGAGTCTATGTATGTGTGTGAATGAGTGTGTGTACTGTGTATGTGTGTATGTATGTGTGTGAGTGAGTGTGTATACTGTGTGTATGTGTGTGTGTATGTGAGTGTATGTATGTGTGTGTGAGTGTGTGTGTGTGTGTATGTGAGTGTATGTATGTGTGTGAGTGAGTGTGTGTACTGTGTGTATGCGTGTGTGTATGTGAGTGAGTGAGTGTGTGTGTATGTGAGTGTATGTATGTGTGTGAATGAGTGTGTGTACTGTGTATGTGTGTGTATGGGTATGTGTGTGTGTGTGTGTATGTGTGTGTGTATGTATGTGTATGTATGTGTGTGAATGTATAAATGTGTGTGTGTGTGTGTGTGTGTGTATGTCAGTGTATGTATGTGTGTGTGTAAGTGTGTATGTGTATGCATGTGTGTGTGAGTGTGTATGTGTGTTTGTGAGTGTATGTATGTGTGTGAGTGTGTGTGTATGTATGTGTATGTATGTGTGTGAGTGTGTGTGAGTGTGTATGTGTGTGAGTGTGTATGTATGTGTCTGAGTGTGTGTATGTATGTGTCTGAGTGTGTGTGTATGTGTGTGTGTGTGTGAGTGTGTATGTATGTGTGTGAGTGTGTGAGTGTGTATGTGTCTGAGTGTGTGTGTATGTGTGTGTGTGAGTGTGTATGTATGTGTGTGTATGTGTGTGAGTGTGTGTGTGTGTGAGTGTGTATGTGTGTGTGTGTGTGTGTGTGTGTATGTATGTGAGTGTGAGTGTGTGAGTGTGTATGTGTGTGAGTGTGTGAGTTTGTGTGTGTGAGTGTGTATGTCAAGTCAAGTCAAGTTTATTTGTGTAGCTTTTTACAACGATGTTGTCACAAAGCAGCTTTACAGGAATTTTAAAAACATGAAAAACATGAAATCACAGCTGTTTATCCCCCTGTGATCAAACCAGAGACAACAGTGGCAACAACACCTCATCAACTGGAGGAAGAAACGTTGGGAGGAACCAGACTCACAACGAGAGACCCCTCCTCCTCTGGTCGAACAGTATTTACAGTTTATAAACTAAAGCTGAGTCTGATGGTAGAAGCTTTAGAAGCTGTACGGGTGCTACATCAGGTGGATGATACAGCGATGCAGTCAAGGATGGAGCAAATGGCACAAATGGAGAGGAGAACTGGTTGGTGCCAAGTGACGGGGGGCCCTGGTGGTCAGTCCTTTACAGTATTCGGCCGGACAGGTGGGCGTTTTTTTCCTCAACAAGAGAAAAGAAAGAGTTAGTTCTGGTTTGGGTTAGTACAGAGACAGAGTTAGTTCTGGTTTGGGTTAGTACAGAGACAGAGTTAGTTCTGGTTTGGGTTAGTACAGGGACAGAGTTAGTTCTGGTTTAGTTAGTACAGAGACAGAGTTAGTTCTGGTTTGGGTTAGTACAGAGACAGGGTTAGTTCTGGTTTAGTTAGTACAGAGACAGAGTTAGTTCTGGTTTAGTTAGTACAGAGACAGAGTTAGTTCTGGTTTGTGTTAGTACAGAGACTGAGTTAGTTCTGGTTTAGGTTAGTACAGAGACAGAGTTAGTTCTGGTTTGGGTTAGTACAGAGACAGAGTTAGTTCTGGTTTGGGTTAGTACAGAGACAGAGTTAGTTCTGGTTTGGGTTAGTACAGGGACAGAGTTAGTTCTGGTTTAGTTAGTACAGAGACAGAGTTAGTTCTGGTTTAGGTTAGTACAGAGACAGAGTTAGTTCTGGTTTGTGTTAGTACAGAGACTGAGTTAGTTCTGGTTTAGGTTAGTACAGAGACAGAGTTAGTTCTGGTTTGTGTTAGTACAGAGACAGAGTTAGTTCTGGTTTAGGTTAGTACAGAGACAGAGTTAGTTCTGGTTAAGTTAGTACAGAGACAGAGTTAGTTCTGGTTTGTGTTAGTACAGAAACTGAGTTAGTTCTGGTTAAGTTAGTACAGAGACAGAGTTAGTTCTGGTTTGTGTTAGTACAGAAACTGAGTTAGTTCTGGTTTGTGTTAGTACAGAGACAGAGTTAGTTCTGGTTTAGGTTAGTACAGAGACTGAGTTAGTTCTGGTTTGTGTTAGTACAGAGACTGAGTTAGTTCTGGTTTGTGTTAGTACAGAGACAGAGTTAGTTCTGGTTTGTGTTAGTACAGAGACTGAGTTAGTTCTGGTTTGTGTTAGTACAGAGACTGAGTTAGTTCTGGTTTGGGTTAGTACAGAGAGAGTTAGTTCTGGTTTAGTGTTAGTACAGAGACAGAGGCCGGCGCTTGTTAAGCGTTACTACTGTACTTTAGGCTCTTCTATCTTTAGAGAGTTCCAGGTTCTAAGTCAATAAACAAAAGAAGAAGAACTAACGG
>CM038727.1:38606753-38639757 GCA_021613375.1 Megaleporinus macrocephalus
ACAGAACCACACAGAACCACACAGACTTTAACAGAACCACACAGGCTTTAACAAAACCAACCAGAACCACACAGGCTTCAACAGACCCACACAAGCCTTAACAGAACCAAACAAAACCACACAGACTTTAACAGAACCACACAGACCTTAACAGAACCACACAGAACCACACATACATTAACAGAACCACACAGACCTTAACAAAACCAAACAGAACCACACAGACTTTAACAGAACCACACAAGCCTTAACAGAACCAAACAAAACCACACAGACCTTAACAGAACCAAACAGAACCACACATACTTTAACAGAACCACACAGACCTTAACAAAACCAAACAGAACCACACAGACTTTAACAGAACCACACAGACTTTAACAGAACCACACAGACCTTAACAGAACCAAACAGAACCACACAGGCCTTAACAGAACCAAACAGACCCACACAGGCCTTAACAAAATCAAAACAAAACCACACAGGCCTTAACAGAACCAAAAAGACCCACACAGGCCTTAACAGAACCAGACAGAACCACACAGGCCTTAACAGAACCAAACAGAACCACACAGATTTTAACAGAACCACACAGACTTTAACAGAACCAAACAAAACCAAACAGACTTTAACAGAACCACACAGACCTTAACAAAACCAAACAGAACCACACAGACTTTAGCAGAACCACACAGACCTTAACAGAACCAAACAGAACCACACAGATTTTAACAGAACCACACAGACCTTAACAAAACCAAACAAAACCACACAGACTTTAACAGAACCACACAGACCTTAACAGAACCAAACAGAACCACACATACTTTAACAGAACCACACAGACCTTAACAAAACCAAACAGAACCACACAGACTTTAACAGAACCACACAAGCCTTAACAGAACCAAACAAAACCACACAGACCTTAACAGAACCAAACAGAACCACACATACTTTAACAGAACCACACAGACCTAAACAAAACCAAACAGAACCACACAGACTTTAACAGAACCACACAGACTTTAACAGAACCACACAGAACCACACAGGCTTTATCAAAACCAAACAGAACCACACAGACTTTAACAGAACCACACAGACCTTAACAGAACCAAACAGAACCACACAGATTTTAACAGAAACACACAGACCTTAACAAAACCAAACAAAACCACACAGACTTTAACAGAACCACACAGACCTTAACAGAACCAAACAGAACCACACAGGCCTTAACAGAACCAAACAGACCCACACAGGCCTTAACAGAATCAAAACAAAACCACACAGGCCTTAACAGAACCAAACAGAACCACACAGGCCTTAACAGAACCAAACAGAACCACACAGAACCACACAGACTTTAACAGAACCACACAGGCTTTAACAAAACCAAACAGAACCACACAAGCCTTAACAGAACCAAACAAAACCACACAGACTTTAACAGAACCACACAGACCTTAACAGAACCAAACAGAACCACACATACATTAACAGAACCACACAGACCTTAACAAAACCAAACAGAACCACACATACTTTAACAGAACCACACAAGCCTTAACAGAAACAAACAAAACCACACAGACCTTAACAGAACCAAACAGAACCAGACATACTTTAACAGAACCACACAGACCTAAACAAAACCAAACAGAACCACACAGACTTTAACAGAACCACACAGACTTTAACAGAACCACACAGAACCACACAGGCTTTATCAAAACCAAACAGAACCACACAGACTTTAACAGAACCACACAGACCTTAACAGAACCAAACAGAACCACACAGATTTTAACAGAAACACACAGACCTTAACAAAACCAAACAAAACCACACAGACTTTAACAGAACCACACAGACCTTAACAGAACCAAACAGAACCACACAGGCCTTAACAGAACCAAACAGACCCACACAGGCCTTAACAGAATCAAAACAAAACCACACAGGCCTTAACAGAACCAAACAGAACCACACAGGCCTTAACAAAACCAAACAGAACCACACAGAACCACACAGACTTTAACAGAACCACACAGGCTTTAACAAAACCAAATAGAACCACACAGGCTTTAACAGACCCACACAAGCCTTAACAGAACCAAACAAAACCACACAGACCTTAACAGAACCAAACAGAACCACACATACTTTAACAGAACCACACAGACTTTAACAGAACCACACAGACGTTAACAGAACCACACAGACCTTAACAGAACCAAACAGAACCACACAGGCCTTAACAGAACCAAACAGACCCACACAGGCCTTAACAAAATCAAAACAAAACCACACAGGCCTTAACAGAACCAAAAAGACCCACACAGGCCTTAACAGAACCAAACAGAACCACACAGGCCTTAACAGAACCAAACAAAACCAAACAGACTTTAACAGAACCACACAGACCTTAACAAAACCAAACAAAACCACACAGACTTTAGCAGAACCACACAGACCTTAACAGAACCAAACAGAACCACACAGATTTTAACAGAACCACACAGACCTTAACAAAACCAAACAAGACCACACAGACTTTAACAGAACCACACAGACCTTAACAGAACCAAACAGAACCACACAGGCCTTAACAGAACCAAACAGACCCACACAGCCCTTAACAGAATCAAAACAAAACCACACAGGCCTTAACAGAACCAAACAGAACCACACAGGCCTTAACAGAACCAAACAGAACCACACAGAACCACACAGACTTTAACAGAACCACACAGACCTTAACAAAACCAAACAGAACCACACAGACTTCAGCAGAACCACACAGACCTTAACAGAACCAAACAGAACCACACAGATTTTAACAGAACCACACAGACCTTAAAAAAACCAAACAAAACCACACAGACTTTAACAGAACCACACAGACCTTAACAGAACCAAACAGAACCACACAGGCCTTAACAGAATCAAACAGACCCACACAGGCCTTAACAGAATCAAAACAAAACCACACAGGCCTTAACAGAACCAAACAGAACCACACAGGCCTTAACAGAACCAAACAGAACCACACAGAACCACACAGACTTTAACAGAACCACACAGGCTTTAACAAAACCAAACAGAACCACACAGGCTTGAACAGACCCACAGAAGCCTTAACAGAACCAAATAAAACCACACAGACTTTAACAGAACCACACAGACCTTAACAGAACCAAACATAACCACACATACTTTAACAGAACCACACAGACCTTAACAAAACCAAACAGAACCACACAGACTTTAACAGAACCACACAAGCCTTAACAGAACCAAACAAAACCACACAGACCTTAACAGAACCAAACAGAACCACACATATTTTAACAGAACCACACAGACCTAAACAAAACCAAACAGAACCACACAGACTTTTACAGAACCACACAGACTTTAACAGAACCACACAGACCTTAACAGAACCAAACAGAACCACACAGGCCTTAACAGAACCAAACAGACCCACACAGGCCTTAACAAAATCAAAACAAAACCACACAGGCCTTAACAGAACCAAAAAGACCCACACAGGCCTTAACAGAACCAAACAGAACCACACAGGCCTTAACAGAACCAAACAGAACCACACAGATTTTAACAGAACCACACAGACTTTAACAGAACCAAACAAAACCAAACAGACTTTAACAGAACCACACAGACCTTAACAAAACCAAACAGAACCACACAGACTTTAGCATAACCACACAGACCTTAACAGAACCAAACAGAACCACACAGATTTTAACAGAACCACACAGACCTTAACAAAACCACACAGACTTTAACAGAACCACACAGACCTTAACAGAACCAAACAGAACCACACAGGCCTTAACAGAACCAAACAGACCCACACAGGCCTTAACAGAATCAAAACAAAACCACACAGGCCTTAACAGAACCAAACAGAACCACACAGGCCTTAACAGAACCAAACAGAACCACACAGAACCACACAGACTTTAACAGAACCACACAGGCTTTAACAAAACCAAACAGAACCACACAGGCTTTATCAGACCCACACAAGCCTTAACAGAACCAAACAAAACCACACAGACTTTAACAGAACCACACAGACCTTAACAGAACCAAACAGAACCACACAGACCTTAACAAAACCAAACAGAACCACACAAACTTTAACAGAACCACACAAGCCTTAACAGAACCAAACAAAACCACAAAGACTTTAACAGAACCACACAGACCTTAACAGAACCAAACAGAACCACACATACTTTAACAGAACCACACAGACCTAAACAAAACCAAAAAGAACCACATAGACTTTAACAGAACCACACAGACCTTAACAGAACCAAACAGAAGCACACAGGCCTTAACAGAACCAAACAGACCCACACAGGCCTTAACAAAATCAAAACAAAACAACACAGGCCTTAACAGAACCAAAAAGACCCACACAGGCCTTAACAGAACCAAACAGAAGCACACAGGCCTTAACAGAACCAAACAGAACCACACAGAACCACACAGGCTTTAACAAAACCAAACAGAACCACACAGACTTTAACAGAACCACACAGACCTTAACAGAACCAAACAGAACCACACAGATTTTAACAGAACCACACAGACCTTAACAAAACCAAACAAAACCACACAGACTTTAACAGAACCACACAGACCTTAACAGAACGAAACAGAACCACACAGGCCTAACTAGAATCAAAACAAAACCACACAGGCCTTAACAGAACCAAACAGAACCACACAGGCCTTAACAGAACCAAACAGAACCACACAGAACCACACAGACTTTAACAGAACCACACAGGCTTTAACAAAACCAAATAGAACCACACAGGCTTTAACAGACCCACACAAGCCTTAACAGAACCAAACAAAACCACACAGACCTTAACAGAACCAAACAGAACCACACATACTTTAACAGAACCACACAGACCTAAACAAAACCAAACAGAACCACACATACTTTAACAGAACCACACAGACTTTAACAGAACCACACAGACCTTAACAGAACCAAACAGAACCACACAGGCCTTAACAGAACCAAACAGACCCACACAGGCCTTAACAAAATCAAAACAAAACCACACAGGCCTTAACAGAACCAAAAAGACCCACACAGGCCTTAAAAGAACCAAACAGAACCACACAGGCCTTAACAGAACCAAACAGGACCACACAGATTTTAACAGAACCACACAGACTTTAACAGAACCTAACAAAACCAAACAGACTTTAACAGAACCACACAGACCTTAACAAAACCAAACAGAACCACACAGACTTTAACAGAACCACACAGACCTTAACAAAACCAAACAAGACCACACAGACTTTAACAGAACCACACAGACCTTAACAGAACCAAACAAAACCACACAGGCCTTAAGAGAACCAAACAGACCCACACAGGCCTTAACAAAATCAAAACAAAACCACACAGGCCTTAACAGAACCAAAAAGACCCACACAGGCCTTTACAGAACCAAACAGACCCACACAGGCCTTAACAAAATCAAAACAAAACCACACAGGCCTTAACAGAACCAAAAAGACCCACACAGGCCTTTACAGAACCAAACAGAACCACACAGGCCTTAACAGAACCAAACAGAACCACACAGATTTTAACAGAACCACACAGACTTTAACAGAACCAAACAAAACCAAACAGACTTTAACAGAACCACACAAGCCTTAACAAAACCAAACAGAACCAAACAGACTTTAGCAGAACCACACAGACCTTAACAGAACCAAACAGAACCACACAGATTTTAACAGAACCACACAGACCTTAACAAAACCAAACAAAACCACACAGACTTTAACAGAAACACACAGACCTTAACAGAACCAAAGAGAACCACACAGACTTTAACAGAACCACACAGACTTTAACAGAACCACACAGACCTTAACAGAACCAAACAGAACCACACAGGCCTTAACAGAACGAAACAGACCCACACAGGCCTTAACAGAACCAAACAGGACCACACAGATTTTAACAGAACCACACAGACTTTAACAGAACCTAACAAAACCAAACAGACTTTAACAGAACCACACAGACCTTAACAAAACCAAACAGAACCACACAGACTTTAACAGAACCACACAGACCTTAACAAAACCAAACAAGACCACACAGACTTTAACAGAACCACACAGACCTTAACAGAACCAAACAAAACCACACAGGCCTTAAGAGAACCAAACAGACCCACACAGGCCTTAACAAAATCAAAACAAAACCACACAGGCCTTAACAGAACCAAAAAGACCCACACAGGCCTTTACAGAACCAAACAGAACCACACAGGCCTTAACAGAACCAAACAGAACCACACAGATTTTGACAGAACCACACAGACTTTAACAGAACCAAACAAAACCAAACAGACTTTAACAGAACCACACAAGCCTTAACAAAACCAAACAGAACCAAACAGACTTTAGCAGAACCACACAGACCTTAACAGAACCAAACAGAACCACACAGATTTTAACAGAACCACACAGACCTTAACAAAACCAAACAAAACCACACAGACTTTAACAGAAACACACAGACCTTAACAGAACCAAAGAGAACCACACAGACTTTAACAGAACCACACAGACTTTAACAGAACCACACAGACCTTAACAGAACCAAACAGAACCACACAGGCCTTAACAGAACGAAACAGACCCACACAGGCCTTAACAGAATCAAAACAAAACCACACAGGCCTTAACAGAACCAAACAGAACCACACAGGCCTTAACAGAACCAAACAGAACCAAACAGAACCACACATACTTTAACAGAACCACACAAGCCTTAACAGAACCAAACAGAACCACACAGGCCATAACAGAACCAAACAGAACCACACAGAACCACACAGGCTTTAACAAAACCAAACAGAACCACACAGACTTTAACAGAACCACACAGACCTTAACAGAACCAAACAGAACCACACAGATTTTAACAGAACCACACAGACCTTAACAAAACCAAACAAAACCACACAGACTTTAACAGAACCACACAGACCTTAATAGAACCAAAGATAACCACACAGGCCTTAACAGAACCAAACAGACCCACACAGGCCTTAACAGAATCAAAACAACACCACACAGGCCTTAACAGAACCACACAGGCCTTAATAGAACCAAACAGAACCACACAGAACCACACAGACTTTAACAGAACCACACAGGCTTTAACAAAACCAAACAGAACCACACAGGCTTCAACAGACCCACACAAGCCTTAACAGAACCACACAGAACCACACAGAGTTTAACAGAACCACACAGACCTTAACAGAACCAAACAGAACCACACATACTTTAACAGAACCACACAGACCTTAACAAAACCAAACAGAACCACACAGACTTTAACAGAACCACACAAGCCTTAACAGAACCAAACAAAACCACACAGACCTTAACAGAACCAAACAGAACCACACAGGCCTTAACAGACTCAAAACAAAACCACACAGGCCTTAACAGAACCAAAAAGACCCACACAGGCCTTAACAGAACCAAACAGAACCACACAGGCCATAACAGAACCAAACAGAACCACACAGAACCACACAGGCTTTAACAAAACCAAACAGAACCACACAGACTTTAACAGAACCACACAGACCTTAACAGAACCACACAGATTTTAACAGAACCACACAGACCTTAACAAAAGCAAACAAAACCACACAGACTTTAACAGAACCACACAGACCTTAACAGAACCAAACAGAACCACACAGGCATTAACAGAACCAAACAGACCCACACAGGCCTGAACAGAATCAAAACAAAACCACACAGGCCTTAACAGAACCAAACAGAACCACACAGGCCTTAACAGAACCAAACAGAACCACACAGAACCACACAGATTTTAACAGAACCACACCGGCTTTAACAAAACCAAACAGAACCACACAAGCCTTAACAGAACCAAACAAAACCACACAGACTTTAACAGAACCACACAGACCTTAACAGAACCAAACAGAACCACACATACATTAACAGAACCACACAGACCTTAACAAAACCAAACAGAACCACACATACTTTAACAGAACCACACAAGCCTTAACAGAAACAAACAAAACCACACAGACCTTAACAGAACCAAACAGAACCACACATACTTTAACAGAACCACACAGACCTTAACAAAACCAAACAGAACCACACAGACTTTAACAGAACCACACAAGCCTTAACAGAACCAAACAAAACCACACAGACCTTAACAGAACCAAACAGAACCACACAGGCCTTAACAGACTCAAAACAAAACCACACAGGCCTTAACAGAACCAAAAAGACCCACACAGGCCTTAACAGAACCAAACAGAACCACACAGGCCATAACAGAACCAAACAGAACCACACAGAACCACACAGGCTTTAACAAAACCAAACAGAACCACACAGACTTTAACAGAACCACACAGACCTTAACAGAACCACACAGATTTTAACAGAACCACACAGACCTTAACAAAAGCAAACAAAACCACACAGACTTTAACAGAACCACACAGACCTTAACAGAACCAAACAGAACCACACAGGCATTAACAGAACCAAACAGACCCACACAGGCCTTAACAGAATCAAAACAAAACCACACAGGCCTTAACAGAACCAAACAGAACCACACAGGCCTTAACAGAACCAAACAGAACCACACAGACTTTAACAGAACCACACAGACCTTAACAGAACCAAACAGAACCACACAGATTTTAACAGAACCACACAGACCTTAACAAAACCAAACAAAACCACACAGACTTTAACAGAACCACACATACCTTAACAGAACCAAACAGAACCACACAGGCCTTAACAGAATCAAAACAAAACCACACAGGCCTTAACAGAACCAAACAGAACCACACAGGCCTTAACAGAACCAAACAGAACCACACAGAACCACACAGACTTTAACAGAACCACACAGGCTTTAACAAAATCAAACATAACCACACAGGCTTCAACAGACCCACACAAGCCTTAACAGAACCAAACAAAACCACACAGATTTTAACAGAACCACACAGACCTTAACAGAACCAAACAGAACCACACATACTTTAACAGAAGCACACAGACCTTAACAAAACCAAACAGAACCACACAGACTTTAACAGAACCACACAGACCTTAACAAAACCAAACAGAACCACACAGACTTTAACAGAACCACACAAGCCTTAACAGAACCAAACAAAACCACACAGACTTTGACAGAACCACACAGACCTTAACAGAACCAAACAGAACCACACAGGCCTTAACAGAACCAAACAGACCCACACAGGCCTTAACAGACTCAAAACAAAACCACACAGGCCTTAACAGAACCAAAAAGACCCACACAGGCCTTAACAGAACGAAACAGAACCACACAGGCCTTAACAGAACCAAACAGAACCACACAGATTTTAACAGAACCACACAGACTTTAACAGAACCAAACAAAACCAAACAGACTTTAACAGAACCACACAGACCTTAACAAAACCAAACAGAACCACACAGGCTTTAGCAGAACCACACAGACCTTAACAGAACCAAACAGAACCACACAGATTTTAACAGAACCACACAGACCTTAACAAAACCAAACAAAACCACACAGACTTTAACAGAACCACACAGACCTTAACAGAACCAAACAGAACCACACAGGCCTTAACAGAACCAAACAGACCCACACAGGTCTTAACAGAATCAAAAAAAAAACACACAGGCCTTAACAGAACCAAACAGAACCACACAGGCCTTAACAGAACCAAACAGAACCACACAGAACCACACAGACTTTAACAGAACCACACAGGCTTTAACAAAACCAAACAGAACCACACAGGCTT
The DNA here is from genome assembly GCA_021613375.1 of Megaleporinus macrocephalus. Taxonomy (NCBI): domain Eukaryota; kingdom Metazoa; phylum Chordata; class Actinopteri; order Characiformes; family Anostomidae; genus Megaleporinus; species Megaleporinus macrocephalus. The sequence goes on from CM038727.1 coordinate 38,616,695, forward strand.
TAACAGACCCACACAAGCCTTAACAGAACCAAACAAAACCACACAGACTTTAACAGAACCAGACAGACTCTAACAGAACCAAACAGAACCACACAGACCTTAACAAAACCAAACAGAACCACACAGACTTTAACAGAACCACACAAGCCTTAACAGAACCAAACAAAATCACAAAGACTTTAACAGAACCACACAGACCTTAACAGAACCAAGCAGAACCACACATACTTTAACAGAACCACACAGACCTAAACAAAACCAAACAGAACCACACAGACTTTAACAGAACCACACAGACTTTAACAGAACCACACAGACCTTAACAGAACCAAACAGAAGCACACAGGCCTTAACAGAACCAAACAGACCCACACAGGCCTTAACAGAATCAAAACAAAACCACACAGGCCTTAACAGAACCAAAAAGACCCACACAGGCCTTAACAGAACCAAACAGAACCACACAGGCCTTAACAGAACCAAACAGAACCACACAGACTTTAACAGAACCACACAGACCTTAACAGAACCAAACAGAACCACACAGATTTTAACAGAACCACACAGACCTTAACAAAACCAAACAAAACCACACAGACTTTAACAGAACCACACATACCTTAACAGAACCAAACAGAACCACACAGGCCTTAACAGAATCAAAACAAAACCACACAGGCCTTAACAGAACCAAACAGAACCACACAGGCCTTAACAGAACCAAACAGAACCACACAGAACCACACAGACTTTAACAGAACCACACAGGCTTTAACAAAATCAAACATAACCACACAGGCTTCAACAGACCCACACAAGCCTTAACAGAACCAAACAAAACCACACAGATTTTAACAGAACCACACAGACCTTAACAGAACCAAACAGAACCACACATACTTTAACAGAAGCACACAGACCTTAACAAAACCAAACAGAACCACACAGACTTTAACAGAACCACACAGACCTTAACAAAACCAAACAGAACCACACAGACTTTAACAGAACCACACAAGCCTTAACAGAACCAAACAAAACCACACAGACTTTGACAGAACCACACAGACCTTAACAGAACCAAACAGAACCACACAGGGCTTAACAGAACCAAACAGACCCACACAGGCCTTAACAGACTCAAAACAAAACCACACAGGCCTTAACAGAACCAAAAAGACCCACACAGGCCTTAACAGAACCAAACAGAACCACACAGATTTTAACAGAACCACACAGACTTTAACAGAACCAAACAAAACCAAACAGACTTTAACAGAACCACACAGACCTTAACAAAACCAAACAGAACCACACAGGCTTTAGCAGAACCACACAGACCTTAACAGAACCAAACAGAACCACACAGATTTTAACAGAACCACACAGACCTTAACAAAACCAAACAAAACCACACAGACTTTAACAGAACCACACAGACCTTAACAGAACCAAACAGAACCACACAGGCCTTAACAGAACCAAACAGACCCACACAGGTCTTAACAGAATCAAAAAAATACCACACAGGCCTTAACAGAACCAAACAGAACCACACAGGCCTTAACAGAACCAAACAGAACCACACAGAACCACACAGACTTTAACAGAACCACACAGGCTTTAACAAAACCAAACAGAACCACACAGGCTTTAACAGACCCACACAAGCCTTAACAGAACCAAACAAAACCACACAGACTTTAACAGAACCAGACAGACTCTAACAGAACCAAACAGAACCACACAGACCTTAACAAAACCAAACAGAACCACACAGACTTTAACAGAACCACACAAGCCTTAACAGAACCAAACAAAATCACAAAGACTTTAACAGAACCACACAGACCTTAACAGAACCAAACAGAACCACACATACTTTAACAGAACCACACAGACCTAAACAAAACCAAACAGAACCACACAGACTTTAACAGAACCACACAGACTTTAACAGAACCACACAGACCTTAACAGAACCAAACAGAAGCACACAGGCCTTAACAGAACCAAACAGACCCACACAGGCCTTAACAGAATCAAAACAAAACCACACAGGCCTTAACAGAACCAAAAAGACCCACACAGGCCTTAACAGAACCAAACAGAACCACACAGGCCTTAACAGAACCAAACAGAACCACACAGACTTTAACAGAACCACACAGACCTTAACAGAACCAAACAGAACCACACAGATTTTAACAGAACCACACAGACCTTAACAAAACCAAACAAAACCACACAGACTTTAACAGAACCACACATACCTTAACAGAACCAAACAGAACCACACAGGCCTTAACAGAATCAAAACAAAACCACACAGGCCTTAACAGAACCAAACAGAACCACACAGGCCTTAACAGAACCAAACAGAACCACACAGAACCACACAGACTTTAACAGAACCACACAGGCTTTAACAAAATCAAACATAACCACACAGGCTTCAACAGACCCACACAAGCCTTAACAGAACCAAACAAAACCACACAGATTTTAACAGAACCACACAGACCTTAACAGAACCAAACAGAACCACACATACTTTAACAGAAGCACACAGACCTTAACAAAACCAAACAGAACCACACAGACTTTAACAGAACCACACAGACCTTAACAAAACCAAACAGAACCACACAGACTTTAACAGAACCAGACAGACTCTAACAGAACCAAACAGAACCACACAGACCTTAACAAAACCAAACAGAACCACACAGACTTTAACAGAACCACACAAGCCTTAACAGAACCAAACAAAATCACAAAGACTTTAACAGAACCACACAGACCTTAACAGAACCAAACAGAACCACACATACTTTAACAGAACCACACAGACCTAAACAAAACCAAACAGAACCACACAGACTTTAACAGAACCACACAGACTTTAACAGAACCACACAGACCTTAACAGAACCAAACAGAAGCACACAGGCCTTAACAGAACCAAACAGACCCACACAGGCCTTAACAGAATCAAAACAAAACCACACAGGCCTTAACAGAACCAAAAAGACCCACACAGGCCTTAACAGAACCAAACAGAACCACACAGGCCTTAACAGAACCAAACAGAACCACACAGACTTTAACAGAACACACAGACCTTAACAGAACCAAACAGAACCACACAGATTTTAACAGAACCACACAGACCTTAACAAAACCAAACAAAACCACACAGACTTTAACAGAACCACACATACCTTAACAGAACCAAACAGAACCACACAGGCCTTAACAGAATCAAAACAAAACCACACAGGCCTTAACAGAACCAAACAGAACCACACAGACCTTAACAGAACCAAACAGAACCACACAGAACCACACAGACTTTAACAGAACCACACAGGCTTTAACAAAATCAAACATAACCACACAGGCTTCAACAGACCCACACAAGCCTTAACAGAACCAAACAAAACCACACAGATTTTAACAGAACCACACAGACCTTAACAGAACCAAACAGAACCACACATACTTTAACAGAAGCACACAGACCTTAACAAAACCAAACAGAACCACACAGACTTTAACAGAACCACACAGACCTTAACAAAACCAAACAGAACCACACAGACTTTAACAGAACCACACAAGCCTTAACAGAACCAAACAAAACCACACAGACTTTGACAGAACCACACAGACCTTAACAGAACCAAACAGAACCACACAGGCCTTAACAGAACCAAACAGACCCACACAGGCCTTAACAGACTCAAAACAAAACCACACAGGCCTTAACAGAACCAAAAAGACCCACACAGGCCTTAACAGAACCAAACAGAACCACACAGATTTTAACAGAACCACACAGACTTTAACAGAACCAAACAAAACCAAACAGACTTTAACAGAACCACACAGACCTTAACAAAACCAAACAGAACCACACAGGCTTTAGCAGAACCACACAGACCTTAACAGAACCAAACAGAACCACACAGATTTTAACAGAACCACACAGACCTTAACAAAACCAAACAAAACCACACAGACTTTAACAGAACCACACAGACCTTAACAGAACCAAACAGAACCACACAGGCCTTAACAGAACCAAACAGACCCACACAGGTCTTAACAGAATCAAAAAAATACCACACAGGCCTTAACAGAACCAAACAGAACCACACAGGCCTTAACAGAACCAAACAGAACCACACAGAACCACACAGACTTTAACAGAACCACACAGGCTTTAACAAAACCAAACAGAACCACACAGGCTTTAACAGACCCACACAAGCCTTAACAGAACCAAACAAAACCACACAGACTTTAACAGAACCAGACAGACTCTAACAGAACCAAACAGAACCACACAGACCTTAACAAAACCAAACAGAACCACACAGACTTTAACAGAACCACACAAGCCTTAACAGAACCAAACAAAATCACAAAGACTTTAACAGAACCACACAGACCTTAACAGAACCAAACAGAACCACACATACTTTAACAGAACCACACAGACCTAAACAAAACCAAACAGAACCACACAGACTTTAACAGAACCACACAGACTTTAACAGAACCACACAGACCTTAACAGAACCAAACAGAAGCACACAGGCCTTAACAGAACCAAACAGACCCACACAGGACTTAACAGAATCAAAACAAAACCACACAGGCCTTAACAGAACCAAAAAGACCCACACAGGCCTTAACAGAACCAAACAGAACCACACAGGCCTTAACAGAACCAAACAGAACCACACAGACTTTAACAGAACCACACAGACCTTAACAGAACCAAACAGAACCACACAGATTTTAACAGAACCACACAGACCTTAACAAAACCAAACAAAACCACACAGACTTTAACAGAACCACACATACCTTAACAGAACCAAACAGAACCACACAGGCCTTAACAGAATCAAAACAAAACCACACAGGCCTTAACAGAACCAAACAGAACCACACAGGCCTTAACAGAACCAAACAGAACCACACAGAACCACACAGACTTTAACAGAACCACACAGGCTTTAACAAAATCAAACATAACCACACAGGCTTCAACAGACCCACACAAGCCTTAACAGAACCAAACAAAACCACACAGATTTTAACAGAACCACACAGACCTTAACAGAACCAAACAGAACCACACATACTTTAACAGAAGCACACAGACCTTAACAAAACCAAACAGAACCACACAGACTTTAACAGAACCACACAGACCTTAACAAAACCAAACAGAACCACACAGACTTTAACAGAACCACACAAGCCTTAACAGAACCAAACAAAACCACACAGACTTTGACAGAACCACACAGACCTTAACAGAACCAAACAGAACCACACATACTTTAACAGAACCACACAGACCTAAACAAAACCAAACAGAACCACACAGACTTTAGCATAACCACACAGACCTTAACACAACCAAACAGAACCACACAGATTTTAACAGAACCACACAGACCTTAACAAAACCACACAGACTTTAACAGAACCACACAGACCTTAACAGAACCAAACAGAACCACACAGGCCTTAACAGAACCAAACAGACCCACACAGGCCTTAACAGAATCAAAACAAAACCACACAGGCCTTAACAGAACCAAACAGAACCACACAGGCCTTAACAGAACCAAACAGAACCACACAGAACCACACAGACTTTAACAGAACCACACAGGCTTTAACAAAACCAAACAGAACCACACAGGCTTTAACAGACCCACACAAGCCTTAACAGAACCAAACAGAACCACACATACTTTAACAGAACCACACAGACCTAAACAAAACCAAACAGAACCACACAGACTTTAACAGAACCACACAGACCTTAACAGAACCAAACAGAACCACACAGGCCTTAACAGAACCAAACAGACCCACACAGGCCTTAACAGAATCAAAACAAAACCACACAGGCCTTAACAGAACCAAAAAGACCCACACAGGCCTTAACAGAACCAAACAGAACCACACAGGCCTTAACAGAACCAAACAGAACCACACAGAACCACACAGGCTTTAACTAAACCAAACAGAACCACACAGACTTTAACAGAACCACACAGACCTTAACAGAACCAAACAGAACCACACAGATTTTAACAGAACCACACAGACCTTAACAAAACCAAACAAAACCACACAGACTTTAACAGAACCACACAGATCTTAACAGAACCAAACAGAACCACACAGGCCTTAACAGAATCAAAACAAAACCACACAGGCCTTAACAGACACAAACAGAACCACACAGGCCTTAACAGAACCAAACAGAACCACACAGAACCACACAGACTTTAACAGAACCACACAGGCTTTAACAAAACCAAACATAACCACACAGGCTTCAACAGACCCACACAAGCCTTAACAGAACCAAACAAAACCACACAGACTTTAACAGAACCAAACAGACCTTAACAGAACCAAACAGAACCACACAGAACCACACAGACTTTAACAGAACCACACAGGCTTTAACAGACCCACACAAGCCTTAACAGAACCAAACAAAACCACACAGACCTTAACAGAACCAAACAGAACCACACATACTTTAACAGAACCACACAGACCTAAACAAAACCAAACAGAACCACACAGACTTTAACAGAACCACACAGACTTTAACAGAACCACACAGACCTTAACAGAACCAAACAGAACCACACAGGCCTTAATAGAACCAAACAGACCCACACAGGCCTTAACAAAATCAAAACAAAACCACACAGGCCTTAACAGAACCAAAAAGACCCACACAGGCCTTAAAAGAACCAAACAGAACCACACAGGCCTTAACAGAACCAAACAGAACCACACAGATTTTAACAGAACCACACAGACTTTAACAGAACCTAACAAAACCAAACAGACTTTAACAGAACCACACAGACCTTAACAAAACCAAACAGAACCACACAGACTTTAACAGAACCACACAGACCTTAACAAAACCAAACAGAACCACACAGACTTTAGCAGAACCAAACAGACCTTAACAGAACCAAACAGAACCACACAGATTTTAACAGAACCACACAGACCTTAACAAAACCAAACAAGACCACACAGACTTTAACAGAACCACACAGACCTTAACAGAACCAAACAGAACCACACAGGCCTTAACAGAACCAAACAGACCCACACAGCCCTTAACAGAATCAAAACAAAACCACACAGGCCTTAACAGAACCAAACAGAACCACACAGAACCACACAGACTTTAACAGAACCACACAGGCTTTAACAAAACCAAACAGAACCACACATGCTTTAACAGACCCACACAGGCTTTAACAAAACCAAACAGAACCACACAGGCTTTAACAGACCCACACAAGCCTTAACAGAACCAAACAAAACCACACAGACTTTAACAGAACCACACAGACCTTAACAGAACCAAACATAACCACACATACTTTAACAGAACCACACAGACCTTAACAAAACCAAACAGAACCACACAGACTTTAACAGAACCACACAAGCCTTAACAGAAACAAACAAAACCACACAGACCTTAACAGAACCAAACAGAACCACACATACTTTAACAGAACCACACAGACCTAAACAAAACCAAACAGCACCACACAGACTTTAACAGAACCACACAGACCTTAACAGAACCAAACAGAACCACACAGGCCTTAACAGAACGAAACAGACCCACACAGGCCTTAACAGACTCAAAACGAAACCACACAGGCCTTAACAGAACCAAAAAGATCCACACAGGCCTTAACAGAACCAAAAAGACCCACACAGGCCTTAACAGAACCAAACAGAACCACACAGGCCTTAACAGAACCAAACAGAACCACACAGATTTTAACAGAACCACACAGACTTTAACAGAACCAAACAAAACCAAACAGACTTTAACAGAACCACACAGACCTTAACAAAACCAAACAGAACCACACAGGCTTTAGCAGAACCACACAGACCTTAACAGAACCAAACAGAACCACACAGATTTTAACAGAACCACACAGACCTTAACAAAACCAAACAAAACCACACAGACTTTAACAGAACCACACAGACCTTAACAGAACCAAACAGAACCACACAGGCCTTAACAGAACCAAACAGACCCACACAGGTCTTAACAGAATCAAAACAAAACCACACAGGCCTTAACAGAACCAAACAGAACCACACAGGCCTTAACAGAACCAAACAGAACCACACAGAACCACACAGACTTTAACAGAACCACACAGGCTTTAACAGACCCACACAAGCCTTAACAGAACCAAACAAAACCACACAGACTTTAACAGAACCACACAGACTCTAACAGAACCAAACAGAACCACACAGACCTTAACAAAACCAAACAGAACCACACAGACTTTAACAGAACCACACAAGCCTTAACAGAACCAAACAAAATCACAAAGACTTTAACAGAACCACACAGACCTTAACAGAACCAAACAGAACCACACATACTTTAACAGAACCACACAGACCTAAACAAAACCAAACAGAACCACACAGACTTTAACAGAACCACACAGACTTTAACAGAACCACACAGACCTTAACAGAACCAAACAGAAGCACACAGGCCTTAACAGAACCAAACAGACCCACACAGGCCTTAACAGAATCAAAACAAAACCACACAGGCCTTAACAGAACCAAAAAGACCCACACAGGCCTTAAAAGAACCAAACAGAACCACACAGGCCTTAACAGAACCAAACAGAACCACACAGAACCACACAGGCTTTAACAAAACCAAACAGAACCACACAGACTTTAACAGAACCACACAGACCTTAACAGAACCAAACAGAACCACACAGATTTTAACAGAACCACACAGACCTTAACAAAACCAAACAAAACCACACAGACTTTAACAGAACCACACATACCTTAACAGAACCAAACAGAACCACACAGGCCTTAACAGAATCAAAACAAAACCACACAGGCCTTAACAGAACCAAACAGAACCACACAGGCCTTAACAGAACCAAACAGAACCACACAGAACCACACAGACTTTAACAGAACCACACAGGCTTTAACAAAATCAAACATAACCACACAGGCTTCAACAGACCCACACAAGCCTTAACAGAACCAAACAAAACCACACAGATTTTAACAGAACCACACAGACCTTAACAGAACCAAACAGAACCACACATACTTTAACAGAAGCACACAGACCTTAACAAAACCAAACAGAACCACACAGACTTCAACAGAACCACACAGACCTTAACAAAACCAAACAGAACCACAAAGACTTTAACAGAACCACACAAGCCTTAAAAGAACCAAACAAAACCACACAGACTTTGACAGAACCACACAGACCTTAACAGAACCAAACAGAACCACACATACTTTAACAGAACCACACAGACCTAAACAAAACCAAACAGAACCACACAGACTTTAACAGAACCACACAGACTTTAACAGAACCACACAGACCTTAACAGAACCAAACAGAACCACACAGGCCTTAACAGAACCAAACAGACCCACACAGGCCTTAACAGAACCAAACAGAACAACACAGACTTTAGCAGAACCACACAGACCTTAACAGAACCAAACAGAACCACACAGATTTTAACAGAACCACACAGACCTTAACAGAACCAAACAGAACCATACAGGCCTTAACAGAACGAAACAGACCCACACAGGCCTTAACAGAATCAAAACAAAACCACACAGGCCTTAACAGAACCAAACAGAACCACACAGGCCTTAACAGAACCAAACAGAACCACACAGAACCACACAGACTTTAACAGAACCACACAGGCTTTAACAAAACCAAACAGAACCACACAGACTTTAACAGACCCACACAAGCCTTAACAGAACCAAACAAAACCACACAGACTTTAACAGAACCACACAAACCTTAACAGAACCAAACAGAACCACACATACTTTAACAGAACCACACAGACCTAAACAAAACCAAACAGAACCACACAGACTTTAACAGAACCACACAGACTTTAACAGAACCACACAGACCTTAACAGAACCAAACAGAAGCACACAGGCCTTAACAGAACCAAACAGACCCACACAGGCCTTAACAGAATCAAAACAAAACCACACAGGCCTTAACAGAACCAAAAAGACCCACACAGGCCTTAACAGAACCAAACAGAACCACACAGGCCTTAACAGAACCAAACAGAACCACACAGACCTTAACAAAACCAAACAGAACCACACAGACTTTAACAGAACCACACAGGCTTTACCAAAACCAAACAGAACCACACAGACTTTAACAGAACCACACAGACCTTAACAGAACCAAACAAAACCACACAGACTTTAACAGAACCACACAGGCCTTAACAGAACCAAACAGAACCACACAGACCTTAACAAAACCAAACAGAACCACACAGACTTTAACAGAACCACACAAGCCTTAACAGAACCAAACAGAACCACACATACTTTAACAGAACCACACAGACCTAAACAAAACCAAACAGAACCACACAGACTTTAACAGAACCACACAGACGTTAACAGATCCACACAGACCTTAACAGAACCAAACAGAAGCACACAGGCCTTAACAGAACCAAACAGAACCACACAGACTTTAACAGAACCACACAGACTTTAACAGATCCACACAGACCTTAACAGAATCAAAACAAAACCACACAGGCCTTAACAGAACCAAAAAGACCCACACAGGCCTTAACAGAACCAAACAGAACCACACAGGCCTTAACAGAACCAAACATAACCACACAGAACCACACAGGCTTTAACAAAACCAAACAGAACCACACAGACTTTAACAGAACCACACAGACCTTAACAGAACCAAACAGAACCACACAGATTTTAACAGAACCACACAGGCCTTAACAAAACCAAACAAAACCACACCGACTTTAACAGAACCACACAGACCTTAACAGAACCAAACAGAACCACACAGGCCTTAACAGAACCAAACAGACCCACACAGGCCTTAACAGAACCAAACAGAACCACACAGAACCACACAGACTTTAACAGAACCACACAGGCTTTAACAAAACCAAACAGAACCACACAGGCTTTAACAGACCCACACAAGCCTTAACAGAACCAAACAAAACCACACAGACTTTAACAGAACCACACAGACCTTAACAGAACCAAACAGAACCACACATACTTTAACAGAACCACACAGATCTAAACAAAACCAAACAGAACCACACAGACTTTAACAGAACCACACAGACTTTAACAGATCCACACAGACCTTAACAGAATCAAAACAAAACCACACAGGCCTTAACAGAACCAAAAAGACCCACACAGGCCTTAACAGAACCAAACAGAACCACACAGGCCTTAACAGAACCAAACATAACCACACAGAACCACACAGGCTTTAACAAAACCAAACAGAACCACACAGACTTTAACAGAACCACACAGACCTTAACAGAACCAAACAGAACCACACAGATTTTAACAGAACCACACAGGCCTTAACAAAACCAAACAAAACCACGCCGACTTTAACAGAACCACACAGACCTTAACAGAACCAAACAGAACCACACAGGCCTTAACAGAACCAAACAGACCCACACAGGCCTTAACAGAACCAAACAGAACCACACAGAACCACACAGACTTTAACAGAACCACACAGGCTTTAACAAAACCAAACAGAACCACACAGGCTTTAACAGACCCACACAAGCCTTAACAGAACCAAACAAAACCACACAGACTTTAACAGAACCACACAGACCTTAACAGAACCAAACAGAACCACACATACTTTAACAGAACCACACAGACCTTAACAAAACCAAACAGAACCACACAGACTTCAACAGAACCACACAAGCCTTAACAGAACCAAACAAAACCACACAGACTTTAACAGAACCACACAGACCTTAACAGAACCAAACAGAACCACACATACTTTAACAGAACCACACAGACCTAAACAAAACCAAACAGAACCACACAGACTTTAACAGAACCACACAGACTTTAACAGAACCACACAGACCTTAACAGAACCAAACAGAACCACACAGGCCTTAACAGAACCAAACAGACCCACACAGGCCTTAACAAAATCAAAACAAAACCACACAGGCCTTAACAGAACCAAAAAGACCCACACAGGCCTTAACAGAACCAAACAGAACCACACAGGCCTTAACAGAACCAAACAGAACCACACAGAACCACACAGGCTTTAACAAAACCAAACAGAACCACACAGTCTTTAACAGACCCACACAAGCCTTAACAGAACCAAACAGACCCACACAGGCTTCAAAAGAACCACACAGGCCTTAACAGAACCAAACAGAACCAAACTGACCCACACAGGCTTCAACAGAACCACACAGGCCTTAACAGAACCAAACTGACCCACACAGGCTTTAACAGAACCAAAAAGACCCACACAGGCCTTAACAGAACCAAACAGACCCACATAGGCTTCAAAAGAACCACACAGGCCTTAACAGAACCAAACAGAACCAAACTGACTCACACAGGCTACAACAGAACCACACAGGCCTTAACAGAACCAAACAGAACCAAACTGACCCACACAGGCTTCAACAGAACCAAACTGACCCACACAGGCCTTATCAGAACCAAAACAAAACCACACAGGTCTTAACAGAACCACACAGGCCTTAACAGAACTAAACAGAACCAAACAGAGCCACACAGGCCTTAGCAGAACCAAACAGAACCAAACAGACCCACAAAGACCTTAACAGAACCAAACAGAATCAAACAGAACCACACAGGCCTTAACAGAACCAAACAGAACCAAACAGAACCACACAGGCCTTAACAGATCCACACAGAACCAAACAGACCCATACAGGCCTTAACAGACCCACACAGAACTTAACAGAACCAAACAGACCCACACAGAGCCTGACAGATTTCAGTGTGGTAGTATGGTTACGTGTGGTAGTGTGTGGTAGTGTATGGTTATGTGTGGTAGTGTATGGTTACGTGTGGTAGTGTGTGGTAGTGTATGGTTATGTGTGGTAGTGTATGGTTACGTGTGGTAGTGTGTGGTAGTGTATGGTTACGTGTGGTAGTGTGTGGTAGTGTATGGTTACGTGTGGTTGTGTATGGTTACGTGTGGTAGTGTGTGGTAGTGTATGGTTATGTGTGGTAGTGTATGGTTACGTGTGGTAGTGTATGGTTATGTGTGGTAGTGTATGGTTACGTGTGGTAGTGTGTGGTAGTGTGTGGTTATGTGTGGTAGTGTGTGGTTACCTGTGGTAGTGTATGGTTATGTGTGGTAGTGTATGGTTATGTGTGGTAGTGTGTGGTAGTGTATGGTTACGTGTGGTAGTGTGTGGTAGTGTATGGTTATGTGTGGTAGTGTATGGTTACGTGTGGTAGTGTGTGGTAGTGTATGGTTATGTGTGGTAGTGTATGGTTACGTGTGGTAGTGTGTGGTAGTGTATGGTTACGTGTGGTAGTGTGTGGTAGTGTATGGTTATGTGAGGTAGTGTATGGTTACGTGTGGTAGTGTGTGGTAGTGTATGGTTACGTGTGGTAGTGTGTGGTAGTGTATGGTTATGTGTGGTAGTGTGTGGTAGTGTATGGTTATGTGAGGTAGTGTATGGTTACGTGTGGTAACCATACACTACCTCTACTACCACTACTGCATATCATTGTCATTTATCGTCCTCCTTCTCCTCTAGGTAACTTCATAGATGAGCTGGATGTTCTTCTGAGTCTCTTCCCCATTGATGGAACCCCGCTCATTCTCCTTGGTGACTTTAATCTTCCATCGAACAAGCTGCAGTCATCAGGTCTCGAACCGCTGCTGTCATCCTTCGACCTTGAGCTCAACCAGACCCCTCCAACGCACAGAGCAGGCAATGTCCTAGACCTGATCTTCAGCAGACCTGTCCCAGCGCTGGATATGACAGTAACCCCCATACACTGCTCAGATCACCACTTTCTATCTTTCACACTCTCCCTCACTGCTCTCGCTGTCAATGCCTCTTCTTCAGGCTCGTCCTTCACTCGACGCAACCTGCACTCCATTTCTCACTCGTCTCTCGCTTCAACTATCCTTACTACCCTTCCACATCCTGATTCTTTTCTTTCTCTTTCTTTGGATACAGCCACAGATACATTACTTTCTTCACTCTCATCTGCAGTTAACCTTTTGTGTCCTCTTTCCTCCAGGCCAGCTAGATCCTCTCCACCTGCCCCGTGGCTGACTGAAGTCCTACGCAGCAACCGGAGAGAGCTAAGGAAGGCAGAGAGGAAGTGGAGGAAGTCCCAACTTGACTCTGACCTGCACTCCTACCAAGCTCTCCTCTACAAGTTCTCAACGGAGGTTACTGCTGCCAAGTCATCCTTCTATAAGGAGAAACTGGAAGCATCATCATCTGATCCACGCAAGCTCTTTAGTATTTTCTCCTCTCTTCTCAAACCCCCCTCTCCCCCACCACCCTCTTCCCTTACCCCGGAGGATTTTGTCACCTTCTTTGAGGAGAAGGTTAACAGAATCCGCCAGTCGTTTTCCTCTTGCTCCACTTTCCTCACCAATACTCATTCTCTTGCCAATAATTCCTTAACATGCTTCTCTCCTCTTTCCACAGACAAGGTCCTACAGCTGCTTAAATCCAGCAACCCGACCACCTGCCCACTGGATCCCATTCCATCCACACTCTTCCAGACAGTCTCCAGGGATCTGCTGCCCTTCATCACATTCATCATAAACAGCTCCTTGTCATCAGGACGGGTCCCAGCCGCATTCAAGACTGCCAGAGTGGTTCCAATTCTGAAGAAGCCCACACTGGACAGCTCAGATGTCTGCAACTACCGGCCGGTATCACTCCTTTCTTTTCTATCAAAAATTCTTGAGCGCGCTGTTTATAACCAACTTTCTCTCTTTCTCACCCAGAACCTGCTCCAGGACCCCAACCAGTCCGGCTTCAAACCAGCGCACTCAACAGAAACAGCCCTCATAGCGGTGACTGAGAAGCTCCAGACTGCAAGATCATCCAAACTGTCATCGGTCCTGATCCTTCTGGACCTCTCTGCAGCTTTCGACACGGTGAACCACAAGATCCTTCTATCCGTCCTCGCTGACCTGGGAATCGTGGGCTCTGCATGGAAGTGGCTTGAGTCCTATCTAGAGGGGCGGTCTTACCAGGTAACATGGAGAGGGTCTACATCTGCTCCTTGCAGGCTCCTTACTGGTGTCCCTCAAGGCTCAGTGCTAGGTCCTCTCCTCTTTTCACTCTACACCCGTTCTCTTGGTGATGTAATTACCTCTCATGGTTTCTCTTACCACTGCTATGCTGATGACACTCAACTAATGCTTTCCTTCCCACAGTCTGATACTCAGGTTTGCAGTCGTATCTCTGCATGTCTGACCGACATCTCTTCATGGATGACAGCTCATCATCTGAAGCTCAATCCCAGCAAGACTGAGCTGCTGTTCATCCCTGGAACTACAGGTCCTCAGCAGGATCTTGCCATCTCATTCGAGAACTCTTTGATTGTTCCGTCTAAAGATGCAAGAAACCTTGGGGTGACTCTGGATGACCAGTTATCGTTCTCAGCCCATATTACGAACCTGACTCGGTCATGCAGGTACATTCTCTACAATATCAGACGCATCCGACCCTTCCTCTCTCAAGAGGCCTCCCAGGTGCTCGTCCAGTCTCTTGTCATTTCAAGGCTGGACTACTGCAACTCTCTCCTGGCTGGTCTTCCTCTGCAGGCCACCAGGCCCCTACAACTGATCCAGAATGCAGCAGTACGGCTCGTCTTCAATCTCCCCAAGTACACTCATGTCACTCCACTGCTGCGCTCCCTTCACTGGCTTCCTGTAGCTGCTCGCATTCAGTTTAAAGTTCTGATGCTTGCCTACAAAGCCAAGAATGGACCAGCTCCTCCTTACCTTATGGCAATGGTCAAAAGTCGAACCGCACCTCGAGCCCTTCGCGCTTCAAGTACGGCTCGGCTTGACCCGCCATCTCTCAAGATTCATGGAAGACATGCAACAAAACGCTTCTCTGTCCTGGCACCCAGATGGTGGAACGAACTTCCACTGGCTGTCCGAACAGCGAACTCTCTCGCGGTCTTCAAACGCAGACTGAAGACCTATCTCTTTGTAAAGTACTTATAAACACTATATACTAAAGTACTGGTACAAACTGTAATTGCACTTTATCTTCTAGGAGCACTGGCTAAGTACTGCACTTGTACTGTATGTAGTCTTGTATTTATTCTCTTATAGATGTTCCTGTATTGCGTTGTCTTGTTTCTAGGTATCAGCACTGGCCCTGTGTTTATGGCAGTGTTTGAGTATAAGAGTGGTTTGGACTTAAACCTGTTTGTACTAGATAGAGGGTCATACTCTGACTGAACACTAAGCACTTTTGTAAGTCGCTCTGGATAAGAGCGTCTGCTAAATGCCGTAAATGTAAATGTAGTGTGTGGTAGTGTATGGTTATGTGTGGTAGTGTATGGTTATGTGTGGTTGTGTGTGGTAGTGTATGGTTACGTGTGGTAGTGTATGGTTATGTGTGGTTGTGTGTGGTAGTGTATGGTTACGTGTGGTAGTGTATGGTTATGTTTGGTTGTGTGTGGTAGTGTATGGTTACGTGTGGTAGTGTATGGTTATGTGTGGTAGTTTTTGGTTACGTGTGGTAGTGTATGGTTACGTGTGATAGTGTATGGTTACGTTTGGTAGTGTATGGTTATGTGTGGTAGTGTATGGTTGTGTGTGGTAGTGTTTGGTTATGTGTGGTAGTGTATGGTTATGTGTGGTAGTGTGTGGTAGTGTATGGTTACGTGTGGTAGTGTGTGGTTACGTGTGGTCGTGTATGGTTACGTGTGGTAGTGTGTGGTAGTGTATGGTTATGTGTGGTAGTGTATGGTTACGTGTGGTAGTGTATGGTTATGTGTGGTAGTGTATGGTTATGTGTGGTAGTGTATGGTTACGTGTGGTAGTGTGTGGTAGTGTATGGTTATGTGTGGTAGTGTGTGGTTACCAGTGGTAGTGTATGGTTATGTGTGGTAGTGTGTGGTTATATGTCGTAGTGTGTGGTAGTGTATGGTTACGTGTGGTAGTGTGTGGTAGTGTATGGTTATGTGTGGTAGTGTATGGTTACGTGTGGTAGTGTGTGGTAGTGTATGGTTATGTGTGGTAATGTATGGTTATGTGTGGTAGTGTATGGTTACGTGTGGTAGTGTGTGGTAGTGTATGGTTATGTGTGGTTGTGTGTGGTAGTGTATGGTTACGTGTGGTAGTGTGTGGTAGTGTATGCTTTTGTGAGGTAGTGTATGGTTATGTGTGGTAGTGTGTGGTAGTGTATGGTTACGTGTGGTAGTTTGTGGTAGTGTATGGTTATGTGTGGTAGTGTCTTTTTATGTGTGGTAGTGTGTGGTAGTGTATGGTTATGTGCGGTAGTGTGTGGTAGTGTATGGTTACGTGCGGTAGTGTGTGGTAGTGTATGGTTATGTGTGGTAGTGTGTGGTAGTGTATGGTTACGTGTGGTAGTGTGTGGTAGTGTATGGTTATGTGTGGTAGTGTGTGGTTACGTGTGGTAGTGTGTGGTAGTGTATGGTTACGTGTGGTAGTGTGTGGTAGTGTATGGTTACGTGTGGTAGTGTGTGGTAGTGTATGGTTATGTGAGGTAGTGTGTGGTAGTGTATGGTTACGTGTGGTAGTGTGTGGTAGTGTATGGTTATGTGTGGTAATGTGTGTTTACGTGTGGTAGTGTGTGGTAGTGTATGGTTATGTGTGGTTGTGTGTGGTAGTGTATGGTTACGTGTGGTAGTGTGTGGTAGTGTATGGTTATGTGAGGTAGTGTATGGTTATATGTGGTAGTGTGTGGTAGTGTATGGTTATGTGTGGTAGTGTATGGTTACGTGTGGTAGTGTGTGGTAGTGTATGGTTATGTGTGGTAGTGTGTGGAAGTGTTTGGTTATGTGAGGTAGTGTATGGTTATGTGTGGTAGTGTGTGGTAGTGTATGGTTATGTGTGGTAGTGTATGGTTACGTGTGGTAGTGTGTGGTAGTGTATGGTTATGTGTGGTAGTGTGTGGTAGTGTATGGTTATGTGAGGTAGTGTATGGTTATGTGTGGTAGTGTGTGGTAGTGTATGGTTATGTGTGGTAGTGTGTGGAAGTGTTTGGTGCTGCTCTGATTGATCTGCTTGTTTACTGGTTGCAGTGTTTTAGTTCTTGCGCTGAGCGCTGCATCACAGTGAGCTCCGTCAGAGACACCACACCAGCAGCTCAGTTCCACTGTTATTACACAGCGGGGCGGCACCCGCACACGGGCAGAACCGTCTACTGACACCGGAACCAGTCCCACAGAGACCCAAACACACATCTTAGAGTTAAACCCTAACCCTTAACAGAACCGCACAGACCCAACAGAACCGCACAGCCCAAGCAGACCCAAAAGAACCGCACAGACCCAACAGAACCCCACAGACCTGACACAACCGCACAGACCCAACAGAACCGCACAGACCCAGCAGAACCCCACAGACCTGACAGAACCGCACAGACCCAACAGAACCGCACAGCCCCAAGCAGACCCAACAGAACCGCACTGCCCCAAGCAGACCCGACAGAACCGCACTGCCCCAAGCAGACCCGACAGAACCGCACAGAACCAACAGAACCACACAGGCCCAGTCAGACTAGATGACATAACTACAGTACAGTTCAGAAACCAAAGGTGACTTGGCTGAGGGGCTATTATTCTAGGTGGTGGTGTTGGGGTGACTGGGATGTCCTGGGGGGCTGTTGGAAGGTGTAAGAGGGTGCTGGGGGTGTTGGGGAGCTCGTGAAAGGTGTTAGGGGGCACTGGTGGAGGGGGGCCGGTGCTGCAGGGGGGGCCGGGTACATTAAAATTCTCACCAAAGAGCCATGTGTCAATTTAGCCTCTTCACTCTTCCGTAATTGGCTGCGGGGTGATTCTCCTGCCCGTGCCATTTTGCCCCAGTCCTAGTTGCCCCCTGCCCCAGCCCTGGGGGTGGGACAAAACCCTATTCTCCCCCCGCTAATGACGGACAGCTGATGGCACACTCTCAGAAGTCCAATCAAATTTGCAGCGGTGTAATTGGATTACCGTGGGGCGGGGTGGGGGGGCTGTTGTCGGAGCGGCGGGTGGCCATGTGGTGCTCTGAGTGATGCACAAAAGAAGGATCTGTCAGCGGAGCGGTCAGTGATGGAGCCCCCCCCCCCCCCCCCCCCCCCCCCCCCCCCCCCCCCCCCCCCACCGCTCAGACGGGGCGAGCGGGCCGTGATGGGTGACGATGCTGTTGTCTGTCTGCAGGACCTCCGTCTGAATGAGGGAGCGAACGAGAAAAGAGAGAAACATCACTTAACTCTCATTCACTCTCATTCACTCTCATTCACTCTCATTCACTCTCATTCACTCTCATTCACTCGTTCACTCGTTCACTCATTCCTGCCACGCACTCTCCTCCGGCCTCGCCCGCCGCCGCTGCAGCACACAAAACACGTCAGCCTGCATTTGTAAACCACCTGGCAGCGGCTCAAGACCACCGGCGCCAAGAACGACCCGAAGCTCCTCCTTACAGGGCAACCCCACCCTTTCACCAAAATTCTGCAGAATTAAACGGCTGGCCCTTCAGAGCGGTTCGGTGTGGGACGCTGAGTCCGAATTGTTTAGGTTAGAAAGGAGGCCAGTCAGGTGGCTTCCCTTTGTGGAATGTAGGCAGAAACAGCTGAGCGAGCTCTCCCATTGGTCAGGACTTCAGGAGCTGAAGGGAAGTCCTGATGAGTTCATATTAACTACCAATAAGATCAAGACGTGACGGAGGAATCAACCAATCACGCTCTGCTTTACAATGAGTCAAACCAAAAACATCACTCTGGTCCCTCTGGATGTTCTAGATCACAGTATGAATAGTGGTAGTGTATAGTGGTATATGAATAGTGGTAGTGTAAACAGGTTCTAGATAACTGAGCGATTTCTGTTCAACATCAAACAGCACCAAACAAATCCGAACAGAACCACAGCTGGGGCTCTCCGCTGGAGCTCGAGTGGAGCACGTCTTTAGGTCAGCCTTCCAGAAGCTTCAGACCTTAAATCGTGTTCCTGCAGTTAGCTTAGCGCTAACAGGCCACTAGAACCGGACAGCAGAAGCTGGTTCTGTACTGAAGGAGGATTTTAGATCTGAAGTGAAGCTCAGCAGGACTGACGGGTTTAAACTGTCCAGTTACTTTAAACTCTGTGTTGTTGATGCTGAAGCGATGATGTAATCATTATTACTGGACACGCCGACCACAGGGCTCCGCTCATCATACTGCTGAAGGACACGAGTGACCGTCCTGTACGCTGATTAGCTGGAGGAGCCCCCACATCCAGACCCTCTCAGAAGATGTCAGAGTGAGATGCCGGAGGATTAGAGGAGATCTCAGGGAGGTGCTCTGCTCCCTCTCGGCTCTTTAAGTACTGGGATTGAGCTGTTGGTAATAAATACAGAGAGGCTTTAGAGCAGTGTAAACACAGAGCTCGTACCACAGCGTGGAATCCCCCCACACCGGAACAACGAGAGAGACGGAGAGGGTCCACCAGCACGCAGAGCAAGACTGACCAGCTACGATAATCATTATATACATACCTCACCAAATTCCATACACACAGACATACAGTACTGTACAAAACTAATGACGGGCAATTCCACTGATCTTTAATGGAACCAGACGTCCACCTCTAAAAGCTGTTCTAGATACAGTCAGATCTGTTAACAGTGGTGGTGAATGGAACCAGACGTCCACCTCTAAAAGCTGTTCTAGATCCAGTCAGATCTGTTCACAGTGGTGGTGAATGGAACCCGACGTTCACCTCTAAAAGCTGTTCTAGATACAGTCAGATCTGTTCACAGTGGTGGTGAATGGAACTCGACGTTCACCTCTAAAAGCTGTTCTAGATACAGTCAGATCTGTTCACAGTGGTGGTGAATGGAACCCGACGTTCACCTCTAAAAGCTGTTCTAGATGTGTGTGTAAAGTCAGTATATGCTGTATGTCAGCAGGCTGGTGCTGACGGGGCTGTGTGGAAGGTGTGTGTGTGTATGTGTGTGTGTGTGTATGTGTGTGTTTGTGTGTGTGTTTATGTGTGTGTGTGTATGTGTGTGTGTGTGTGTGTGTGTATGTGTATGTGTGTGTGTGTGTGTAAAGTTAGTATATGCTGTATATCAGCAGGCTGGTTCTGACGGGGCTTTGTGTGTGTGTGTGTGGTTGTTTGTGTGTGTAAATGTGTATGTGTGTGTATGTGTGTGTGTTTGTGTGTATGTGGGTGTGTTTGTGTGTGTGTGTGTGTGTGTATGTGTGTGTGTGTGTGTGTGTAAAGTCAGTATATGCTGTATATCAGCAGGCTGGTGCTGACGGGGCTGTGTGGAAGGTGTGTGTGTGTGTATATATATGTGTGTGTGTGTATGTGTGTGTGTGTGGGTGTGTTTGTGTGTGTTTGTGTATGTGTGTGTGTGTGTGTGTAAAGTCAGTATATGCTGTATATCAGCAGGCTGGTGCTGACGGGGCTGTGTGGAAGGTGTGTGTGTGTGTGTGTGGGGGGTGTTTGTGTGTGTGTGTGTGTGTGTGTGTATGTGTGTATGTGTGTGTGTGTGTATGAGTGTGTATGTGTGTATGTGTGTGTGTGTTTGTGTGTGTGTGTAAAGTCAGTATATGCTGTATATCAGCAGGCTGGTGCTGACGGGGCTGTGTGGAAGGTGTGTGTGTGTATGTGTGTGTTTGTGTGTGTGTTTATGTGTGTGTGTGTATGTGTGTGTGTGTGTGTGTGTATGTGTATGTGTGTGTGTATGTGTGTGTGTGTGTGTGTAAAGTCAGTATATGCTGTATATCAGCAGGCTGGTTCTGACGGGGCTTTGTGTGTGTGTGTGTGGTTGTTTCTGTGTGTAAATGTGTATGTGTGTGTGTGTGTATGTGTGTGTTTGTGTGTATGTGGGTGTGTTTGTGTGTGTGTGTGTGTGTGTGTATGTGTGTGTGTGTGTGTAAAGTCAGTATATGCTGTATATCAGTAGGCTGGTGCTGACGGGCCTGTGTGGAAGGTGTGTGTGTGTGTGTATATATGTGTGTGTGTATGCGGGTGTGTGTGTGTGTGTGTGTGTGTGTGTGTGTGGGTGTGTTTGTGTGGGTGTATGTGTGTGTGTGTGTGTGTAAAGTCAGTATATGCTGTATATCAGCAGGCTGGTGCTGACGGGGCTGTGTGGAAGGTGTGTGTGTGTGTGTGTGTGTGTGTGGGTGGGTGTTTGTGTGTGTGTGTATGTGTGTGTGTATATGTGTCTGTGTGTATGTGTGTGTGTGTGTGTATGTGGGTGTGTTTGTGTGTATGTGTGTGTGTGTGTGTGGGTGTTTGTGTGTGTGTGAGATGTGTGTGTATGTTTGTGAGGTGTGTGTGTGTATGTTTGTGTGTTTGTGTGTGTTTTGTGTATTGTGTGTGTGTGTGTGGGTGTGTGTGTGTGTGTATTTGTGTGTGTGGTGTGGTGTGTGGGGGGGGTGTTTGTGTGTGTTTGTGTGTGTGTGTGTGTATGTGTGTATGTGTGTATGTGTGTGTGTGTGTGTGTGTGTGTGTGTGTGTGGGGGGGGGTTTGTGTGTGTGTGTATGTGTGTGTTTGTGTGTGTGTTTATGTGTGTGTGTGTATGTGTGTGTGTGTGTGTGTGTGTGTGTGTGTGTATGTGTGTGTGTGTGTGTGTAAAGTCAGTATATGCTGTATATCAGCAGGCTGGTTCTGACGGGGCTTTGTGTGTGTGTGTGTGGTTGTTTCTGTGATTAAATGTGTATGTGTGTGTATGTGTGTGTTTGTGTGTATGTGGGTGTGTTTGTGTGTGTGTGTATGTGTGTGTGTGTGTGTAAAGTCAGTATATGCTGTATATCAGTAGGCTGGTGCTGACGGGCCTGTGTGGAAGGTGTGTGTGTGTGTGTGTATATATGTGTGTGTATGCGGGGTGTGTGTGTGTGTGTGTGTGTGTGTT
>CM038727.1:38640757-38645757 GCA_021613375.1 Megaleporinus macrocephalus
AATCGTGCTGTACTGAATCATGCTGTACTGAATCGTGCTGTACTGAATCATGCTGTACTGAATCATGCTGTACTGAATCGTGGTGTACTGAATTGCGCTGTACTGAATCGTGCTGTACTGAATCATGCTGTACTGAATCATGTTGAACTGATTCACGCTGTACTGAATCATGCTGTACTGAATCACACTGTACAGAATCGTGCTGTACTGAATCACACTGTACTGAATCGCGCTGTACTGAATCACACTGTACTGAATTGTGCTGTACTGAATCACACTGTACTGAATCGTGCTGTACTGAATCACACGGTAATGAATCACACTGTACTGAATCATGTTGAACTGAATCACACTACTGAATCGTGCTGTACTGAATCACACGGTAATGAATCACGCTGTACTGAATCGCACTATACTGAATCGCGTTGTACTGAATCATGCTGTACTGAATCGTGCTGTACTGAATCATGCTGTACTGAATCGGGCTGTACTGAATCGTGCTGTACTGAATCATGCTGTACTGAATCATGTTGAACTGATTCACGCTGTACTGAATCATGCTGTACTGAATCACACTGTACAGAATCGTGCTGTACTGAATCACACTGTACTGAATCGCGCTGTAGTGAATCGGGCTGTACTGAATTAGGCTGTACTGAATCACGCTGTACTGAATCATGTTGATCTGAATCACACTGTACTGAATCATGTTGAACTGAATCAAATACTGCATGTACTGAATCGCACTATACTGAATCGCGTTGTACTGAATCGGGCTATACTGAATCGGGCTGTACTGAATCGTGCTGTACTGAATCATGCTGTACTGAATCATGCTGTACTGAATCATGTTGAACTGATTCACGCTGTACTGAATCATGCTGTACTGAATCACACTGTACAGAATCGTGCTGTACTGAATCACACTGTACTGAATCGCGCTGTAGTGAATCGGGCTGTACTGAATTAGGCTGTACTGAATCACGCTGTACTGAATCATGTTGATCTGAATCACACTGTACTGAATCATGTTGAACTGAATCAAATACTGCATGTACTGAATCGCACTATACTGAATCGCGTTGTACTGAATCGGGCTGTACTGAATCGTGCTGTACTGAATCGTGCTATACTGAATCAGGCTGTACTGAATCGTGCTGTACTGAATCATGCTGTACTGAATCATGTTGAACTGATTCATGCTGTACTGAATCATACTGTACTGAATCGTGGTGTACTGCATCGCGCTGTACTGAATCATGCTGTACTGAATCGTGGTGTACTGAATTGCGCTGTACTGAATCATACTGTACTGAATCGTGGTGTACTGCATCGCGCTGTACTGAATCATGCTGTACTGAATCGTGGTGTACTGAATTGCGCTGTACTGAATTGTGCTGTACTGAATCATGCTGTACTGAATCACACTGTACTGAATCGCGCTGTACTGAATCATGCTGTACTGAATCATGTTGAACTGATTCACACTGTACTGAATCATGCTGTACTGAATCGTGGTGTACTGAATTGCGCTGTACTGAATTGTGCTGTACAGAATCGTGCTGTACTGAATCACACTGTACTGAATCGCGCTGTACTGAATCGGGCTGTACTGAATTAGGCTGTACTGAATCACGCTGTACTGAATCATGTTGATCTGAATCACACTGTACTGAATCACACTGTACTGAATCGTGCTGTACTGAATCACACTGTACTGAATTGTGCTGTACTGAATCACACTGTACTGAATCGTGCTGTACTGAATCACACGGTAATGAATCACACTGTACTGAATCATGTTGAACTGAATCACACTACTGAATCGTGCTGTACTGAATCACACGGTAATGAATCACGCTGTACTGAATCGCACTATACTGAATCGCGTTGTACTGAATCATGCTGTACTGAATCGTGCTGTACTGAATCATGCTGTACTGAATCGGGCTGTACTGAATCGTGCTGTACTGAATCATGCTGTACTGAATCGTGCTGTACTGAATCATGCTGTACTGAATCATGCTGTACTGAATCGTGGTGTACTGAATTGCGCTGTACTGAATCGTGCTGTACTGAATCATGCTGTACTGAATCATGTTGAACTGATTCACGCTGTACTGAATCATGCTGTACTGAATCACACTGTACAGAATCGTGCTGTACTGAATCACACTGTACTGAATCGCGCTGTACTGAATCACACTGTACTGAATTGTGCTGTACTGAATCACACTGTACTGAATCGTGCTGTACTGAATCACACGGTAATGAATCACACTGTACTGAATCATGTTGAACTGAATCACACTACTGAATCGTGCTGTACTGAATCACACGGTAATGAATCACGCTGTACTGAATCGCACTATACTGAATCGCGTTGTACTGAATCATGCTGTACTGAATCGTGCTGTACTGAATCATGCTGTACTGAATCGGGCTGTACTGAATCGTGCTGTACTGAATCATGCTGTACTGAATCATGTTGAACTGATTCACGCTGTACTGAATCATGCTGTACTGAATCACACTGTACAGAATCGTGCTGTACTGAATCACACTGTACTGAATCGCGCTGTAGTGAATCGGGCTGTACTGAATTAGGCTGTACTGAATCACGCTGTACTGAATCATGTTGATCTGAATCACACTGTACTGAATCATGTTGAACTGAATCAAATACTGCATGTACTGAATCGCACTATACTGAATCGCGTTGTACTGAATCGGGCTGTACTGAATCGTGCTGTACTGAATCGTGCTATACTGAATCGGGCTGTACTGAATCGTGCTGTACTGAATCATGCTGTACTGAATCATGTTGAACTGATTCATGCTGTACTGAATCATACTGTACTGAATCGTGGTGTACTGAATTGCGCTGTACTGAATCATGCTGTACTGAATCGGGCTGTACTGAATCGTGCTGTACTGAATCATGCTGTACTGAATTGTGCTGTACTGAATCATGCTGTACTGAATCATGTTGAACTGAATCATGCTGTACTGAATCGTGGTGTACTGAATTGCGCTGTACTGAATTGTGCTGTACTGAATCATGCTGTACTGAATCGGGCTGTACTGAATCGTGCTGTACTGAATCATGCTGTACTGAATTGTGCTGTACAGAATCGTGCTGTACTGAATCACACTGTACTGAATCGCGCTGTACTGAATCGGGCTGTACTGAATTAGGCTGTACTGAATCACGCTGTACTGAATCATGTTGATCTGAATCACACTGTACTGAATCATGTTGAACTGAATCACGCTGTACTGAACCATGCTGTACTGAATCACACTGTACTGAATCGTGCTGTACTGAATCACACTGTACTGAATTGTGCTGTACTGAATCACACTGTACTGAATCGTGCTGTACTGAATCACACGGTAATGAATCACGCTGTACTGAATCGCACTATACTGAATCGCGTTGTACTGAATCATGCTGTACTGAATCGTGCTGTACTGAATCGTGCTATACTGAATCGGGCTGTACTGAATCGTGCTGTACTGAATCATGCTGTACTGAATCATGTTGAACTGATTCATGCTGTACTGAATCATACTGTACTGAATCGTGGTGTACTGCATCGCGCTGTACTGAATCGTGCTATACTGAATCGTGCTATACTGAATCGGGCTGTACTGAATCGTGCTGTACTGAATCATGCTGTACTGAATCGTGCTGTACTGCATCGCGCTGTACTGAATCGGGCTGTACTGAATCAGGCTGTACTGAATCACGCTGTACTGAATCATGCTGTACTGAATTGTGCTGTACAGAATCGTGCTGTACTGAATCACACTGTACTGAATCGCGCTGTACTGAATCGGGCTGTACTGAATTAGGCTGTACTGAATCACGCTGTACTGAATCATGTTGATCTGAATCACACTGTACTGAATCATGTTGAACTGAATCACGCTGTACTGAACCATGCTGTACTGAATCACACTGTACTGAATCGTGCTGTACTGAATCACACTGTACTGAATTGTGCTGTACTGAATCACACTGTACTGAATCGTGCTGTACTGAATCACACGGTAATGAATCACACTGTACTGAATCATGTTGAACTGAATCACACTACTGAATCGTGCTGTACTGAATCACACGGTAATGAATCACGCTGTACTGAATCGCACTATACTGAATCGCGTTGTACTGAATCATGCTGTACTGAATCGTGCTGTACTGAATCGTGCTATACTGAATCGGGCTGTACTGAATCGTGCTGTACTGAATCATGCTGTACTGAATCATGTTGAACTGATTCATGCTGTACTGAATCATACTGTACTGAATCGTGGTGTACTGCATCGCGCTGTACTGAATCGTGCTATACTGAATCGTGCTATACTGAATCGGGCTGTACTGAATCGTGCTGTACTGAATCATGCTGTACTGAATCGTGCTGTACTGCATCGCGCTGTACTGAATCGGGCTGTACTGAATCAGGCTGTACTGAATCACGCTGTACTGAATCATGCTGTGCTGAATCATACTTTACTGAATCACGCTGTACTGAACCACACTGTACTGAATCATGTTGAACTGAATCACGCTGTACTGAATCATGCTGTACTAAATCATACTGTACTGAATCACACTGTACTGAATCATGTTGAACTGAATCACACTACTGAATCATGTTGAACTGATTCATGCTGTACGGAATCATGTTGAACTGAATCACACTACTGAATCGTGCTGTACTGAATCACACTGTACTGAATCATGTTGAACTGATTCACGCTGTACTGAATTGTGCTGTACTGAATCGTGCTGTACTGAATCATGTTGAACTGAATCACGCTGTACTGAATTGTGCTGTACTGAATCACGCTGTACTGAATCATGCTGTACTGAATCATGCTGTACTGAATCATGTTGAACTGAATCACGCTGTACTGAATTGTGCTGTACTGAATCACACTGTACTGAATCGTGCTGTACTGAATCACGCTGTACTGAATCGTGCTGTACT
>CM038727.1:38650757-38665757 GCA_021613375.1 Megaleporinus macrocephalus
AGATCCTCTATAACCCCACTATAGACCCTCTATATCTCTACTCTAACCCTCTGTAATTCTATTCTAGATCCTCTATAACCCTACAATATACATTCTATATCTCTACTCTAACCCTCTGTAATTCTATTCTAGATCCTCTATAACCCTACAATATACATTCTATAACTCTACTCTAGCCTAGTCATAACCCTACTTTAGACCTCTACAACCCTATTATAGTCCTTACCTACCATATCCATACTGTATCCTATAACCCCATTATAGACCCTCTATAACTATCCAACTCTCTATATAAGTCTACTATAACCCCCTATAACACTACTGCAGGTCACCTATTACTCTACTATAGACCCTCTATAACCTTACTCTATATTCTCTTACTATATAATACTGTAGCTTACTTAAGCCTCTATGTCTCCGATCTATGTAGCTCACTCTTACTTTATATATAGTCTAGCCCTAATCTTTCCCTAATCTAGCCCTAGTCTAGTCCTAGTCTAGTCTAATCAATCCCTTGTCCATCCCTCTGCAGAGCTGTCACGCCTCTAAAGCATCTCTCTAGTTATCTAAAACCAGCTGGTGACATCATCAGTGTAGTGGACAGCTTGCCGAACTGCCTGTGTGTGGCTCATTCTCAGAAACATTTGATGATGATGTCATCGCTCAAGGCCTTCCGGAGTGAGTCACAGGGAGTAACTCTGTTCCTCAGTGTGATCAGGCTGTAGGTTTGGACCTTCTCTGGAGCTTTACACCCAAAAACCTGTGTTTGTGGAGCCGCAGAGCAGATTAGAGCGACTGCTCCTCGCTCGTCTCCAGCCTGTGTGTGTGTTTACTGACCGGGTCACTTAACCAGACACAGAGCAGCAGTAGTTAGATTAGCTGAGTCTCCGTACAGACCTGCAGGTCGGTGTGCACGAGTGTAGTGAGTAGGTTAGAGGTGCATTAAACAGGATTTTAAACACATTAACAGTGAAAATTCACCTCACTGGACTAATCTAGACCCTCCCCAACATCTACCTGGACGAATCTAGACCCTCTCCAACAGACACCTGGTGGGGGGGGGGGGTCACCTTCCACTGCTGTCTGTGCTGGAGTGAGTTTCTCTGTGTTCGAGAGAGTTTCTCTGTGCTCGAGTGAGTTTCTCTGTGCTGGAGAGAGTTTCTCTGTGCTCAAGTGTGTTTCTCTGTGCTCGAGTGAGTTTCTCTGTGCTCAAGTGAGGTTCTCTGTGCTCGAGTGAGTTTCTCTGTGCTCGAGTGAGTTTCTCTGTGCTCGAGTGAGTTTCTCTATGCTGGAGTGTGTTTCTCTGTGCTCGATTGAGTTTCTCTGTGCTGGAGTGTGTTTCTCTGTGCTCGAGCGAGTTTCTCTGTGCTCGAGTGAGTTTCTCTGTGCTGGAGTGTGTTTCTCTGTGCTCGAGTGAGTTTCTCTGTGCTCGAGTGTGTTTCTCTGTGCTCGAGTGAGTTTCTCTGTGCTCGAGTGAGTTTCTCTGTGCTGGAGTGTGTTTCTCTGTGCTCGATTGAGTTTCTCTGTGCTGGAGTGTGTTTCTCTGTGCTCGAGTGAGTTTCTCTGTGCTCGAGTGAGTTTCTCTGTGCTGGAGTGTGTTTCTCTGTGCTCGAGTGAGTTTCTCTGTGCTCAAGTGAGTTTCTCTGTGCTCGAGTGATTCCCGATGCCCACTGATTCCCGATGCCCACTTGTCTGTTCCCCCGTCAACTTTAAACTCTGGTTAAGCTGCCTATGGCCAACACAAGTTAAACTAGCCACACGTGAACTGAGAGTGCGCAGCTGCTGTACACTCATTTGTAAGAGTCGTTGAACATTAGCCTTTAGTTCACAAGTGAAATTCACAGCTTTATAAAATAACAGTTTCTATCAGGTCAGAGTCTAGAACACTGTGTACGTATGAATTATGAAGAGATTCTACAGAACAGTTTTTAAATAAATAGCCTCCAAAATCACAGCCATGTTCCAGTGTAGTTTAGTGATAATAGTAGTTTAACACATTAAATGTTTATAATAATAACAGATATCAGTCCAGGGTTTATTCAGGCAATAGTTATATTAAATATTAATCACAAACTGTTTATTTCTTTTGTTGCCAATGGTTACTGCAACAAGTACTGTTTTTGAAAGTCTGTGAGAATGTTCCAGAGTGACGGGCTGTAACTAGATTGAGATATGGTAATGAAATATTCTCTGTAGATTGACTGCAGGATTATTCTAATGATGTACATTTCCTCTGTGATTGGGTATCAGGATTATTTCTGCTGCAGTGTTTTATAATTTAGAGTGATATTATTGTTTTGTCCTGAAAGAACAGTTAATATCTTCTAGAAATTAGAGCTTTATTCTTATTTATAATGTCTAATGTATTTGAGACACATAATATGCCACAGGCCGAAACAATTTTCAAGCATGTTTAAGTTTAAGTTCTGTTTAAGGTACATATTTGTAGGGTCATTCAGTTGCCATATGTCAAATATCTTGGTAAAAAACATTAGAACATGTTCCAGAATTTGAAGTGTATGAAATATATTACCTTTTTATTAAAAGAGTTCTTGTTTTCTTCATGTTCTCCTTGTACGTTGAATAACTACATCTGGTGGTGAAGTAAGTGGGTACTATGTGTTTAGTAATAAGTTGTTATGAGCGAGCACGTGAACTCAATTAATACTGATCAGCACATGCACCTGACCTGGCGCAGCGCGATGCCGTGATGTGCTGAAGTTGGCAGGGGTGGGTCTGTAGACTGTTCTTTATGTAATCTGCTGCAAATCTGCTGTTCAAGGTCCTTCAGATGTTCCAGCTTGTTAAGATTCCTTTTTGCAGTGAAGCCATTATCATAATTAACTGCTGGCTGTTACTTACTGGTTAACCATGTGGCTCATGTAACAGCCTTGGTGTCTCTTTTCTGATCTGAGTTCAGTTTTACGTTAAGACAGAACAGGAAACGTTTATCACACAGGAGCACTGCAGGAGCGTCTTCAGCTGTGAATTGTTGCACCATCAACTCGGGTAATTAGCGCAGACACATACGGAGTGGTCACTGTTCACACGGAGGTCACGCGCTGATGTATAGACGAGCTCCTGGACATGCTAATCAGGCACTAAGGGTTGCCTGGGGAGACGCTTGCTGAAATCTAATCTAGCTGTGTTGTGTTTGCTGGCTTTGTGCTGAACGGTGGGCTTTATTCCCCCCGTGGTTCCTCCTCCATCACTGCTACATTAGTGAAATTAGCGCTGGAGCTACAGAGGAGAGGAAACACCAGAGCCTTATAGGGGTCATCGGCACCTGGACCACCATTAATTTTAGTAATTTGGTCTAAAAGAGAATAAGCTGCGAAAGAAAGAAATAATAATTAGTGAAAGACTAAATAAATGATAATAAATTAGCATAATGTAAAAATGAGATCTTAAACCAAAAGGCTAACGCTGGATGATCTTTACTGGCTAGTATTATTTTTCTACTTTTCTTGAACAAAACAAAAGGACGTGCAGGAAAGAGAAGCTTGTTCATCTGGAGGGGGTGATGTTGGGAATCAGTGAGAACATGCTGGAACTTATTTTAGTTTGGATATTTAGTCCGTAGCTCTTCATAAAACACAAAAAATTAGAATCAGTACAACTAAATTCAGTATTTACCAAGTTATCTAATCAATACTTCATTATAAAAAACTGAATTTAGTTTAATTCTGATGTTTTCATAACTGAAAACAAACACATTTTTAACAGTGACTGCTGTATTTATGGTTATTCTAATGTTATACAGTATTATTGCTGTATTTATGGTTATTCTAATGTTATACGGTATTATTGCTGTATTTATGATTATTCTAATGTTATACGGTATTATTGCTGTATTTATGGTTATTCTAATGTTATACAGTATTATTGCTGTATTTATGGTTATTCTAATGTTATACGGTATTATTGCTGTATTTATGGTTATTCTAATGTTATACAGTATTATTGCTGTATTTATGGTTAGTCTAATGTTATACGGTATTATTGCTGTATTTATGGTTATTCTAATGTTATACAGTATTATTGCTGTATTTATGATTATTCTAATGTTATATGGTATTATTGCTGTATTTATGGTTATTCTAATGTTATACAGTATTATTGCTGTATTTATGATTATTCTAATGTTATACAGTATTATTGCTGTATTTATGATTAGCCTAATGTTATACAGTATTATTGCTGTATTTATGGTTAGTCTAATGTTATACGGTATTATTGCTGTATTTATGGTTATTCTAATGTTATACAGTATTATTGCTGTATTTATGATTAGCCTAATGTTATACAGTATTATTGCTGTATTTATGGTTAGTCTAATGTTATACAGTATTATTGCTGTATTTATGATTATTCTAATGTTATACAGTATTATTGCTGTATTTATGATTAGTCTAATGTTATACAGTATTATTGCTGTATTTATGGTTATTCTAATGTTATATGGTATTATTGCTCTATTTATGATTAGCCTAATGTTATATGGTATTATTGCTCTATTTATGATTAGTCTAATGTTATACAGTATTATTGCTGTATTTATGGTTATTCTAATGTTATATGGTATTATTGCTCTATTTTTGATTAGCCTAATGTTATACAGTATTATTGCTGTATTTATGATTAGCCTAATGTTATACAGTATTATTGCTGTATTTATGATTAGTCTAATGTTATACAGTATTATTGCTGTATTTATGATTAGCCTAATGTTATACAGTATTATTGCTGTATTTATGATTAGTCTAATGTTATACAGTATTATTGCTGTATTTATGGTTATTCTAATGTTATATGGTATTATTGCTCTATTTATGATTAGCCTAATGTTATATGGTATTATTGCTGTATTTATGATTATTCTAATGTTATACAGTATTATTGCTGTATTTATGATTAGTCTAATGTTATACAGTATTATTGCTGTATTTATGATTATTCTAATGTTATATGGTATTATTGCTCTATTTATGATTAGCCTAATGTTATACAGTATTATTGCTGTATTTATGGTTATTCTAATGTTATATGGTATTATTGCTGTATTTATGGTTATTCTAATGTTATACAGTATTATTGCTGTATTTATGATTATTCTAATGTTATATGGTATTATTGCTGTATTTATGATTAGCCTAATGTTATACAGTATTATTGCTGTATTTATGGTTATTCTAATGTTATATGGTATTATTGCTCTATTTATGAT
Source organism: Megaleporinus macrocephalus (assembly GCA_021613375.1). Lineage (NCBI taxonomy): Eukaryota > Metazoa > Chordata > Actinopteri > Characiformes > Anostomidae > Megaleporinus > Megaleporinus macrocephalus. The sequence continues at coordinate 38,655,985 of CM038727.1, forward strand.
TAGTCTAATTTTATACGGTATTATAGCTGTATTTATGGTTATTCTAATGTTATACGGTATTATTGCTGTCTTTATGATTAGTCCAATGTTATACGGTATTATTGCTGTATTCACGATTAGCATAATGTTATACAGTATTATTGCTGTATTTACGATTAGTCTAATGTTATACAGTATTATTGCTGTATTTATGGTTATTCTAATGTTATACAGTATTATTGCTGTATTCACGATTAGCATAATGCTATACGGTATTGTTGCTGTATTTATGATTAGTCTAATGTTATACGGTATTATTGCTGTATTCACGATTAGCATAATGTTATACGGTATTATTGCTGTATTTATGATTAGTCTAATGTTATACGGTATTATTGCTGTATTTATGGTTATTCTAATTTCATATACTGTTCTAACTGACAGTAACACACACACACAAAATAATTTTGTGTAACAGTTTCTTTTATGTTGTAGTACTTATTTAAAGCTGCAGTTCTCACCATTTACTCACTTCACATTTATATTTTTACATTATTTGAGATATTGCTATGTTCTCCAGTTTAATATCTAGAATCAGTTGTTAATTTCAGTAATTTAGTACAACTGTTTTAATAAAAATTAGCTTGGTGATTCCACAAATTGGGGAATTTATGAATATATAATATAAATAATAACCTAATTACTTTAGTTACATCATCATTTCACTTTGTATTCAGTGATGGATTGAATAGCTCTCTCTCTTTCTCTGTGTGTAGTTTCCTGATGAACAGATCAGTGTGTTTCTAATTAATTATAACATTTTTTTCTCTAAACAGCCTAAAATAGGAGATCCTGAGACAGAGACGACCCCCAACCCCCACTGGCCCCCAACCTACCACCAGTCCTCCAGTATGATTCATGCTGTGTTTTCTCTCGAAACAGACCAACATCCTGGCATTGTGAGTGAGCTGCAGTCCGGGTTAGTGAAATGCTCTGACTGGGAACGTTCCTGGGTGGTCAGGCAGACATCCATCAACACGCTCGGACACAGCTTCACTCTCCTGACAGCTCACTTCCACACGGATTGTTTGTATTTGAGGTGGCAGCAGTTCTTAACTGAAATAAAGGTTCTAAAGGTAAAAATAAAGGTTCTAGTTTTTGCACAAAGAGAACCCAAAAACCCCGTAGAACATAACCTTCAACATAAATCAGCTTTGAGTTTTTGATTGTTTAACGCTAAAGAAGAGAAGCTCCCTGTGCAGGTTTACTGGACTAGATCAGATCTGTGATAGAAATTATTCAGTATGAATCATTCAGTTGATGAATGCTGACACACCAATAGGAGGAAGTGGGCGTGGCTTTGGCGTAACCCTGTGACTAATACTGGTGTGTGAATTTGCTTGCCTCTAAATTCTAATAAACTGATATTAATAGAAAAGTTAAGTATCCTGCATTCAGACTGTGTTTCGTTTATTACTCCTGTCTGCTGATTCTCACCTTCACCCCCACCAGAGCCCACCCAGCCAGCTACTACTGACCCGCTAACAGGATTACAGCATTTGCTGCTGCCATATTCAGATGATGGAGAGGTGAGGTGTTAAACCTTAAATCGTTCAGTAGGCCCTCCATTAACCCCCTTTGTACCCTTCAAAGCCACAGTTATGGTTATTACCGTCTTTCTGATAAACACTTAGATAGATCGATACTTTTTTGATCCCTGAGAGAAATTCGAGTTACTTACTCACACTGTTTAAACACATACTGATTTTATAAACTTAATGATGTTTATATTGGACTTCCATTCTGTATGAACACGATTAACTTCAGACTTTCACCTGTTTGTGTTGATCAACACGAGCAAAACAACACAAACATTTTCAACAGATTCTTATAATAAAATATCTTCTACTCACAAACTCTGACATGCACAATCTGCACGTTCTGCAGTTTCTCCTCTCATTTCAGTGGAGAGCTAAATGTGTGATGTAATCAGTTTGGTCAGTAACAATAAGAGTGACGGAATTTATTTTACGTTTATACGTTTTTGTGGTTTAAGCATAAATCTACACATTTTAGCGTTTGTTAGTTTTTTGTTACATTCATTGTTAAACATGAAATAAAATAGTTTAGTTTTTTTCTCAGTAAGAAAACGAAAAAACAAATTTCTGCATACCGGAATTAAATCATATAGACAGAGAGCTGACAAAATGTATGACATCTTAGTTCGGGTTTACTGTGTTCAGTGAATAATGTTTAAAAACTAAAACTACAAATTGGCAGAAACAATATGATTGTCATTGAATGGTAGTCAAAATCATAAAATCATAACAAAGACTCAAAACCCCCAACAAAACCTTTATAACCCCAAGGAAAAGCCCAGAAAACTCCAATAAAACCATCAAATCTTAAACAACCCCCTCAAAAACACCCAGAACCCCCCCCCCCAAACCCAAACAAAAACCATTAAAACTCCAACACAGACCCCAAAATCAAAAAATAATCCCCCCAAAACATCCAAAAAACCCTTAAAATCCCAACAAAGTTCCTCAAAACCCTAATTAATCCTTTAAACTCCAACACAGATTACTTAGAATCAAAACCGAACCCCTTAAAACTCAAACAAAATTCCTCAAAAGTCTTGCACAATTAGTAATATTTGATGCAGAATTGAACCACTTCAGGTTCCTGTTCTGAAGATATACTTGTAGCTAGAACAAACGAGTCCATGTGGTTCCACACCGATCTTGGTTGTCCAGTTTGGCTAACACAGCGTTCTGACATTCCTCCTCCTTAGCGATGGCAGGATGAGCGGAAGGAGCAGCGTGCCGTGGATGTTCGAGGTAGAGGCGCAATTCTGTTATGGTCTTGTTATGGAAAAAGTCAATCCCAATAAAAGCAATTGTAAGGTTATTATCTTCTTAGGGTCCCATTTATAGCGAGTAGCACTCAGGGGGCCGCACTGGGGGGCTTTAATCTCATCGCTAGCTTTCTGGCTCATCAGATTTACTTTGTGCTGGCTATGGCAAACAGCTCCGCTCCTCATCCTCCTGAGTGAGGATGAGGAGACAGGAAAGTGAACAGGAGGAAGGGCGTGACCCTCCAGAGGAGATGTTCAGCACATTTTCACACTGAGTGTCACACAGAGTGTTAGTATCCACTATGAATTATTTAGCATCTACTAGTATTTATACAGTATCTACTAGTAATTATTTAGTATCTACTGTTAATTATTCAGTATCTACTATGAATTATTCAGTATCTACTACAAATTATTCAGTATCTACTATTAATGATTTAGTATCTACTAGTAATTATTCAGTATCTACTAGTAATTATTCAGTATCTACTAGTAATGATTTAGAATCTACTATGAATTATTCAGTATCCACTATTAATTATTCAGTATCTACTACAAATTATTCAGTATCTACTATTAATGATTTAGTATCTACTAGTAATTATTCAGTATCTACTAGTAATTATTCAGTATCTACTAGTAATGATTTAGAATCTACTATGAATTATTCAGTATCCACTATTAATTATTCAGTATGTACTACGAATTATTCAGTATCTACTATTAATGATTTAGTATCTACTAGTAATTATTCAGTATCTACTATTAATCATTTAGTATCTACTAAGAATTATTCAGTATCCAATATTAATTATTCAGTATCTACTATGAATTATTCAGTATCTACGATTAATGATTTAGTATCTACTAGTAATTATTCAGTATCTACTATTAATGATTTATTATCTACTATGAATTATTCAGTATCTACTATTAATTATTCAGTATCTACTATTAATGATTTAGTATCTACTATGAACTATTTAGTATCGACTATTAATTATTCAGTATCTACTATAAATTATTCAGTATCTACTATTAATGATTTAGTATCTACTAGTAATTATTCAGTATCTACTAGTAATTATTCAGTATCTACTAGTAAAGATTTAGAATCTACTATGAATTATTCAGTATCCACTATTAATTATTCAGTATCTACTACAAATTATTCAGTATCTACTATTAATGATTTAGTATCTACTAGTAATTATTCAGTATCTACTAGTAATTATTCAGTATCTACTAGTAATGATTTAGAATCTACTATGAATTATTCAGTATCCACTATTAATTATTCAGTATCTACTACAAATTATTCAGTATCTACTATTAATGATTTAGTATCTACTAGTAATTATTCAGTATCTACTAGTAATTATTCAGTATCTACTAGTAATGATTTAGAATCTACTATGAATTATTCAGTATCCACTATTAATTATTCAGTATCTACTACAAATTATTCAGTATCTACTATTAATGATTTAGTATCTACTAGTAATTATTCCGTATCTACTAGTAATTATTCAGTATCTACTAGTAATGATTTAGAATCTACTATGAATTATTCTGTATCCACTATTAATTATTCAGTATGTACTACGAATTATTCAGTATCTACTATTAATGATTTAGTATCTACTAGTAATTATTCAGTATCTACTATTAATGATTTAGTATCTACTAAGAATTATTCAGTATCCAATATTAATTATTCAGTATCTACTATGAATTATTCAGTATCTACGATTAATGATTTAGTATCTACTAGTAATTATTCAGTATCTACTATTAATGATTTATTATCTACTATGAATTATTCAGTATCTACTATTAATTATTCAGTATCTACTATTAATGATTTAGTATCTACTATGAACTATTTAGTATTGACTATTATTCAGTATCTACTATAAATTATTCAGTATCTACTATTAATGATTTAGTATCTACTATGAATTATTCAGTATCTACTATTAATTATTCAGTATCTACTATTAGTGATTTAGTATCTACTATGAATTATTTAGTATCAACTATTAATTATTCAGTATCTACTATGAATTATTCAGTATCTACTATTAATGATTTAGTATCTACTAGTAATTATTCAGTATCTACTATTAATTATTTAGTATCTACTAGTAATTATTCAGTATGCACAACTGTCTCCTTCATTAAACAAATACAGCAACATCAAATATATCAAATTATCAGTCTGATTATATTATTTCCTTCGTTTTCTTATTTGTTTATTTATTATTATTCATAATATCTTTTTATTTAGTTGAGTTAAAGTATTTTCTTATAGTTGTAATTTTAGCCGTTTTATTTTTTTCTTTGTATTATCTTATTTACGTTTGTTTTGATTCTTTTACTGTTTTCATTTCTTCATTACTTTTTAGAATGTTTTCTTTTTCATGTTTGAATTTTGTTAGCTTGATTATCCTTTTATGTTGAAATCTTACTCTGATGTTAAAAAATCTGTTTTTTAATGAAATCTTGATTATTCTCATAATTTGTTTATGTTATTTATTGTCATTTTGTTTTACAGAATCTTTCTTTCAATTTATTTTTCCAGATTATAATCCATTTTTATTTCTTTTTCAATCTTTTTAGAACGTAAACTCTGGGCTGCCCTGAAATGAAGGTATTTCTCAAAGTATTTCTTAGTGAAAATAAAACTCATGAATCACAAATTCAGCTCATCAGGAAACAGCAGAAAACATACTGAATGGAAAATAGAGACCCAGAGACTCAAACCCACTGTCAGTTCAGACTTGCCTCCAAAGTTCAGTCTTAGAAGCTGCTTCTGTTTCTGACCTTCCAAACACATTCAGTGGTGTTGAGGTTCTGGACTCTGGGCTGGCCAGGACATTCAGTATTGTGGAGGTTCTGAGCTCTGGGGTGGTCAGTCCATTCAGTGTTATTGAGGTTCTGGGCTCTGGGGTGGTCAGTCTATTGTTCTGAGAACAGCAGCAGCTTTTTTTCATGCTACACATCCTTTCAGACCCACAGTGTTGAGGAAACTCCCCCTGTTCGTTTATTTCTCCTTTTTAACGCACACAGATGATTTGACGTCCTCATAGATTCCTCCTGAAAACCAGTGACCTGCACTCAGTGGTCGTTTTCAGTGGGAATTAAATAAACAGACTGTTTCTGTTTTCTCAGAGCTGTAGAGCTGAAGTGGACCATGTTGGGTCGGTGTGCACAGTGGGCAGTTTGTGTTCATCTGGCGATCAGTCAAGGGTCCCTCACAGACGATGGATGTCAGGAGTGTCAGACTAAATAAACGCGGCGCGCCGTGGCTTATTTGTGTGGTGTTAACAGCCGGCGGGAAAAAAAGAGATACAACGGAGCCGGACCACCACCCGGCACGCAGGTAGAGGCAGAACAGAGCCGATTCCCACACGCAGAAGAATTTACTGGCAAAATATACACAGTAGAAGCACACATGTCCTCGGCAGCGGAGAGAGGGTCCGCACTGGGGGACGGAGCGTATTGATCTTTTAACATAGGATCATACAGTCTGGCTCTATAGGCTTTACCCCCTTTTAATTCCTGCACTAAATAGATAGACTGACTGTGGCTCTATACATATCTGGATCAATGCAAATCCGCTTACTTCCCCGCTGGTTCAATTTTAAACGAATTCCATTAGCCATAAGTAAAAGTTTTCCCGGGTAATGTGATTAGGTTCCCTCGGCAGCAGACTTTCTCCTCCGCCAGCAGAGCGGTGAAATGCTCGGCCTTCTTTTCTTCTCTCTCATGCCAGTCACAATATGCCCCCCCCTCGACCCCACCCTCCCTCGCTGCGGAGGAAGTGCCACCTGTCTTCTCTCCTTTCTTCCTCTCTGTCTGAGAGGACGGCCGGGCTCGGCCTCGTGGCTCCTCTTCTTGTCCTCCTCGCTTATCCCTCCATCACGCCAGCCCCGCAGTGTCACCCGCACGCCTTTAAAACATTTCGCTCACTTCATCAGGCTGATCCCGCCTGGCATCACCGCGTCGGGAGCAACATCAGGCTAATCAGGTTAGCAGGCAGCTAAAGCCCAACTACTGACATTTATTTCCACTTTTTAGTGCACACAAAGAATCGAACGCAGATCCAGAGCTACAGCGCCGCATCATTCTAAACAACACAAACGTTTAATATTCTCAGTAAACAAACACACAAACTACAAGCCTATACTTCTGATATTAAAAACTGAAGGGTTTCTCTCCTTCATCACCTTTTCACTCTTCAAACTTCAGGTCTTCCAAATTTCCAGATGTGAAACTATGAGTGTCGTATCATCTGCATTCCATCGCTGTCCAAAGAAAACCATGTTTCCGTTTCTGTTGATTTTAAATCCTGTGCATCCTTTGAACTCGACAGCTGATCTTTATATCCTGTGAAATTTTCAAGAAGAATGGACCAATAGAAATGCTACAAACTCACTTACAATAAAACCTCTTTACACTAACTCACACTGAGAGTGACGTCTGATTCTGTCTCTCCTGTGATTTTCCTATTTTCTTTGTACAGTATTCTCCATCCAGGTCAAACAGTAGAGGTGACAGTGGGCAGCTTTGTCTGATCCCCTTTTCTGATAGAAGACCCGTCAGTCGGTTTTCCGTCTGTACAATGATTAAAACAAAGCTTTTTCTGAGGACATGTGTGGTTTTGTTAAAGGTGATGAAACTCATCATGACTTCCTTCTTAAACTCTTTTTTTTTTATAAACCGGCTTCCGGGGCGTCCGGCTGTTCTCTCAATGTAAGGCTCTTTACCGGAACAGAAGCAGGATATTACAGTTTTCTTATGGGCACCAGGAGCTGGACTAACTCATGGTGATGAAGATCTTATAATATTTCATATATTTATCATCTGCATGTTTACACATTGCCACCATAAACAAGACATTGTTTATGAATAATGAAGACATTATTTATAATTATAACGTTGCTGTAACCACAATCGCAGCCTAACTGGGCCCCACAGTGGTAACCCACCTGGGGCCCACATGTGTAGACCCGTAACTGAAATCCAGCTGGGCCCCCAGTGGTGTAACCCATTTGGGGCCCACAATCTGACCTAACCAGAACCTGTGACTGTAGCACAACTGGAGTTCTAAGTTATAACTCAACTGGGGCACAAAATTATATCCCAAGTGGAGTCCAAATGTATAACCCAACTGGGGCCCAAGGTCATAACCCAACTCTAACCCCATGTATAACCAATCAACAAGTGACTACAAGCCTCTGTAAAATCTATACAGCCAAGATAAAATACATGTTGACTGAGTTATAAAGAGAAACAGACTTTACAAAGAACAGAGAGATAAAAGGAGAGATGTTGCTGAGGAGGACGAGTGCGGACTGTCAGCCAAAGCCGACGTTCAGCGCGGTGAAAAACGCATTGTCATCACCACAGAAATAACAAAGAGTCATTCAGTCGCAAGAATTTGCTGACAAGGAAGATGTTCTGGGTCTAAGCAGTGAGGGAAAAACTGTGAAGATGGATTTAAGGCATTAGCTTCAGCGTAATCTAATCACCTTCACTCATTCAGCTTCTCCAGCTCATCCAGCTCCTTCAGATCCTTCAACATTCAAAATAATTCTCTCTCTCTCTCTAACTTACTCAGACCAAACGGAGAGAAAGAACCGATGTCTATTACAAACACCAGACAGACCTCCTTGTTAACAAACTTCTGGAGAAAAGTTCTTGACGTTTGAACTCAATTACAAATTAATTGCACACTCCCTTCAGAGCCCTTTCAGAAGCTCCAGCCCACAGCCCCATACACCCACCACCCTTCCACATTGGACCACAGGACTGGTGATAGTGGGCAGCCCTGACCGAGTCCAACCCTCACTGAAAAGCAGCCTGACTTATTACCGGCAATGTGAACCAAGCGTTCCACGAACAGGACAATATCTGCATTGTTCCTCCTAAATCCAAGATTCGACCATCAGTCAGACTTTCTACTCCAGTACCCTTGCATAGACCTTACTCGGGAGGCTGAGGAGAGTTATATAATTGGTACACACCCTCTGGTCCACCTTCTTAAAAAGGGGAACCACAACCCCAATCTGCCAATTCAGGGGCACTGCCCCGATGGTCACGCAATGTTGTAGAGGCATGTCAGCCCTGTGCCATCCTGAACCTTGAGGATGTCTCTTCCACCCCCGGAGCCCTGTCACCAAGAAGTTTTTAAACTACCTTGGCTACATCAGCCCGAGTGAAAGACGAGCCCTCGTCCGAATTACTAAGTTCTGCTTCCTTTACGGAAGGCGTGCTGGTTGGAATAAGAACATCCTCAAAGTATTCCTTCCTCCACCCAATGTCCTCACACAAGGCCAAATCTGTTCATGGTGGAGGGATACATGCAGGACGCTGTGAGGTTAAAATAGTCCCTAAAGAAAACCTAGTATTTTCAGATCTTCCACATTTTACCAGCAACATCCAGATAAACTCAGAAGACACATGTAGTAAACATCACCACCACTGTAAACACCATCATCACCACCACTGCAAACACTGTCACCACCACCACTGTAAACACCACCACCACCACCACTGTAAACATCATCACCACCACTGTAAACACCGTCACCAACACTGTAAACACCACCACCACCACTGTAAACACCATCACCACCACCACTGTAAACACCATCACCACCACTGTAAACACCATCACCACCACCACTGTAAACACCACCACCACCACTGTAAACACCATCACCACCACTGTAAACACCGTCACCAACACTGTAAACACCAATACCACCACTATAAACATCACCACTACTGTAAACACCACCATCACCACTGTAAACACCATCACCACCACTGTAAACACCACCACCACTGTAAACACCATCACCACCACTGTAAACACCATCACCACCACCACTGTAAACACCATCACCACCACTGTAAACACCATCAC
>CM038727.1:38690757-38727815 GCA_021613375.1 Megaleporinus macrocephalus
GGTTTAAAGTTTAACAGCCATGAATCAAACACAGCACAATGAGAACAAAACGCTGAACATGTTCCAGCCTGTGTAGCTCAGATTAACAGATTAACATTTTAACAAATTAGCAGATTAACAGTTTAACAGATTAACAGGTTAACAGTTTAACAGAATAACAGATTAACAAATCAACATTTTAACAGATTAACAGTTTAACAGTTTAACAGATTAACAGATTAACAGATTAACAGGTTAACAGTTTAACAGAATAACAGATTAACAAATCAACATTTTAACAGATTAAGAGATTAACAGTTTAACAGAATAACAGATTAACAAATCAACATTTTAACAGATTAACAGTTTAACAGAATAACAGATTAATAAATCAACATTTTAACAGATTTAACAGTTTAACAGAATAAAAGATTAACAAATCAACATTTTAACAGATTAAGAGATTAACAGTTTAACAGATTAACAAATCAACATTTTAACAGATTAACAGTTTAACAGTTTAACAGTTTAACAGAATAACAGATTAACAAATCAACATTTTAACAGTTTAACAGTTTAACAGATTAGCAGATTAACAGATTAACAGTTTAACAGAATAACAGATTAACGGTTTAACAGTTTAACAGATTAACATATTAACAAATCAACATTTTAACAGATTAACAGTTTAACAGATTAACAGATTAACAGATTAACAGATTAACAGTTTAACAGATTAACAGTTTAACAAATTAACAGATTAATATATTAACAGTTTAACAGATTAACAGTTTAACAGTTTAACAGATTAATAGATTAACAGTTTAACAGTTTAACAGTTTAACAGATTAACAGATTAACAGTTTAACAGATTAATAGATTAACAGTTTAACAGATTAACAGTCAACTGTGTTTCAAATATTGTCCATTTCATGTTTCCTGACATGAAGTTTTGTGCACACAGTAACACTAACACTTAACACTAACACTAGGACTGACATTAATACTAACATTAACACTGACATTAACACTAAAATTAGGACTGACATTAACACTAACATTAATACTAACATTAACACTAACATTAATACTAACATTAGGACTGACATTACTACTAACATTAACACTAACATTAGGACTGACATTAATACTAACATTAACACTAACATTAGGACAGACATTAATACTAACATTAATACTAACATTAATACTAACATTAACACTAACATTAACACTAACATTAATACCAACATTAACACTAACATTAACACTAACATTAATACCAACATTAATAACAACATTAATACTAACATTAACACTAACATTAACACTTACATTAGGACTGACATTAACACTAACATTAACACTAACATTAATACCAACATTAATACCAACATTAATACTAACATTAACACTAACATTAACACTTACATTAGGACTGACATTAACACTAACATTAACACTAACATTAACACTTACATTGGGATTGACATTAATACTAGCATTAACACTAACATAAACACTAACATTAGGACTGACATTAATACTAACATTAACACTAACATTAACACTAACATTAACACTAACATTAGGACTGACATTAATACTAACATTAACACTAACATTAATACCAACATTAATACCAACATTAACACTAACATTAACACTTACATTAGGACTGACATTAACACTAACATTAATACCAACATTAATACCAACATTAATACCAACATTAATACTAACATTAATACCTACATTAACACTAACATTAATACCAACATTAATACCAACATTAATACTAACATTAATACCAACATTAATACTAACATTAATACTAACATTAATACTAACATTAATACCAACATTAATACTAAAATTAATACCAACATTAACACTAACATTAACACTTACATTAGGACTGACATTAATACTAGCATTAACACTAACATTAACACTAACAATAGGACTGACATTAGGACTGACATTAATACTAACATTAACACTTACATTAACACTAACATTAACACTAACATTAGGACTGACATTAATACTAACATTAACACTAACATTAATACAACATTAATACCAACATTAACACTAACATTAACACTTACATTAGGACTGACATTAATACTAGCATTAACACTAACATTAGGACTGACATTAATACTAACATTAACACTAACATTAGGACTGACATTAGGACTGACATTAATACTAACATTAACACTTACATTGGGACTGACATTAATACTAGCATTAACACTAACATTAATACTAACATTAGGACTGACATTAACACTAACATTAACACTAACATTAACACTAACATTAACACTAACATTAATACCAACATTAACACTAACATTAACACTAACATTAATACCAACATTAATACCAACATTAATACTAACATTAACACTAACATTAACACTTACATTAGGACTGACATTAACACTAACATTAACACTAACATTAACACTTACATTGGGATTGACATTAATACTAGCATTAACACTAACATAAACACTAACATTAGGACTGACATTAATACTAACATTAACACTAACATTAACACTAACATTAACACTAACATTAGGACTGACATTAATACTAACATTAACACTAACATTAATACCAACATTAATACCAACATTAACACTAACATTAACACTTACATTAGGACTGACATTAACACTAACATTAATACCAACATTAATACCAACATTAATACCAACATTAATACTAACATTAATACCTACATTAACACTAACATTAATACCAACATTAATACCAACATTAATACTAACATTAATACCAACATTAATACTAACATTAATACTAACATTAATACTAACATTAATACCAACATTAATACTAAAATTAATACCAACATTAACACTAACATTAACACTTACATTAGGACTGACATTAATACTAGCATTAACACTAACATTAACACTAACAATAGGACTGACATTAGGACTGACATTAATACTAACATTAACACTTACATTAACACTAACATTAGGACTGACATTAATACTAACATTAACACTAACATTAATACCAACATTAATACCAACATTAACACTAACATTAACACTTACATTAGGACTGACATTAATACTAGCATTAACACTAACATTAGGACTGACATTAATACTAGCATTAACACTAACATTAGGACTGACATTAATACTAACATTAACACTAACATTAGGACTGACATTAATACTAACATTAACACTTACATTGGGACTGACATTAATACTAGCATTAACACTAACATTAACACTAACATTAACACTAACATTAGGACTGACATTAATACTAACATTAACACTAACATTAACACTAACATTAGGACTGACATTAATACTAACATTAACACTAACATTAATACCAACATTAATACCAATATTAACACTAACATTAACACTTACATTAGGACTGACATTAATACTAACATTAACACTTACATTAATACCAACATTAATACCAACATTAACACTAACATTAATACCAACATTAACACCAACATTAATACTAACATTAACACTTACATTAGGACTGACATTAACACTAACATTAATACTAACATTAACACTAACATTAATACTAACATTAATACTAACATTAACACTAACATTAATACCAACTGTCATGAATAGGTATGGATACAAGAGCAGATCTTTAATTAAATCAAAAGGCGAGAACAGAGTAATCTACTCAGAGCAGTAAGCACAGTTAGCAACTGGCAAAAATAAACAAAACATAGAGCTTGAGTGCGAACCGAAACAACCTCAGCAGCGTCCGCATTGAGTTAAGACCTCGCAAGGCCATGTGTTCCTCACTGTCCTTTATACTGTCCCTGATTAGCAGGTGGGCGAGGGGGTGTGGTCTGCTCAGTAGACAGGGGAGTTAGAACGAGGCCGAGCTAACGGAGAAGATCCAACATCCCCTGTGACACCAACATTAATACTAAAATTAACCCTAACATTAATACCAACATTAATACTAACATTAACACTAACATTAACACTAATATTAATACTAACATTAATACTAACATTAATACTAACATTAACACTAACATTAATACCAACATTAATACTAACATTAATACTAACATTAACACTAATATTAATACTAACATTAACACTAACATTAATACTAACATTAACACTAACATTAAAACCAACATTAATACTAACATTAACACTATCATTAGGACTGACATTAATACTAACATTAATACCAATATTAACACTAACATTAATACCAACATTAATACTAACATTAATACCAACATTAACACTAACATTAATACTAACATTAACACTAACATTAATACCAACATTAATACTAACATTAACACTAACATTAATACTAACATTAACACTAACATTAATACCAACATTAATACTAACATTAACACTAACATTAATACTAACATTAACACTAACATTAATACCAACATTAATACTAACATTAATACCAACATTAACACTAACATTAATACTAACATTAACACTAACATTAATACCAACATTAACACTAACATTAATACCAACATTAACACTAACATTAATACTAACTTTAACACTAACATTAATACTAACATTAACACTAACATTAATACCAACATTAACACTAACATTAATACCAACATTAACACTAACATTAACACTAACATTAACACTAACATTAATACCAACATTAACACTAACATTAATACCAACATTAACACTAACATTAATACCAACATTAACACTATCATTAGGACTGACATGAATACTCCACTATTCTTCACCTCCATCTCCTCCACTCTATTCCTCACCTCCATCTCCTCCACTCTATTCCTCACCTCCATCTCCTCCACTCTGTTCTTCACACACTGCCTCTAACTGGAGTTCCCAAGACTGAACCTAGTATCATGTTTATTCTGTCTATTGCCTCTGAGTTTGTATGATGTACATTAGCTTCATGGCTCTGAAACTCGAGAAGGAAACTTGGCCGATCAGCTACACTTGGAGGTGGAACGTTTTTCTCTTTTTGTTTGCTCTGACTGGTTCCAGCCGCTAACAGTTGTCTGGTAGACGGTTCTGCTCCCAGGACAGCGGCTGAGGGAAAACAAACAGCTCCTTAAGAGCTCTCTGTTTGCGGAGATGGTGAGAGGCTGTGATGATGTCACCACTAGAACACTGAACATCCCCACTGTCTGTTCCACTTCAGTCCAAACACAAGAGTTCAGCCTAACTCCAGGCCTGGACCTTAACCACAAGTTCACCTCCTTCTAACTGCTACATTAGCACTGGGGCTGTTAAGGTGGTCAGTAACTAGTGGACAGGTGATACTTGGCCGTCACAGTCATGACATTTCAGCTTATAATCAACCGCCATGTTGTCGTTCGGTGTGTCCAACCTTTACAAATTGGCCAAAACAGGTGATTAGCTGTTTGACTTCCTAGTTGTTGATGAAGAAAACAGCTTGAGCTTAAATAAACAAACATTCCTGCATTTTAAAGACGTAACAGCATCAGAAAGGTGGAAATTGGTGATTGCTACGTTTGTCATGTGGTTATTTTTTATACCCATTTTTCTCTAAAACTCCAGCAGCTTCATAAAACGCAGTGAAAAGGTTTCTTGCTGTGTTCTATGTTTGGATGGAACATTTATTATTATTATTATTGCTTTTAAAAAGAACCCTGTTGTACTGCAGGTCTCTCACTTCACATTGTTTCAAGGTGGACCGAAACTTCACATCTCCAAATTATTAGACGACTGCTGTTTACAAACTAACACCACTGAAACACACAGCTCAGAGTCGAGACTTACAGCCGTTACTACTCAGAAATTTGCATATTATATTATTTTAAACTCAGTTTAAACTTATTTAACACTCAGAGATTTGTGGATACAGTTCTCTCTCTCTCTTTACATCCTGCTCAGTGGATCTTAAAATACAGAATCTGACAGTTTAATAGATCTAAGATGAGGCCCTGAGTTTCAGTCAGTTGAGGAACCACCATGTTTGTCTTGTGTTTAGGGTCCAACGTAGCTGTAAACACAAAGTCTTTCCACTGAAGCGCTAAATACACACGAGAGGAGCTGAACACAGTACATTAAAAAATACATTAAATACATTATTTAAATTAAGGTTTTATTTTTTGTGTCTTCTGTCATGTTGTTATGACTCGACCCCACACTGAGGAACCTTTGAGATCTATCACACTTCTAGCAGGTCTCAGTTCAGAGGACAAAGGGAGAACTCAGCATTCAACACAATGATCCCAGCCAAACTTGTCCCGAAGCTCAAAGACTTGGGTCTGAACTCTCATCTCTGCAACTGGATACTGGACTTCCTGATGAGCAGACCGCAGGTGGTGAGGGTGGGTGACAGCATCTCTTCCACTCTGACTCTGAGCACGGGGGCCCCCCAGGGATGTGTACTCAGCCCCCTCCTGTACTCCCTGTACACTCATGAATGTGTAGCCAAACACTCCTCCAACCTCATCTTCAAATTCGCTGATGACACTACCATCCTAGGCCTCATCACAGACGGAGATGAAACAGCCTATAGAGACGAGGTCAGCGCTCTGTCAGAGTGGAGCCATGACAACAATCTCCATCTAAACATCAGCAAAACGAAGGAGATGATTGTGGACTACAGGAAGCAGCAGAAGGGCGGTCACTCTCCCCTTTACATCAACGGGGCTGAAGTGGAGAGAGTCAGCAGTGTTAGGGTCCTTGGCGTTCACCTCTCTGATGACCTCACCTGGTCCCTCCACACTAACACGATTGTGAGATCTGCCCGTCAGCGTCTCTTCTTCCTGCGCAGGCTCAGGAAGTTTGGACTGCCTCCTGATATCCTCACCAGCTTCTATAGATGCACTATAGAGAGCATCCTAACGGGCTGCATCACTGTCTGGTACGGCAGCTGCACTGCCTGCGATCGCAAGGCCCTAAAAGGAGTGGTGAGGACAGCAGAATACATCATAGACAACAAACTACCAGCCTTACAGGACATCTACCAGTCCCACTGCCTGAGGAACATCCAGAAGATCAGGTTAGACAGCGGTCACCCAGCACACGGCCTGTTCACTTTACTGCCATCAGGCAGGAGATTCCACATCCAGACCAGAACAACCAGCTACTGAAGCTTCTACCCACATGCCGTCAAACTCCTGAACAAACTGTGAGGCCCCAATGCCGTTCACTCGGCCCCTGCTATATCATATTATATTATATTATTATATTCTTTATTCTGATTTCACTGCTATATCATATTAGATTATATTATTATATTATTTATTCTGATATCACTGCTATATCATATTATATTATACTATTATATTCTTTATTCTGATTTCACTGCTATATCATATTATATTATATTATTATATTATTTATTCTGATATCACTGCTATATCATATTATATTATATTATTATATTATTTATTCTGATATCACTGCTATATCATATTATATTATATTATTATATTATTTATTCTGATATCACTGATATATTATATTATATTATATTATTATATTATTTATTCTGATATCACTGCTATATCATATTATATTATATTATTATATTATTTATTCTGATATCGCTGCTATATCATATTATATTATATTATATTATTTATTCTGATATCGCTGCTTTGGACAATATCACTAAGTCACTTTAAGTAGATATATCTTCTTAGATAACCTGCCTATACAAAAGTATCTACAGATGTCATCCTGTGTATCTTATATATATCTTGTGAATGTTTTGTATAGTCCTTTATACATTTCAGTTATAACTATATGTATATTTTAGCTTATTTTTTACTTTAATATTGTCTATTTATTGTATGTTTGCACTGTTTTATATATATAATGCTGCCCTGCTGTAGAGTTTTGTCTGAGCCTCACCCCAAACATTTCAATGCATGTTATGTCCTGACATGATGAGCAAATGACAAATAAACTTGAAACTTGAAGAGGAAGTGGCTGAGGGAGAGAATAATGTAGTAGTTTCCAAGGAAGAGTCCAGCTTAAGTGTCTGGCTCCACCTGGTGGATCAGGAAGTGAACTGTCAATCACTCATTGGTTTACATCTCTGGCTCCATCTGGTGGACCAATAATTGATCCGCAAGTAACAGGGTCAGAAAAATAAAACAAAGTGTGGACAGGGATGGTCTCTTCTCTCTCAGGAGGCCACCCAGGTGCTAGTATGAGCTTGCTCGTGTCTGGTCTTTCTCTATGGGTCATCAGGCTCTTCAACTGCTCCAGAATGCAGTAGCACGTCTTCAGTCTTCCCAAGTTCACTTCACTGGCTTCCTGTAGACGCTTGCATTAAATTTAAAACTCTGATGTCAACAGTACCAAGCTTAAGGTGTAGGCCGAGACCTTCGAGCTTCAGCTACAGCTCAGCTCAACCCGCCACCCTTCAAAATACATTGAATACCAGCGTCAGACGCTTCTCTTTCCAGAACCCACATGATGGAATGAACTTCCACTGGGTGTCCAAACAGTAGACTCTATCAGTCTTCAAACTCACACTGAAGATCTCTGTGTGAACCACTTATGATCACGAATCTAAAGTATTTGTTGAAATGAATCACATCGCACTTTAGCTATGTTTTATCTTCTAGGTATTAACTTCTAGGTTATACCTAGAAGTTAAGCATCCTTAGCCCTGTGTTTTATTCAAGGTTTAGGGTTTGGGTTGGGTTGGGTCTTCCAAACGTGAGGTTTGAATAGGAGGATTTGTGCACTGGCTGGTGCATGGTAATGGAGCAGATGTAGGATCTTTAGATTCAAGATTCAAGAGTTTTATTGTCATATGTACAGAAGAACAGAATGAAATTCTTACTTTGCTGTTCCTCCATTCACCATATTATTCACCAAATAATAAAAAATATATACAAAGTATAATAATATAAGTTGAAGTATATAAAAGCATTTTTATACTTAAAGAATAAAAAATAAAAGTTCTGTGTGCTTTTATGTGCAGGTATGAAGAGCAGCAGCCATAAAGTGCAAGTTGCAAGTAACAAATGTAAACAATAATATTTGTGCGAGTAGTGAATGTAAACAGTATTGTATGTAAACAGCAGTACAGTGAATGTAAACAGTATTGTATGTAAACAGCAGTACAGTGAATGTAAACAGTACTGTAGGTAAACAGGAGTACAGTGAGTGTAAACAATATTGTATGTAAACAGGAGTACAGTGAATGTAAACAGTATTGTATGTAAACAGCAGTACAGTGAGTGTAAACAAGTCAAGTGGGTTTTTATTGTCATTTCAACTACATACAGAGTACACAGTGAAACGAAACAACGTTCCTCCAGGACCATGGTGCAACATAGACAGTGCATACAGACACAAGTGCAACACAACAAACAAGTACGGACAGACAACACAACACAGTACAGACAGAGAATAATAAATAATTATTGTATGTGAACAGCAGTATTGTATGTGAACAGCAGTACAGTGAGTGTAAACAATATTGTATGTAAACAGGAGTACAGTGAATGTAAACTGTATTGTATGTAAACAGCAGTACAGTGAGTGTAAACAGTATTGTATGTAAACAGCAGTACAGTGAACGTACACAGTATTGTATGTAAACAGCAGTACAGTGAGTGTAAACAGTATTGTATGTAAACAGCAGTACAGTGAGTGTAAACAGTATTGTATGTAAACAGCAGTACAGTGAATGTAAACAGTGTTGTATGTAAACAGCAGTACAGTGATTGTAAACAGTGTTGTATGTAAACGGCAGTACAGTGAATGTAAACAGTATTGTATGTAAACAGCAGTACAGTGAGTGTAAACAGTATTGTATGTAAACAGCAGTACAGTGAATGTAAACAGTGTTATATGTAAACAGCAGTACAGTGATTGTAAACAGTGTTGTATGTAAACGGCAGTACAGTGAATGTAAAGAGTATTGTATGTAAACAGCAGTACAGTGAATGTAAACAGTATTGTATGTAAACAGCAGTACAGTGAATGTAAACAGTATTGTATGTAAACAGCAGTACAGTGAATGTAAACAGTACTGTAGGTAAACAGGAGTACAGTGAGTGTAAACAATATTGTATGTAAACAGGAGTACAGTGAATGTAAACAGTATTGTATGTAAACAGCAGTACAGTGAGTGTAAACAAGTCAAGTGGGTTTTTATTGTCATTTCAACTACATACAGAGTACACAGTGAAACGAAACAACGTTCCTCCAGGACCATGGTGCAACATAGACAGTGCATACAGACACAAGTGCAACACAACAAACAAGTACGGACAGACAACACAACACAGTACAGACAGAGAATAATAAATAATTATTGTATGTGAACAGCAGTATTGTATGTGAACAGCAGTACAGTGAGTGTAAACAATATTGTATGTAAACAGGAGTACAGTGAATGTAAACTGTATTGTATGTAAACAGCAGTACAGTGAGTGTAAACAGTATTGTATGTAAACAGCAGTACAGTGAACGTACACAGTATTGTATGTAAACAGCAGTACAGTGAGTGTAAACAGTATTGTATGTAAACAGCAGTACAGTGAGTGTAAACAGTATTGTATGTAAACAGCAGTACAGTGAATGTAAACAGTGTTGTATGTAAACAGCAGTACAGTGATTGTAAACAGTGTTGTATGTAAACGGCAGTACAGTGAATGTAAACAGTATTGTATGTAAACAGCAGTACAGTGAGTGTAAACAGTATTGTATGTAAACAGCAGTACAGTGAATGTAAACAGTGTTATATGTAAACAGCAGTACAGTGATTGTAAACAGTGTTGTATGTAAACGGCAGTACAGTGAATGTAAAGAGTATTGTATGTAAACAGCAGTACAGTGAATGTAAACAGTATTGTATGTAAACAGCAGTACAGTGATTGTAAACAGTGTTGTATGTAAATAGCAGTACAGTGAATGTAAACAGTGTTGTATGTAAACAGCAGTACAGTGAATGTAAACAGTGTTGTATTTAAACAGCAGTAAAGTGAATGTAAACAGTATTGTATATAAACAGCAGTACAGTGAATGTAAACAGTGTTGTATGTAAACAGCAGTACAGTGAATGTAAACAGTATTGTATATAAACAGCAGTACAGTGAGTGTAAACAGTATTGTATGTAAACAGCAGTACAGTGAGTGTAAACAGTATTGTATGTGAACAGCAGTACAGTGAGTGTAAACAGTACTGTCTGTAAACAGGAGTACAGTGAATGTAAACAGTATTGTATGTAAACAGCTGTACAGTGAGTGTAAACAGTATTGTATGTAAACAGCAGTACAGTGATTGTAAACAGTATTGTATGTAAACAGAAGTACAGTGAGTGTAAACAGTATTGTATGTAAACAGCAGTACAGTGAGTGTAAACAGTATTGTATGTGAACAGCAGTACAGTGAGTGTAAACAGTATTGTATGTAAACAGCAGTAAAGTGATTGTAAACAGTATTGTATGTAAAAAGGAGTACAGCGAGTGTAAACAGTATTGTATGTAAACAGTATTGTATGTAAACAGCAGTACAGTGAGTGTAAACAGTATTGTATGTAAACAGCAGTACAGTGAGTGTAAACAGTGTTGTATGTAAACAGCAGTACAGTGAGTGTAAACAGTGTTGTATGTAAACAGTATTGTATGTAAACAGCAGTACAGTGAATGTAAACAGTATTGTATGTAAACAGCAGTACAGTGAGTGTAAACAGTATTGTATGTAAACAGTATTGTATGTAAACAGCAGTACAGTGAATGTAAACAGTATTGTATGTAAACAGCAGTACAGTGAGTGTAAACAGTATTGTATGTAAACAGTTTTGTACGTTCTACGTTCTACGTTCTACGTAAACAGCAGTACAGTGATTGTAAACAGTGTTGTATGTAAATAGCAGTACAGTGAATGTAAACAGTGTTGTATGTAAACAGCAGTACAGTGAGTGTAAACAGTATTGTATGTAAACAGTATTGTATGTAAACAGCAGTACAGTGAGTATAAACAGTATTGTATGTAAACAGCAGTACAGTGAATGTAAACAGTGTTGTATGTAAACAGCAGTACAGTGATTGTAAACAGTATTGTATGTAAACAGAAGTACAGTGAGTGTAAACAGTATTGTATGTAAACAGCAGTACAGTGATTGTAAACAGTATTGTATGTAAACAGAAGTACAGTGAGTGTAAACAGTATTGTATGTGAACAGCAGTACAGTGAGTGTAAACAGTATTGTATGTGAACAGCAGTACAGTGAGTGTAAACAGTATTGTATGTAAACAGCAGTACAGTGAATGTAAACAGTATTGTATGTAAACAGCAGTACAGTGATTGTAAACAGTGTTGTATGTAAACGGCAGTACAGTGAATGTAAACAGTATTGTATGTAAACGGCAGTACAGTGAGTGTAAACAGTATTGTATGTAAACAGTAGTACAGTGATTGTAAACAGTGTTGTATGTAAATAGCAGTACAGTGGTTGTAAACAGTGTTGTATGTAAACGGCAGTACAGTGAATGTAAACAGTATTGTATGTAAACGGCAGTACAGTGAGTGTAAACAGTATTGTATGTAAACAGCAGTACAGTGATTGTAAACAGTGTTGTATGTAAATAGCAGTACAGTGAATGTAAACAGTGTTGTATGTAAACAGCAGTACAGTGAGTGTAAACAGTATTGTATGTAAACAGTATTGTATGTAAACAGCAGTACAGTGAGTGTAAACAGTATTGTATGTAAACAGCAGTACAGTGAATGTAAACAGTGTTGTATGTAAACAGCAGTACAGTGAATGTAAACAGTGTTGTATGTAAACAGCAGTACAGTGATTGTAAACAGTGTTGTATGTAAACGGCAGTACAGTGAATGTAAACAGTATTGTATGTAAACAGCAGTACAGTGAGTGTAAACAGTATTGTATGTAAACAGCAGTACAGTGATTGTAAACAGTGTTGTATGTAAATAGCAGTACAATGAATGTAAACAGTGTTGTATGTAAACAGCAGTACAGTGATTGTAAACAGTGTTGTATGTAAACAGCAGTACAGTGAATGTAAACAGTGTTGTATGTAAACAGGAGTACAGTGAATGTAAACAGTGTTGTATTTAAACAGCAGTACAGTGAATGTAAACAGTATTGTATATAAACAGCAGTACAGTGAAATTAAACAGTATTGTATGTAAACAGCAGTACAGTGAATGTAAACAGTATTGTATATAAACAGCAGTACAGTGAAATTAAACAGTATTGTATGTAAACAGCAGTTCAGTGAATGTAAACAGTATTGTATATAAACAGCAGTACAGTGAAATTAAACAGTATTGTATGTAAACAGCAGTACAGTGTATGTAAACAGTATTGTATGTAAACAGCAGTACAGTGAGTGTAAACAGTATTGTATGTAAACAGCAGTACAGTGAATGTAAACAGTATTGTATGTGAACAGCAGTTCAGTGAGTGTAAACAGTATTGTATGTAAACAGCAGTACAGTGAGTGTAAACAGTATTGTATGTAAACAGCAGTACAGTGAGTGTAAACAGTATTGTATGTAAACAGCAGTACAGTGAATGTAAACAGTATTGTATGTAAACAGCAGTTCAGTGAATGTAAAAATTATTGTATGTAAACAGTATTGTATGTAAACAGCAGTACAGTGAATGTAAACAGTATTGTATGTAAACAGCAGTTCAGTGAATGTAAACAGTATTGTATGTAAACAGCAGTACAGTGAATGTAAACAGTATTGTATGTAAACAGCAGTACAGTGAATGTAAACAGTATTGTATGTAAACAGCAGTTCAGTGAATGTAAAAATTGTTGTATGTAAACAGTATTGTATGTAAACTGGAGTACAGTGAGTGTAAACAGTATTGTATGTAAACAGCAGTACAGTGAGTGTAAACAGTATTGTATATAAACAGCAGTACAGTGAGTGTGAGGTGCAGTTAAAATCAGACCAGTTAAAACCAGTTCAGGTAGGAGAGGTTGGAGAGGTAGTGCGTGAGGTGTTCAGAAGCCTGATGGCCTGTGAGTAGAAACTGTTTGTCAGTCTTGTGGTCCTGGGCTTCACACTCCTGTAACGTCTGCCTGAAGGTAAACGTGTGAAGAGTGTGTGCTGGGGGTGTGTACTGTCCCTGATTACGTTGTGGGCCCTCCTGGTGACCCTGGTGTGGTAGATGTTCTGCAGTGAGGGGAAGGCTGCTCCTGAGATGGACTGTGCAGTTTTGATCACACGCTGGAGAGCCTTTCTGTCCTGAGCAGTAGAGTTTCCATACCAGACGATGATGGAGCTGGTAAGAACACTCTCAATCATACTCCTGTAGAAGGTGCTGGGAATTTTGGCTGGCATACCAAATTTTCTCAGTCTTCTCAGAAAGTACAGGCTCTGCTGGGACTTCCTGATGATGATCTGAGTGTTGTGGGACCAGCTGAGATCCTCACTGATGTGAATGCCAAGGAACTTAAAGGTTTTCACCCTCTCCATCTCAGTCTCCCCTATGTACAGGGGTGTGTGTAGCTCTCGCTTCCTCCTTGGATCAACAATCATTTCCTTGGTCTTGTCTGCATTCAAGGAAAGATTGTTATCATGACACCAGGCCACCAGCTCAGCCACCTCCTTCCTGTATGCTGTTTCTTCCCCACCAGTGATCAGTCCAATGACTGTAGTATCATCAGCAAATTTGATGATGCTGGTGTTGTTCTGGGAGGCCACGCAGTCGTATGTGAAAAGCGTGTACAGAAGGGGGCTCAGCACACAGCCTTGAGGGTCCCCTGTGCTCACTGTTCTTGTGCTGGATGTGCAGCTGCCGACTCTGACTGATTGGGGTCTGTCTGTTAGAAAGTTCAGCACCCAGTTGCAGAGGGCTGGTGTCAGTCCGAGGGGGAGGAGCTTTTCTGAAAGTCTGAGTGGGACGACCGTGTTGAATGCTGAACTGTAGTCAATAAAGAGCATTCTGACATATGTGTCCTTGCATGGTGTGTCCAGGTGTGTGAGGGCTCCAGGTGTGTGAGGGCTCCAGGTGTGTGAGAGTTCCAGGTGTGTGAGGGCTCTAGGTGTGTGAGGGCTCCAGGTGTGTGAGGGCTCCAGGTGTGTGAGGGCTCCAGGTGTGTGAGGGCTTTGTGAGAACTGTAAAGGATCTATAGTGTTGGGAATGGTCTTCTGGATGTGAGTCTTGACTATCCTCTCGAAGCACTTCATCACGATTGAAGAGAGTGCAACAGGGCGATAGTCATTTAGGCATCTCACATTACTTTTCTTTGGGAGGGGCACGATGGTGGTGGTCTTGAAACAGGATGGCACAAAAGCTTGTGTGAGTGACAGATTGAATATGTCTACAAACACATCAGCCAGTTCTGATGAGCAGACCCTGAGCGCTCGCCCGGAGATGTTGTCTGGCCTGCTGCTCTGCGTGGGTTGATTCTCATCAGGTTCCTGCGCACATCCACTGGTGTTACAGTGAGTGATGGGTTCTGTGTGCTCTCCTTGGCCGCAATGTCCTTCAGTTGGTCAAGGTTGAGGACATCGAAGCGAGCATAGAACTCATTCAGCTCATCAGGCAATGCAGAATGGCTGGTTGTGAGTGCGCTGCTTGTTTGTTGATGGTTGGTGATACGGTGCAGTCCTTGCCACATGTGCCGGGAGTCTGCTGTGGTGTAGTAGCCCTCCAGCTTCAGCCTGTACTGTCTCTTAGCTTCTCTGATAGATCTACGCAGGTCGTATCTAGACCTTTTGTAGTCGTCAGCGTTGCCAGAGAGAAATGCAGTCTGGCGAGCACGTAGCATGGACCGAACTTCACCATTTATCCATGGTTTTTGGTTGGGGTACTTTATGCAGCGCTTTGAAGGGACAATGGTTTCAATGCAGCTGCTGATGTAGCCAGTTACCCCAGAAGCATAGTCCTCTAGATCAACAGAACCATCCTCTCTTACAGCAGCGGTTCTAAACACATCCCAGTTTGTACTGTCAAAGCAGTCCTGAAGCACTGAATCAGTTTCTTCATTCCACACTTTAACAGTTTTACTCACTGGAAGTGACGCTTGAGAAGTTATCTGTATGACTGAATGATTAAAGTCGCCGGCAACAATAAACACGGCGTCCGGGTGCGCGGTCTCTTGTTTACTGATGACGTCATGAAGCAGCCCCAGCACCGCAGAGGAGTTCACGTGAGGCGGAATGTAAACAGCCTGTATACACACTTTAGGATTAAGTTTTAGAATAGGGTTCGGGTTAGG
Organism: Megaleporinus macrocephalus; assembly: GCA_021613375.1. NCBI lineage: Eukaryota > Metazoa > Chordata > Actinopteri > Characiformes > Anostomidae > Megaleporinus > Megaleporinus macrocephalus. The sequence goes on from CM038727.1 coordinate 38,706,987, forward strand.
CTTAGGGTCAGACTTTTTAATGAGTTACGTTTAGCATTACGTTTTTGCGTTAAGTTTAGGATTGATAACTTATAGTTATTTATTAAAACTCATTAAGTAAGTTATTGTTAAAATGTATCCATAAATATTAATATTGTAGTGGAAAATGTTTTTTTATGTTATTTTAATATTTAATTTTTATGCATTTTTTTATTTTTATGCTTACAGATTGAGTGTTATTGTGAAATGTGCTGTTGTATGGCTGGTGTTAGTCACCAAAAGACAACTGTGTGCCCATTAAAGGTCTGTTGCCCCAGAACACCAAACACCTAGTAAACCCAGGGTCGCTGGATACTTGCTCTCTGACCAGATGACCTTTGATAACGCTACTAGTTTTCTCAGGTAGGACCTGAAGATTGGTCTCATCTTGGGCCCTACTGTGACCTTGTCTCCCGGGAACACCCCGGGTGTTCCAGACCTCTAAGGAGCCTTAGGTAGCTGTGAACGGATTGCTACCTCCCGGGATCCCAGAGGAACCAGGTTCCATGCCAAAGTCACCTGTTTGTTGACATCAATAGGTATACCAGGTAGCTTAGTGCTTGCAAGGGCCTTACCAGCCACTGTGAGGGCCACTGCGAGGGCTGTGATATTGAGGGTGGTGGGCTATATTGGGTGCGGTGGACTATGATATCAAGGGCAGTGGGCTGTGGTATCTGGGGCACTGGGCTATGATGTTGGGGGTGGTAGGCTGTGATAACGGTGGCAGTGGGCTACTATATCGAGAGTGGTGTGCTACGATATTGTGAGAGGTTTGCTGTGATATCGGGAACAGTGGGCTATTATATTGAGAGTTGTGGGATGTGATATTGGGAGTGGTGGGCTATGATATCAGGAAGGGTGGGCTGTGTTATGGGGCAGCAGGAATTAGATACTTAAATGCAATGCAGAAAAATAGAATATCCAGCCTCTCAAGACGGAACTCGTAGCTACTAAAACTCAAACCATATAGCCCGGAACATAAACATGCAACGTCTATGCAAACCTGCAAAATTACAAATAATACCTTCATTATTTCAGGTGTGAAGCTCCTGGTGGTCTGAACCTCCGCAGAGCGCTGCTGCTCTTCAACTCTGGTAAATGCTGGAGCGTGTAATAACCCTGCGAAGGAGTCGGTCTCAGAAACAGAAGCAGCAGCAGCATTAGGACAGAAATGCTGCTGCTGCTTCTGTTTCTGAGACCGACTCCCTCGCAGGGTTATTAACATTAACACAGCAGGTGATCATCATAAAGAGGGAACAGCTCTTCTCTTTAGTTGGACGGGCTGAACCTGAGGCTTAAGTTATCTGGCTAAACTGAAAAATCCTGTTTCCTAAAATATGACCAATCTACATAATCCGGTTTCACCTGCTTTTAAACCTGGAGCTATCCTGTTCTCTAAAAATCTCTCAGAATCAGAATTGGACTTTATTGGCCAAGTATGCTCACACATACAAGGAATTTGTTTTTGTTTTCTCCTTTTTGAGATAAAAAGAGATCAGTCTATTGTCCCTGTCACAAAAGGTTGTGTAAACAATTTGTTTACATTAAACAAAAAATTTAAATCCGGTCTAACACATCATCAAAGCATCAGCAGAGTTTAGCTCCGCCCTTTCTCAGTTTCTGTCTATTGGTTAGCCTAACCCTAACCCTGTCTACATCAAGTATCTTCAGTTCTGTGTGTCGACTGTACGTCACTGCAGCACCAAACTTCTGGAACTCAAAACCCCCAAATTTTGTCTGAACGAAACCTTGTATCTCCATTGTTGATGATTTACATTGACTGATAAAATCCTGCTTTTTTTTTTTAATGATGTCGACCACTTTAGTTAAGCACCCTCTCACAAACTCACCCTCAGAGAAACGTATGGAGGCATTGAAAACCTTTCTGTGATGGTGAGTTTATCTGCAGTGGTGTGTTAGTAGTGTGTGTTGTGCTGGTGTGAGTGGATCAGACACAGAAGTGCTGCTGGAGTGTTGAAACACCTCAGTGTCACTAATTAGCGCTTAGCTAACCCTAACCCTGGTCAGGTTCTCCTGTGCCCCACGCGTCCTGAAGAACAGTAGCTGCTGTGAGAGCAGGTGTCTCTGTCCTCTCGTCTTTAAGTCTTTACTGTTATGTCCAGGCTTTATGTCATAATGTCTCTTCAGATTTAACTCCTTCATTACCGTAACAGTCTCTCGGTATAAGAGACACACTTATTCACAGCGTCTCTCTATGAAAACTATTCTGACCTGCATCTCTCGTGAAATTACGGCTTGACAGTTGATTGTTAGGTTAAGATAACTGTGATAGTTAACACAGTGTAAAATGTACTATACATGTATGCACTGCTGCTCCAATCAGGTGAAAGGAAAAATCACAAAATACCTGGGGGCCAGTCAGTAATGTATTCTTACGAGTGACGCTGCGGGCCAATAAAAATTAGTCTGGGGGCTGGACTTTGGGCATGCCTGCTCTAGATCAACCATGTTATTGCAGAGCTCTTATTCTCTGCATCCAGTTGCTGCGAAGTCTGCTCCAACTCGGTTGTCTTAGTCAGATTTGGCTAATTCCATTTCAGCAATCTGACTGATGGTCGTTGAGGGCAGCGTGTGTAGAGTTAGCCTCACAGTGGTTACCCCCCTGCGCTTTGACGCATGGTGCTGGTCTCGTTTTCAGCTATTGGCTATTTTGGCTTTAGAACATGGTGCGAACAATAGAGATCAGACTCAAAGGAATTTAAATCACAAACCTAAAATGTCAAGCATTACAGGGGAACCCAGAGAAAACCTTTTTACGTGATACTGATTATATTTTTAGGTATTATTGAGTTATTAAATAGCAAAAAAAAATAAGATTCTTTAAAAACAAAACAAGCAGTGTAGTTTAATTTAACGGTACATCTCAAAGACCATAGTCTAAAAATAAACAAACATACAAAATACTTTAGCCAACTTGCTGATGACTTTTTCTGAAAGATGTTCTTCAGGTTTCTGTTATTCTTGATAGCTTGGAATTCTTTTCAGAGTGTGCTGGGCTTAAAGTTCAAATTTAGATGTACTGAGTTTATAATTCTGACAAAATTCATATTTGTTGTAGTGATGGACAAATGATACATGAAGTGCGTATCGAGGCTTGCTTCGTTAAGGGCGAGTGATGTCACTGATGATGTCTGAAGCCTTGCTGGTTCAGGACGTGGTTCGAGTTTTGCCGTGATTTATTGTTTCTTAATAAAAATTAGACACCATCAACAGTTTTAAAATCAATTTCTCACGTCTGGATTTATTTACTGATTGAAATCATACTGGCAAGTTTTTTTATTTAAAGGACCTTTATTACCCACACAATCAAACACAGTTTAGATAAACAAACAAATTAACCACAAAACATTAAATTAAGGTGTTTTTATGTATATACATGGCCATGTTTATTTCCATGCTAACAATGTTGCAAGAGGCCATCACAAATAGTTGAACTGACAATAAATGTTTTGGCCAGCAGGGGGGTTCATGTGCACATGAAGCTTCGAGAAATGAACCTTTTTTTGAACCAGCTGGAGGGAAAACTTCAACACTTCATGATGCTTCGTCTTGGTCATCACTAATTTGTTGTTGTGTTGTGTTTGTTGTGTCTAAACAACCATGAAACTTCATCTCTCATGATTCACCAGCGCCTAACCATAGCCCTAACCCATAGCGTTATAAGAATTATCTCCTGCAGCACACTAAGGGTTAAATTAGTTGGGGGCGGTAACCAATCAGGACGCGCAGCTGATTCAGTTTAAACGAGCAGAGCGCGAGAGAGGGTGCGAGCAGCGGAGGCGGGAAGTGAGTGTCTGAGGTGAAAGAAGCGAACTCGCTGTTTGAAGCTCTGAAAGTCTTTAAACTCTGAACACGCGTCTGAGAAGAGAGTCCAGCAGCTCCGGCTCGGTGGGCCGTTTCTCCGGGAGGCTGGACAGACAGAACCGGCTCTAAACACGGCGGTACCGGACTGTGTGAGGCGGATTGAGGAGAGTTGGAGGCTTCGTCAGTGAGTCCAGTCGAGGACGCTCCGCGTTACTGTAAGTCCGAGCTGAGAGTCAGACTCGCTCTAGTTGAACTGCTGGAACTCTTTCTGTGTGTTGAGTCAGTAACGCGCTGAAGTTGAGCTGAATGTGGTTCCGAGCAGACCGGACTGAGTTTGTACTGAAAGCTAACAGCTCAGGGATTTCGTGCACGCGGACAGAGAGAGCAGTGACTCGGTTCTGGACTCGTTCTTTGTGTTCTGAGGTAGAACTTCTCACAGAGCGGGTTCTGGTGGAGGACTCTTTCAGAGGACAGGAGGAAATCAGGTTTTGGTAATTCAGAGGTTTTGGCTGCTGAAATAAAATTGAGTTCTAATTAAAATAAATATTTATGCTGGTTTGAAGTTTCCTGAACTGTTTATTTAGTTTTTTAACAGTCTTACTGAGAGCAGGAAACAGTTTAGGTCACCAGATTTCTGGTGAGAAAGAGAGGGAGAGTTTAGCCAGATAACTGAAAGAGAGGGAGAGTTCTCTAACCACTAAAGGTACCAAATCTTGAGCTTGAGTGACTCACTGTTGAATTTATTTTGATAAATTTATGCTGAATATTAGGCATCACAGTGAAATCAGGAGTTTAAAAAAAAAACATGAAATGATGGGTTTAAATATGGTCCAAAATGATTTTATTGGCAGTGTGCCAGAGTATAAAAACATGTATAATGGGTTTGAAAATGATCAAGAATTGAGAGATGAACAGCATAATATATAATTTTGAAGATATGGTGGTAAACATGCTACAATAACATGATGTAATAGGTTTGAATAAGATCTGAAATTATGATTTCACAAAGGGGTTCTGACATTGGGATATGATTTCAAAGACAGGATGTGTTTAAATGAGATCATATATTGTGCTGTGATTGTCCAAAACATAACATGGTGGTCTGTAGCACTGATGTGTAAGTAGGCTTTAAGTTTTAATTTACTTTGGATTGCACTTTTAGTTACAAGGATGTCTTTCTGAACCTGGAATAAATTGCAATTACTAGCTACAGGTTTGGTTTCAGGTTAGCCCAAGTTGTAAATTGCGCAAGTGGCCCTTCTAGCCACTAGGTAGGCGTGTTGAGCAGGTATTCTCTTCTAGCAGCTTGTAGTGACTATGTAAACATTTTGTCCCACTCATTGTCAACAAAGACAGTTTCTGTCAACTTGATGCTTAAACATCAGCAGCTAACGTCCATATTACTCTTTTCTTTCCTATCAGTAATTTTAAATGTGCAGTTTATAATCAGCTGTCTTTTTTTTTTTTTTTTTTTTTTTTTTTTTTTTTTTTTTTTTATAAACCCCACAAACTGCTTCAGGACCCCAACCAGTCTGACTTAAAACCAACACACTCAACGGTGACTTGGAAGCTCCAGGCAGTAAGATCAGCCAAACTGTCGTTAGTCCTGATTCTTCTTGATCTCTCTTCAGTCATTAGCACAGTGAATCACCAGATCCTGCTGTCTGTCCTCGCTAACCTTGGAATCACTGGCTCTGCATGGACGTGATTTGTCTTATCTAGAGGAGCGCATTTACCAGGTAACATGAAGCGTCCACATCTGCTCCATGCAGACTCTAGCTGGTGTCTGTCGAGGCTCTGTGCTGCTCCTCTCTTCACTCTGCACTTGTTCTTTTGGTGATGTAATTATCTATCATGCTTTCTCCTACCTGTTTTGTTCAAACTGAACAAATGCGTTCACTCCCACCATCTGATATTCACCAAAATCATGGAGTCTCATTTGAGTATCCCTAGATTGATCTAGATTGTTGTCAGTCCATATTGTGATCCTAACTGGGTTCTGCAGATGTTTCCTCCATGACATCTGATGAATTCCACCTTTTCTCTCAAGAAGCTACCTGTGTGCTGTTCCAGTGTTTTGTCATTTTAGGGTTTGATTACTGCAACTTGTTCCTGACTGGTCTTCTGTGAGCCAGCAGAGGGTTGAGCATTTTTTTTTTTGTCTGAACAGAAAATACTTTGCTTTGTTTTTAAGTGTCTGCTGAAAAAACATACACTGAAGCGGAACTTTAAAATGTATAAGTTTAAAAACATGATGGGTATGAAGGCGGTCCTAAATTGTGATGTGATTCCAGCCTCATTTAAACCCTTCATAGGTTTTGAAGATTGTGATGTGATGGGGGTTTTAATGAGGTCCAGAATTGTGGTGAGAGTCTGAAAACATAAGTGAAATGATTTCAAGAACATGTGGTCAACAGCCCTGTAAATGTGATTCGTTTCTAAAAACATCATATAATGTGTTTGAATAGTGTTGGTTTTAAAAAATGCAGAATGATGTCGTGATATGAGTCTAAAGACACGACCCAGTGGGTTCGAACATGATCACTGAAAATTGTGATATTAAAAAAAAAACCCAAAAAACAAAACGCTGATGGGTTTAAATGAGGTTCAAAACTTATGACTAAAATCATAATGCGTTTGAAGGAGGATGAAAGTTGTGAAAGATGAGTCCGAAGACATGATATGTTTGAAGGAGGTGTAAATTCTGATATGATTCCAAAAGCATTATATAATGGGTTTGAGTGAGGTCTGGAATTGGGGTATGGTTCCAAGAAAATTCTGCAAGTTTTGGACAATTTTGAATGTTTCAAATAAAAGGGTAAAATGTCTAGAAATGTGACAATGGGATTAAATAAGGTTTACAAATTCTGATTTATTAAAAAAAACAAGGTGTCATGGTTTTAAATGAAGTCAGAAAGAAGGTAAGGTCCAAAGTTGATTAAAAAAAAAAAAATCTAATGTGTTTCTATAAGGTCTAAAATTCAGATATGAATCAAAAGACATGTTTGAAGGAGATACAAAATCATGTTCAAAGACATGATACAATGGGTTTTAACCTAAATGGCAAACATGATTTAATGTTTGGGATCATTCCACAAAATAATTTGATGTATTTGAAAAAGGTCCAAAAAAAACCATGGTATCTGGGTTTGAGTGTCATTTGTGAAATAAGTCTAAAGAACTGATTACTTTTGAAGGAGATCAAAGGTTGTCAGAGAATTCCAAGAAAAAAGGTAAAATGGGTGTAAATATACAAAAGACATGATAAAATGGTTTTGTATGGGATATAATGGGTTGAATGTGAACAGTGATGGGGTGCCAAAGTCCAAACACATGAGTTTGAAGGATGTCATTGTGATATGAGTGTTTGAAGGAGGTCAGTATGACGTATTACATCCATAATTGTGATGCAATTCCAAACACATGATGCAATGATTCTGAGAACATAAGGTGGTCAGGATCATTTTAAAGATTCAGCTTAAATGTGTAAAACGTGGAATGTTTTAATGAGGTCACAAAATATGATCTGATTCCATATAAGAGATATTGGGTGTGAATGAGGTAAAAAAAAACATGACCATGGAAAAACCCCTTATGTGTTGTGGTGATTTCAAAAACAAATGTTTTGAATTCAACCCCAGATTATGGTACAAGTCCAAAAACATGATGTAATCAGTTGAACAACATTTTGGTTCCATTCATTGTAAACATGAACAGTTCCCTTTTAACCTTTTGGTTAAGTATATTACTTCTGTCCTGTTTGCTTTTATCTAAAGAATGGTGGATCACCTCTCTTTTTCCCTCCGCCAACTCTCAGAGCAGGCAGTATTCTAAACCTGAGCTTCGGCAGACCCCTGCAGTGAATATCATAGTTAACCCACTCTACTGCTCAGACCCTCACTTTTCACCCTGTCTCTCGCTGCTGCTCCTCCTGGATGTCAACCCTTCATTTCCTTAACCCGGCGTAACCTGCTGTCTCTTCAACTGCTAACTAAATACCCTCCTCCCAACCGTGTGTGTGTGTGTTCATATCCTGAATAAGCCCACATTGGACAGCTCTGACACTAGCAGCTTTTGACCGGTACCACTTTTTGCTTTCCTGTCAATCATTTTTGAATGCGCTAGCTATAATGTTTTTCTTACCCAGAACCTGCTCCAGGACCCCAACCAGTCTGTCTTCAAATCAGCAAGTTTTGATTGAGGGTCTAAAATTGTGACATGATTCCAAAAAATGCAATAGTATTGGTTTAAATGAGGTCCAAAGCTGTGATGAGTCTAAAGAATGTTTGAAGGAGGTTTAAAATTTGTATGCAACAAAAATGTTGAGTAACCCTTCACTGCTCAGAGCCTCACTATTCACCCCTTCATGTTCTTCCTTAGCTTTGTGTAACCTGCACTGCCCCCCTATAGTTATCTAGCTATTCTTCTAAATACTCTTCCCCAACCAGACTTTTTTTCCCTCCATCCTGAAGGCGCTCATGCTGAACAGCTGAGGCAGCAGCAGTTACCCACTGTCTCTCCAGCCTTTTCTTAACTACCAGTAACTTTTAGTGGTGTGGTTTTTTTTTTTTTTTTTTTTTTATTTATATATATATATACACACACACACACACACACACACACACATGTGCTGTTTATAATCAGTTTCTTTTTCTTATCCAGAATCTGCTCCAGGACCCCAACCAGTCTGACTTAAAACCAACACATGGCCCTCAAAGCGATGACTGAAGCTCCAGTCACCTGGATCAGCCGACCTGTCATCAATTCTGATTCTTCTGGACCTCTCTGCAATCTTTGACAGCGAAACACCAGATCCTCCTGTCTGTCCTTGCTAGCCTTGAAGTGACTGGTCCTCCATGGATGTCGTTTGAGTCCTTTCTGCGAGCTCTCCACCGCCGTCAGTCAAGGCTCTGTGCTGCTCCTCTTCACTTCACTCTGCACCTGTTGTTTACCATGGCTTTTCCTACCCCTGTTCCTGGCTGCTCTTCTGTGGGCCGGAGAACACTTGCATTTTCCTTTATTTGTTTCTTTCTATTTGTCTGTTAAAAGCGAGGAAAGTTCAGCTAAAATTGTGATTTGGTGGTCAACAGCAGTGTATGTTCAGTGTAAATGTGGAAGTGTACATTTAAAAGAATAGTAATAATGGGCTTAAATGAGGTGCAAAAATGTGACACAATTTCAAAAACACAATACATTTAAATAATTTGCCTTTACTGCCCACCTTCTTTTGCATGCTTTTATCATGTACTTTACTCAGCGTGACCTGCACCAACTCCCTCCCTTGTTTCTTGCTTAAACTATTCTAAATGCCTTCCCATCTTTGGTTTACATCCTGATGAAGATTCAAGATTCAAGATTCAAGAGTTTTATTGTCATATGTACAGCAGAACAGACAGTTACACTGTACAATGAAATTCTTACTTTGCTGCTCCTCCATTCACCAATAGATAAGATAACAAATAAAAGAAATAAAAAATATATATACAAAATATACAAAGTATAACAATATAAGTTGAAGTAGATAAAAATATTTTTATAGTTAAAATAGTTTTATAGTTGTCTCTTCTCTTCACCCAGAACCTGCCACAGACCCCAACCAGTCTGGCTTCAAACCAACAGAAACTGCCCCCATAACAGTGACTGAGAAGCTCCAGCTAGCCGGTCATCAGTTCTGATTGTTGATTCCTCCGCAGTTCAACAAAAGACTCCTATCTGTCCTTGGAAACTCTCTGGCTCTCTGCGTCTGGAGGAGCGCTCTTACCAGGTAACATGGGTAGGATCTACATTTTGCATCATGCAGTCTCAGCACGGGAGTGTGAAGGCTTCGTTCTGCTTCTTGTCTTGTTTTCACTCTACACCTCTCTTGGTGAGGTAAGTATCTCTTAAAGATCCTTCCTGTTATGCTGATGACACCTGACTAATGTTTTTCTTCCCAATTTGTATTGCTCAGTTTGGCTGGTGCACGTTGGCCAGTCTGACTTTTGTAAAAACATGTCCGTCAACTTTATCACCTGAAGTTTAGTATGAGTGAGTTGGAGTTGTTGTTGGATCCTTGGACTACAGGTCCTTTTGCAATCATATTTTAAAAATCCCATGATTGTCTTGTGTGAATATGCAAATATCTTAGTTTGATTCTGGAAGACCAGTTATTATTCCCAGTCCATATTGTGATCCTAACTCGGCCATACAGTTATCTCTTCGACAACATCTGATGGATTCAACCCTTTCTCAGAATGCCACCCTGGTGTTGGTCCAGTCTCTTGGCATTTCAAAGCTTGAATATTGCAGCTTCTTCCTGGCTTGTCAGCTGGACCAGCCCCTCCCTACTTTTATAGCAACGGTCAAAAGTTTACATTTTAAGCAGAGCTCGGCTAGACCCGCCGTCCTTCAAGATGCATGGAATACAAGCCTCGAGACTTTTTGCTGTCCTTGAACCCAAGTAGTTTATTCGCTGTTGAAACAGCACTTTCTCAAAATCCTAAAAAAAATTCTTTGAAAAAAATGTTGCATTTATGTTGCACTTAACTCTAGGTAGGAGTACTGCCTGCTGTTGCACTTTTCCTGTATTTAATCATGTGTTTGTAGCTCTGGGTATAAATTAAATGCCGCAAATGTAGTTGATGTTTCATCTTAAATGAAACATATTGGGTTTAAAGATAACAAAAAAGAGATTTTGAAATAAGTCTACAATTGTAATGGTTTCAGAAATATGGCATAATGGGTTTGAAGTGGCCAAAAAGAGATATTTGACTTTTTTTTTATGTCTTCTGAACTATGATGTACTGTAAATGTTTGTTAAATTTACATGTACGAAGACATTTATGCTCAACGTATGGGGGACAGCAGCACTGTAAAAGGTCAACTTGGACATTTAAGTTCAAAACATGATTCAAAGGGTTTGATTAAGGTCTGAAAGTGGTAAAAACATGATATAGTGAATTTGATGGGTTTGAAGGAAGTTCAATATTGTGATATGAACCTAAAAACATGACAGTGAGTTTAAATGAGGTCCATAATTGTGATATGATTACAAAAACCTAATATAGTTTGTTGTGGAAGTGCTATGATTCAAAGAAAAAAGATGTTTGAATAGGATATAACTCATTTGTATATGAACCGAAATGGTGCTTATGGTGTGCTAAAGTCCAAAAACATTGAGCTTTGAGTCTAAAGACATGTTTGAAAGAGATCCAAAATGAGTTCAAATACATAATGGGTTTAAAGACAGTTTGAGTGCAAATGCATGGTATTGTTTGAAGAAGGCCCAAACTTGTGGTATGATTTCAGGAAACTTACAATGGGTTTGCGTGTGATCAAAAAGAAAAACAGAATTGATTTGAGTTGTGTGTAAATATGAACCAAATTGTTGATAGTGTGCTCAAGTCCAGAAACAGGATTGGATGTGGTGCAGTATTGTGATAATTCTAAAGACCTGTTTGAAGGAGGTTTAAAAAGATACGTCCAAATATAATGTGTTTTAATGAGTTTCAAAATTGTGACGTTCCAACATATGTTGGTCAGTAAATCTGTAAAACTTCAGCTTTTGTACAAATCCAAAGATGCGATTATGGGCTTGAATGCGGTTCAAAGTTGTGACATGATTCCAAAAACATGATGTGATGGGTTTGAATGAGGTCCAAAGTTGAAATGTGATTCTAAAAATATGATGGGTTTTTGTTTCAAGGTTCTAAAATTGATATGATTCCGAGGCTATGATATGTTTATCAGCCGCACTGTAAGTGTTTTGCTTAAATGTGGAGTTGTAATGGGTCTGAGGTCCAAAAATGTGGTGTTTCTGAAAACATATGGGTTTAAGAGGTCCAAAAAGGTAATGATGCCAGAAATTCCAAAAAGACACTGGAGTCTAAAGTTGTAATGAATCCAAGAAGCATGATGTGTTGAGTTTGAATACAGTCCAAAGTTGGGATGTGATTCCAAAAACAAAATGTTTTAATAGGGTCTGAAATTGATGATTCTAAGAACATACGGTGCTCAGAAATACTGTGACCATTCAGTTTAACGGTGCATGTCTAAAAACATAATGGGTCGGAGATCCAAAAATGTGGTGTTTTCGAAAACAATGTTCCAGAATTATGGTGATTTTTAAGAACTTCAAATAATTTGAATGAGGCCCAAAGTGGTGATCTGAGTCCAAAAACATAATAAAATTGGTTTGATTGTCAAAAAGGCATGATTTCCAGAAATGTGATGGATATGAATGTGGTCAAAAATGTGATTCCGAAAAATGAAATGATGGGTGTGAATCAGACGTGGTGATTTTAGAATATATTTGAATATCCAGGATTGTGATGGTTTCGAAAACAATGTGTTTTTGATCTGGTCCAAAGACATGATTTGAAATGTGACGTTGTAAATTTTTTTTAATATTTTTTTTTTCTCCCTCTGTCAACACAGTTGGTTAAATACCTGTCTTGCTCCACAGTGCCTGAAGCCCCTGTCATTTACAGGATGCGCAATGCCAGAAATTTAAAAGGTTTTGAGTGATGTCAAAATTTTTTTTTGAGAAAATGATGTGGTCAGTAGCACTGTAAATGTTCAGCTTAAATGTGGAAGTTCAAGAAACTAAAACTGGCTTGAATGAGGTGCACAATGTGATGTGATTTCAAAACTATTGTGTTCGAATAAGGTCCAGAATCATGATATGGTGGTCAGCTGCACTGTAAATGTTCGTCTTAAATTTGGAAGTGTCATATACCTGGTTTGAAAGAGGTCAAAAGAATTTCTCATGTTTAAAGTAGGACCAACATTGTGATCAGTTGTGATCAGACATAATGTAATGGGTTTAAAGGTAAAAACAAATTTATAATGAGTGTTTGTGCATGTTTGAAAGAGGTCTCAAACTCTGGAAGTCCAAAACATGTGAAATGACTTCAAAAACATCCTGCAATGTTTAAGGTCCAAAATTGTGGTGATTTAAAAAAAAAAAAAAAATCTAGATGTTGTCTTCATTATAGGAACCACAATTACAGTAATCTCGTCTGTCGCCCATGGTGGTTATGTTCTTGGCCCAGAGTGCTACATTTGACTCTGGAATTGCTCATTTGCCATTCAGAAGGTTTCATCTCAGCCTTAGCATCCCGTCGTTCATTCATTGTGCTTCTTGGCTTTAATGGAGACTTGGATCTCCCCCAAGAAAGCGGCAACTCCAAGGGCCCTATGTTCTGACTTTAACGTCTCCTATTTTCTGAGACAGACGGGCAAGGTTGGTGGCAAAGGTTTGCTTTTGTCTAAAGTCTTTTTACTTCCTTGCCCTCATCCGGTCTTCTCCAACACAGAGCAGGCAACATTCTATACTGAATTCAAGCAGATGTATTCCTGTGCTGATATCACAGTTAATGCTTTCACTGCTCAGATAATCGCTTTCTTTTGCACTCTTCATTGTTGCTCTTCAAGTCCTTTATCGTTTCATGTTCTTCCTTCACTCAACTTTAAATTTCCTTTCTAACCTTGTCTCTTTTTTTTTTTTTTTCTTTTTTTTTTTTTCTCTGGCCAGAACCTTGCAAAGGACAGTGACACTCATAGCAGCTCCAGGCATCAAAAGCTGTCAACCCATAATTGGTTCTTGGTTTCTCTGCAGTCATCAACACAGTGAACTACAAGATCCTTCTGTCTGCACCTCAGTTGGTTGAGTCCTAGCTCTAGGGTAGCGCTGCACCATGCAGACTCTGTACCAGTGTCTGTTAATGCCCTGTGCTGCTCTTCTCTTTTCACTCTACGCTGAAATGGTCAGCCGAATTCAAAGTGCTTGCTGGTAAGTTGAGTTTTTACTTACTTTGATTCTGTCTGTTGGTTACAAAGCTATATTTCTGGATCTAGAGTATATCGTAATTGTTAGTTTCAGCTTTGGTTTTAGGTTGCCCCAAGGTGTGACTTGTGGGGAGTGGCCTTACTAGACAGTAGTCAGATATTCTGGAGGTATTCTCTACTAGCAGTCTGTAGTAACTAGATGTACTCAACATTTTTTACTTGTCAACACAGATGCTAAGCTTAAATTTCCACTAAATATATTTTCATTTATATTCTTGTATATCTTCAGTTGTTATGTTTTTACTTCCAACAGTTGAAACAGTTACTTCCAAGAGTTTCAATACCTTCCTACCTTTGCCTCAGGAAGCACCACAGGAAAAAAAACATGATGCAGTGCGTCAAATTGTGATATCAGAATATCAGCATATAATAGGTTTGACTAGTTTGATGTGAATGCATAAACATATACAATTTTGCTTTATAAATATTGGTGAGATCTATATAATAGTTTAGAAATGTGATGCAATGTGTTTAAAGCTTATTCAAAATTGTGTTATGAGCATTGACTGTTCAGTTGCAAGATATAGTTTGAACATGAAATAAACACACACACAGTAGCATGTAAGGATGTTTGAATATGAGCCAAAAATGATAGCAGTGTGCCAAAGTCTGTAAATGTGTTTTTTCCAAAGGCATCATGTAATATTCAAGCCCCCCCCCCCCCTGATTTGTGTTGTGATATAAAGAAAATAGTTTCAATATGAACCAAAAGAGTGTTCCACAAAGTCCACAAACATGGTATTATGGGGTTGAATGAGATGCAAAATTGTGATATTTTAGCATGTTACTTAGCAGCATTGTAAATGTTGTTCAGCTTACATACTAAAAAGTCTAAAACATGTGACATGATTCCAATAATATATTGTGGTCAGCATCACTTTGAAGGTTTAGCTTAACTGTGTATATGTAAACATGTGATGGGGGTTTTAATGAGGTATTGGGTATGAGTGAAAGAAAATATGATTTAAAAAAAAAAGCCCTCCAATGTGTTGTGGTGGCTTCAGAAACAGTAAATGTGCTTGAATGAGGTCATCATATGGTCCAAAAATGTGGTTTAATGATATCAGTTGTACTTATCATTTTGTGTTTCATTGTGAACCCACAAATGTCCCTTTTAACCTTTTGGGTAAGTGTCCTCTTACTTCTGTCCTGTTACTGTTTTGCCTTTGTCTAAAGAATGGTGCTTCAGCTCACTCGATTTTCTCTCTTCCAACTCCCAGAGCAGGAGGTATTCTAAACCTGAACTTCAGCAGACCTACCCCTGCACTGAATATCACAGTAACCTTCTCCACTGCTCGGATCCTCACTTTTCACCGTCTCTCGCTGCTTCTCCTGGATGTCATCCAATCGTGTTCCTCATTAACTCAGTACCCTGCAGTCCTTACCTCTTCAGTAATATAATGGGTTTGAATATGGTTCAAAATGGTGACAGTGTGCCGAAGTTTAAAAACATGAGGTCCAAAATCGTGGAGTTTCCAAAAACGGGATGGGTTTGAATAAAGTCCAAAGTTGACAGGTTTCCACAAACACATGGTGGTCAGCAGCAGCGTTCAGCTTTAAGTATGGAAGTCCAAAACAACATTGTAACTGGTTTCAATGAAGTCCACAATTGTCATGTGGCTCAAAGATGTGATGTCATTACAAAAACACTATGTAATGGTTGTGAATCAGGTCCCTAACCCTAACTCAAAAAAACATAATTATAATGTATTTATGTGTTTGTTCAACATTTTTGTTGGATTTAATGTCATTAGTGACAGTTTCATTTTAGCCTTGGGTTAATATCCCTTCTCTTTTATTCTATTTAATTACTTTATTACTATTAATTACTAAATACTGTTTCTCTCACTACAGACACCACAAAGGCCCTGTCTTTCACAGGAAGGGCAATGCCAGTAACCTCACCCCCCCCCCCCCCCCTAGTAGTCACAGACACAGACGGGCAGCAGTGGTGGTGGTACAGGTTTGCTTTTGTCTAGAAAGTGGCGCTTCACTCAAACTTCTTCATTTCTCTATTTTCTCTTCTTTAGTCAGTCTCCTTTAACATAAAAATATCAGGTAACATTGTGGATTTGAACTTTTAACATACCCCTGCACTATCACTAACCCCTTCACTGCTCAGAGCCTCACTTATTTTGTAATCTGCACTGCCTCCTTATGCTAATTTGCTATCCTAAATACTCCTCTTTGCCAGCCAGGTGTATTTATTTATTTTATTTATTTTTTCCATCCTGAAGAAGCTCTTCTTACCGATCAGTAACTTTTGATTGCGCTGTCTATAATCAGTTGTCTCTCTTTCTTACCCAGAATCTGCTTCAGGACCCCAACCAGTCTGACTTAAAACCGACACTTAACAGAAACTGCCCCATAACAGTGACGAAGAAGCTCTAACTAGCCGATCATCAGTTCTGATTGTTGATCCCTCTGCAGTTCAACAAGTGACTCCTATTGGTCCTTGCTAACCTTGGAAACACTGGCTCTCTGTATCTGGAGGAGCGCTCTTACCAGGTAACATGGGTAGGATCTACGTTTTGCTCCATGCAGTCTCTCCACCAGAGTCTAAAGGCTTCATTCTGCTTGTCTTGTTTCCACTCTACGCATCTCTTGGTGGGTAAGTATCTCTCAAAGATACTTCTTATGTTGATGACACCTGACTAATGTTGTTCTTCCCAACTTTTGTTGCTTAGTTTGGCTGGTGCATATTGGTATGCCTGATATTTATGAAAAGATGTCGGACAACTTATCACCTGCAGTTCAATATGAGCGAGTCGAAGTTGATAGTTTCTTGGACTACAGGTCCTTTGCCATCTAATTTTAGTAATACCATGATTGTTCTGTCTAAAGATGCAAATATCTTGGTGTGATTCTGGATGACCAGTTATTGTTCGGTCCGTATTGTGATCCTAACTCTGTCATACAGTTATCTCTTTTACAACATCTGGTGAATTTGACCATTTCTCAGAATTTCACCCTGATGCTAGTACAGCCTCTAAAAGTTGAATATTGCAACTTGTACCTGGCTTGTCTACTGCAACTGATCCAGAATGCAGCAGCATGGCTTGTCTTAAATCTTCCAAATTCACTTGTTACCATGATCTAGTGAATTCAATGGGTTTGAAGGAAGTCCAATATTGTGAAATGAGTCTAAAAACATGATTGTGAGTTTGAGGTCCATAGTTGTGATATAATATTACACATTTGGATATGAACCAAAATTGTGCTAATGGTGTGCTGAAATCCAAAAACATTGAGGTTTCAGTCTAAAGACACCTTGAAAGCGATCCTAAATGAGTCTAAATACATAATAGGTTTGAAGACAAGTTTGAGTACAAATACATGGTATATTGTTTGAAGGCCCAAACTTATGATATTTCAAACTCTTGAAATGGGTTTTACAACTAAAAAGGCAAAACGGAACGGATTTGAGTTGGGTATAATAGGTCTAAATGTAAACCAAATGAGTGTTAGTAGTGTGCTGAAGTCCAGAAATATTATTGAATGATGTGCAGTATTGTGGTGATTCTAAAGACATGCTTGAAGGAGGTTTCAAAAGATGGGTTTTTGTTATATAATAGGTTTTAAAATTGTGATATTCCAACATATGTTGGTCAGTAAACCTGTAAAAATTCAGCTTATGTACAAATCCAAAGATCATATGGGCTTGAATAAGGTCCAAAGTTGTGACATGATTCCAAAAACATGATGTGATGGGTTTGAATGAGGTCTACAATTGTAAAGCAATTTCAAAATATGATACCGGTTTAAAGAAGTTCCAATATTGTCATGCAAGTCCAAGATTGTGATGTTCCAATGTATGTTGGTCTGCAGCACTGTAAAGGTTCAGCTGCCTGTATAATTCCAAAAACATTATGGGTTTGAATAAAATAAAAAATAAACAGCATATAAATGGGTTTAATGTTCAAAATGTCTTTGTCTGGTTTGATGAATTTTGTTTGGTTTCAATTGTCTAAAAAAAAAAAAAGACTCAAGGTTCTAAAATTGTGATATGATTCCAAGGGCATGATATGGTGATCAGGACACTAAATGTTTTGCTTAAATGTGGACTTGTAAATGTAAAAACAGGTTTGAAGGAGATCCAAAAATATGATGTGATTCCAAAACATATGGGTTTGAATAAGGTCCAAAAAGATGTATTTGAAGATGGAGTCCCAAGTTGTAATAAATCCGAAAAGCATGATCTAAAGGGATTGAAATGAGGTTAAAGGTTGTGATGTGATTCCGAAAACAGTGTTTTAATGAGGTCTGAAATTGATGATTCTAAGAACATGTGGCATTCAGAAATACTAACCGTTCAGTTTAAAGGTGCACATCCAAAAACAGATCTGAGGTCTAAAAATGTGGTGTTTCCAAAAACAATGTTTCAATATTGTTCCAAAGTTGTGATTTTAAGAACTTCAAATCATTTGAATGATGGCCAAAGTGGTGATATGATTCCAAAAACATGATAACATGGGTTTGATGGTCAAACAGGCTTGATGTGGTCCAAATATGGGATGTGATTCCAGAAACATGATGGATTTGAATTGGTCCAAAATGTGATTCCAAATAGAGATGGGTGTGAATGAGGTATGGTGATTTAAAAAAACATATTTGAATGAAGTCCAGGATTGTGATGGTTTCAAAAATGTGCTTGTACGGTGACTAGTTGTACTCAGGTATTTAACTAACTTTGTGTTGATAAATTTGACAAAAATGCTATCTTGCTCTACAGAGCCTGAAGACTCTGTCATCACAGGAAGTGCAATGCCAGAAAAGGAAAAGGTTTTGAGTAATGTCAAATTATTTCTAAGAAAATGTTCAGCTTAATTGTGGAAGTTCAAGAACCTATAACTGACTTAAATTAGGTGCATAATTTGATGTGATTTTTAAAAACATTGTGAAATGTTTGAAGTCCAGAATTATGATGTGGTGGTCAGCAGCACTGAAAATGTTCATCTTAAATTTGGAAGAGTCAAATAACTTGTTTGAATGAGATTAATAAAAAAATCTTAAACATGATTTCATGTTTTGAAGTAGGACCAACATTGTGATGCGTTCCAAGACATAATGTAATGGGTTTAAAGATAAAAACAAATTATGCTGAATATTGGGGCATGTTTGAAAGAGCTCTCAAATTGTTATCCTGAAGGTCTTATGTATTAGGAGTCCAAAAAAAGTCCAAAAAAGTTAAATGACTCCAAAAACATGTAATATTTGAGTAATGTCCAAAATTGTGGTGAATTCAAAACCATAAAGTATGTTTTGTATATTGCCCAAAATTGTGGTAAAAAGTAAAAAAATCTAAACAGTAACAGGTTTTGTTACTTTAGGTTTTTAGATTCTTTAGATTTAGTTTTTTAATTTTTTCCTTTTCATTTATACTTTTAATTTGTTTCTTGATTTTTTTAAATTATTTTTGTATTTCATTATTCTTTTTTTATTCATAATTTTTTGTTCTTATTTTAACATTTGCATTTATATTATTTATTTTACTATTTTAGAGTTATTACCCCTGTGTTTTTTCAGTTTGTTTTGGTTTTATTATTCACTTTTTTTATTAAAGTCTTACTTTTGGTTCTTTATTTATACATGTCCTGTATAGCTATTTATTTATTTATTGATTCAAGTCTTATTCTTTATTTTATTCTCTTTGTTGCCAACTTTTATGATTCAACACGGTCTTCTTGTCACTGTTTACATCATTTTTCATTTCCTATATTAAAGTTTATTTATTTTTTATTTTTTCAATCCCTTTGTGAAATTGTAATGCTCAGCTACATTGAAAATGAGGGTCTCCCTCATTGTACTTCCGAGGGGAAATACAGTTTACATTATGATTGAGGTCCAAAATGTGTTTTTAAGTTTGTCATCAGCTCTGTATATGTTTATCTTAAATATATAAGCTTAGAATTGACAGACTTTCTGACCAACATAACATGCTTTTGAAATTTCTATTTTGGACCTCATTTAAACCCATTATATCATGTTTTTGTATCGATATATTTAAGACCAGAAACTATGCTTTTGAGCAAGGTTTGAACATATGACTTCAGAGTTGTCACAAGTAGGGCTGAAATGTGTTACAATATATATTATAGGTTTGAGCATGATCCAAAATTGTGATATGATTCCAAAAACATGGCATAATGGGTTCACATATAGTCTAAAAACGTGATAAAATGCATGTAATGGGATATAATGTGTTTGAACAAGAACCAAAATAATAATTGTGTGCCAACATCCAAAAACATGATTGAGTAATATGGTTGAAAGTCAAGTGACCTGTTTCAAGGAGATCCAAAATAATAATAATAATAATAATAATAATGAGTGTTTTAAGGATTGAATGGGTTCTAAAGTTGTGATAGGAGTCAAAAAGGAACATCCAAAAATTGAGTGAACAGCAGTACTGTAAAAGCTCATGTTAAGTTTGAATGTGCATAACTGCCGTTATATTGAGTAATCTTCCTTCACTCAATATAACTTGCATTTATTTTCTCTCAGCTCTTGCTTCAAGTGTCCCAAGTACCTTGCCTCTTATTTCATTTGGTTTCCATCCTGAAGAAAGTCATGCTGTACAGCTCAGATAGGAGCAGCCACTGCCCAGTGTATGTATATGTGTGTGTGTGTGTATGTGTGTGTATATATATATATATATATATATATATATATATATATATATATATATATATATATATATATATATATATATATATATATATATTTATTTTTATTTATTTATTTTTTTTACTAAAAATAACTTTTAGAATATTCAGTCAATTAACCCCCCCCCCCCCCCCCAGCTAGAACCTTTCAAAGGGCAGTGACACTCATAGCAGCTCCAGGTGTCAAGATCTGTCAACCGATCATAGTATATAGTTCTTCTTGATTTTGCTGCAGTCTTCGATACAGAGAACCATAAGATCCTCCTGTCTGTCTTGCTCCCCTTGGAATTGATGGCTTTGCATCTCAGTTCTTTGAGTCCTAGCTGGAGGATGGCTCTGCACCATGCAGACTCTATACCAGTGTCTGTCAACGCCCTGTGCTGCTCTTCTCTTTTCACTCTACACTGAAATGGTCCGCTCCAAGTGCTTGCTGGTAAGTTTTACGTTTTTACTTCCTTTGATTCTGCCTGTTGGTTACAAACCTATATTTCTG
>CM038728.1:0-96993 GCA_021613375.1 Megaleporinus macrocephalus
ATGGGTCAAACTGACCCATAACATAATAGGAGGGTTAAAATAAACACATAAAAAACATGTAACAAATGCTTCCACGAGATGTAAATGTACCTGTTCATCTACTGTCCATCTTCTCTGAAAAGGTCCATATGTGCCCGGCTACTTTTTTATAGTCCAGCTCTATTTTATGTTTTTAAGGGGTAGAGGCCTTTCAGCATTACTTTTGGTTTTTGTTCTTTTAACATTCTGGAGACAGTTCAATATCCATCTTTCAGTTCCAATAATAAAGAACATCCATTTAACATCAGATTATTAGTTTTTCCTAAATCTATTTTTTAAATCTATCATTAAGACAAAGAAATCTACTTCTAGCTGCATTTACTGTAAAAGCTCCACATGTATGTTGAGTAGACACGCTCAGGCCCGTATCAGTTTATGGAGCATTCAGCAGTTCGCACTCATCTGGCCAGGGCTAAGATGATGGGTGTGTCACACTTTCGGACTCAGTCTCCGTCTCAGTTGATTCCCAGGACTCCATTTCCCATAATACCCCTCACCCACAGGCCACCATCACATGTCCACCAATGTCCAATCACAGAATCTCTTCACTGAAGCAGTGTTAATTTTGACAGCAAATTTTTATTTAATTTTAGTCGTAGTCTTTTGACTAAAATGTCATTTAGTTTTAGTCATAATTTAGTCATCTTTAGCTTTAGTCTAGTTTTAGTCCACTAATTATCATAAGAATATAATCTAAACTAAATCTACGGTCGATTCAGTCGAATAATGTAAAGGGTATAAAATGTAAATGCTTTTTCTTCAGTTATTTAGTACTAAGTTAGTAAGTATTATTTTTATATACACTTACACAAAATGAAACATTTATTAACCAGTTATAGAATTTTATCAATGAAAGACTAATACACACACAAACAGATTTAACAACTGTCAGTAACCCCTCCCACCACCAGAGGTCTAAATCTCCGGAATTCTGACTGGATCAGCCTCACCTCACCTGGCCCCAATTAAGGCCTAGTTAAATACCCCTCCCATGCAAAAAGCAAGCGGGAAGTATTGCCAGTATCCTTGGATCTGCTAACTGAGCGTTTCTTGTTTCTGCTACCCCCATCGTGTATGATTCTCTGCCTGGTTTTTGTGGATTATGTCTTTTGTCTTTTGCCCCCTTCTTGGATTTGTCTACCTGGATCTGCTGACTGCTGGTAACGAACCCCTGCTCTGCCCCTTGACTACTGCTTTTCGTCTTTGCCCCCTTCTGACTTGTTGGCCTGCACACACTGTCTGCCTTCCTGGTTTTGACCCATCTGCCCTGCCTCTGACCTCGCGATTCCTTTCCCCTGCTGGTGTAAGACATAAGATTACCTGCATATGGATCCCGACCCATTGTCTGAGTCCGTCTTGCCACAACAACCAACATCTGAGCTCTTCTGTAACTGCAAAGTGAAAAAGAGAAAACTGTTATTTTACCAGGTATCAACTTTTGTATCTCTTATTTATTTAATAATTGTTACTAGTGCTGTTGATCTAATTAAATTACATGCTCTGTGATTAGCTAATTTACATTAACTGCATTTATCACTTTTTGCTATGAAAGTATTTTTAATTGTGCAATTCAAATAAATTTTAGCATAACAGTAAATCAATAAATGAAAAACTGGCCAACACTTATTTCACATTTCATTTCCACATCTCTTTATTTCACACACAACTTACCTGACATCTCCAGGTCTCAATGTTTACTAGAGACACACACTGTACATAACATGCACTAATAAATAAAACTGTAAATAAAACTAGCTAATCTGTTTTGTGCACTTTCTAGTGTGTACGGAGAGATTTGGGACATGATCATCAAATGCAGATGCTGGAGTTAGCTAGCTAGTCTACTGACTCTGGTCCAGACAAACTGCCCTGCACATGCAGTGCTTCACCTGCTTCCCACATACCTGATCAACTAATCTGACCATTAACACCACCTTACTGAGTTAATACAGCGCTTCACCTGCTTCCCACATACCTGATCAACTAATCTGATCATTAACACCACCTTACTGAGTTAATACAGCGTTTCACCTGCTTCCCACATACCTGATCAACTAATCTGATCATTAACACCACCTTACTGAGTTAATACAGCGCTTCACCTGCTTCCCACATACCTGATCAACTAATCTGATCATTAACACCACCTTACTGAGTTAATACAGCACTTCACCTGCTTCATACATACCTGATCCAACTAATCTGATCATTAACACCACCTTACTGAGTTAATACAGCGCTTCACCTGCTTCCTACATATCTGATCATTAACACCACCTTACTGAGTTAATACAGCGCTTCACCTGCTTCACACATACCTGATCAACTAATCTGATCATTAACACCACCTTACTGAGTTAATACAGCTCTTCACCTGCTTCCCACATACCTGATCAACTAATCTGATCATTAACACCACCTTACTGAGTTAATACAGCTCTTCACCTGCTTCCCACATACCTGATCAACTAATCTGATCATTAACACCACCTTACTGAGTTAATACAGCGCTTCACCTGCTTCCCACATACCTGATCAACTAATCTGATCATTAACACCACCTTACTGAGTTAATACAGCGTTTCACCTGCTTCCCACATACCTGATCAACTAATCTGATCATTAACACCACCTTACTGAGTTAATACAGCGTTTCACCTGCTTCCCACATACCTGATCAACTAATCTGATCATTAACACCACCTTACTGAGTTAATACAGCGTTTCACCTGCTTCCCACATACCTGATCAACTAATCTGATCATTAACACCACCTTACTGAGTTAATACAGCGTTTCACCTGCTTCCCACATACCTGATCAACTAATCTTATCATTAACACCACCTTACTGAGTTAATACAGCGCTTGACCTGCTTCATACATACCTGATCAACTAATCTGATCATTAACACCACCTTACTGAGTTAATACGGCGCTTCACCTGCTTCATACATACCTGATTCAACTAATCTGATCATTAACACCACCTTACTGAGTTAATACGGCGCTTCACCTGCTTCATACATACCTGATTCAACTAATCTGATCATTAACACCACCTTACTGAGTTAATACAGCGCTTCACCTGCTTCCCACATACCTGATCAACTAATCTGATCATTAACACCACCTTACTGAGTTAATACAGCGCTTCACCTGCTCCCCACATACCTGATCAACTAATCTGATCATTAACACCACCTTACTGAGTTAATACAGCGTTTCACCTGCTTCATACATACCTGATTCAACTAATCTGATCATTAACACCACCTTACTGAGTTAATACAGCGTTTCACCTGCTTCATACATACCTGATCAACTAAACTGATCATTAACACCACCTTACTGAGTTAATACAGCGTTTCACCTGCTCCCCGCATACCTGATCAACTAAACTGATCATTAACACCACCTTACTGAGTTAATACAGCGCTTCACCTGCTTCCCACATACCTGATCAACTAATCTGATCATTAACACCACCTTACTGAGTTAATACAGTGCTTCACCTGCTTCATACATACCTGATCAACTAATCTGATCATTAACACCACCTTACTGAGTTAATACAGCTCTTCACCTGCTTCCCACATACCTGATCAACTAATCTGATCATTAACACCAACTTACTGAGTTAATACAGCGTTTCACCTGCTCCCCACATACCTGATCAACTAATCTGATCATTAACACCACCTTACTGAGTTAATACAGCGCTTCACCTGCTTCCCACATACCTGATCAACTAATCTGATCATTAACACCACCTTACTGAGTTAATACAGCGCTTCACCTGCTTCCCACATACCTGATCAACTAATCTGATCATTAACACCACCTTACTGAGTTAATACAGCGCTTCACCTGCTTCCCACATACCTGATCAACTAATCTGATCATTAACACCAACTTACTGAGTTAATACAGCGTTTCACCTGCTTCCCACATACCTGATCAATTAATCTGATCATTAACACCACCTTACTGAGTTAATACAGCACTTCACCTGCTTCCCACATACCTGATCAACTAATCTGATCATTAACACCACCTTACTGAGTTAATACAGCGCTTCACCTGCTCCCCACATACCTGATCAACTAATCTGATCATTAACACCACCTTACTGAGTTAATACAGCGCTTCACCTGCTCCCCACATACCTGATCAACTAATCTGATCATTAACACCACCTTACTGAGTTAATACAGCGCTATACCTGCTTCCCACATACCTAATCAACTAATCTGACCATTAACACCACCTTACTGAGTTAATACAGCGCTTCACCTGCTCCCCACATACCTGATCAACTAATCTGATCATTAACACCACCTTACTGAGTTAATACAGCGTTTCACCTGCTTCCCACATACCTGATCAACTAATCTGATCAATAACACCACCTTACTGAGTTAATACAGCGCTTCAACTGCTTCCCACATACCTGATTCAACTAATCTGATCATTAACACCACCTTACTGTGTTAATACAGCGCTTCACCTGCTTCCCACATACCTGATCAACTAATCTGATCATTAACACCACCTTACTGAGTTAATACAGCGCTTCACCTGCTTCCCACATACCTGATTCAACTAATCTGATCATTAACACCACCTTACTGAGTTAATACAGCGCTTCACCTGCTTCCCACATACCTGATCAACTAATCTGATCATTAACACCACCTTACTGAGTTAATACAGCGTTTCACCTGCTTCTCACATACCTGATCAACTAATCTAATCATTAACACCACCTTACTGAGTTAATACAGCGCTTCACCTGCTTCCCACATACCTGATCCAACTAATCTGATCATTAACACCACCTTACTGAGTTAATACAGCGTTTCACCTGCTTCCCACATACCTGATCAACTAATCTGATCATTAACACCACCTTACTGAGTTAATACAGCGCTTCACCTGCTTCATACATACCTGATCAACTAATCTGATCATTAACACCACCTTACTGAGTTAATACAGCGCTTCACCTGCTTCCCACATACCTGATCAACTAATCTGACCATTAACACCACCTTACTGAGTTAATACAGCTCTTCACCTGCTTCCCACATACCTGATCAACTAATCTGATCATTAACACCACCTTACTGAGTTAATACAGCGCTTCACCACTCTCTTTCTCTCTACCGACACTGTCTAGATAACTTAGTTCCGTCATGAGTAGCGACAGTTCATTAGTTCTGTTTGTATAAATAACGGTCTGTTTGTCTCTCTATTCATGAAGAATTGTCATTGATTATTTATTACATACCAAGTGTTTATTCCAGTCTGCTTTCTGTTTTTTTTTTAATTATCTTCTGGTTTTTCCTATTTTGCTTAGCCCTTGTTTGTTGGCCTGTCTGTATTTTGGTATTTTGACCTTTGGATAGTAAGGTGCAACAAAATGATTAAAAAAACTTACCTGGACATGAAGCTACGCATTTTAAAACTAATTAAGAGGAATTAAAAGTCTGGGAATGTAAAGATGTTTTAGATTAGACTTAGGTTTGGAGCAGCAATAGAAAAAGCTCTGTCACCGTTACAGTTGAGTCAAAACATTTTAGTCAAGTGCCTAACAATAACTGACTGGAGGAGCTCACAGCTCATGTGGTTGAAGATGGGCATAGAAGAACCACAATTCAGCTTTAAAAACAATAAAAACCTTAAAATCTTTTTTTTAATGAAAGGAAGCCAGTACAGGTGAGATGCTGTTTTTTGTGGGTATTTTTGTTTTGTTTGGGTTTTTTTACTGCTCTGAGTTGTAAAAGTTAAACAAAGCAAGTTTGCAGTAGTATTTTCTGGGGGGGGGGTCTTTGGAGGACTATTTACACTTTATTATTATTTATAATGTATTATTCATGAGAGGATATGGACACAAATATACATACATATACAAACAAATATGAAGATGAGAAAAAAAAAAAACAAACTAATAAGCAAACAAGGGGGAAGGAAAAAAAAGAAACTTGAAATATAACCAACATATTAAAACAGTAGATAACAACTTGGTACTGGATTTGAATTTGGTACTGGATCTCAGAATACCTGTGTTTATAGTGGAGTTTGGATATGTTGACCAATCAGACCTTCAAAAACAGGTTTGTTCACTTTTTAACTGAAAGTCAACAAGATCCATCCATTTCCATACAGTTGATCCAACAGTGTTTGTAGCTTTTCTCTTCTTGTACATCTCTAACTTTATTTCCGATTGCTTTAGAATGCAAACTTTCCTTCAGATTCAGTCTGGTCAATGGTACAGTGGGGTCAACGAGGGGTCTTCTTATCCAGAAAAGATTAACTTCTTTAATGATTCGCATGTAGATGGTTCACATTTCCCTTTAAAATAAGACACGTCACGTTACAAGTTTCATTTGTGATCCAGACGTTGACTATTAAGGAGGATTTAAAGGGTGAATACTTTTTCAATTCACTCTATAATTTGATACAATTCCCATAAGTTTTTCTATTGCTAACTACGCAGCTGAAAAAAACCTTGAAAGTGAAAGTAAGCGTGGGACAGTAGGTTAGGGTTAGGTTTAGGTTTGGATACTGAGGTTAAGGTTAGGTTTAGGGTTTAAGATACTGAGGTTAGGTTTAGGTTTGGATACTGAAGTTAAGGTTAGGTTTAGGTTAAGACACTGAGGTTAAGTTTAGGTTTGCATACTGAGGTTAAGGTTAGGTTTAGTTTTGAAAACTGAGGTTAAGGTTAGGTTTAGGTTAATATGCTGTGGTTAGGTTTAGTTTTGAAAACTAGAGGAACAAGTGTATAAAGAGTTAGCATTATAGACTGCCTACAAAATCTGACATTACAAGCACAATGGTGGGTTCATGCTGGATGCAGCATCAGGTTTCTACCAAATTGTCCTGGAAGAATAAACAAATCTGTGCACCTTTAACACACCATTTGGCAGGCATTTCCTTTTTATGTTTGCTGTTGTGATTTTCTCCTGCTCCAAAAATCTTTTATCAAACTGTACAACAGTTGTTCAATGGGATGGATGGAGTGGAAATGTACAGTAGGTGTCTGGAAAAGGTCGAAAAAAGAGCTTGATAAGTAATTGCGCCTAGTCCTAGACAAAAACCAAGAGCATCAGACCTGAAATAATATAGCATATATATTGTACTATATCTGTATATATAGTATGCAGTGTATTTTTGTAATATGAAAACTATATGTAGTATATATAGTGTATTTCTTTATGTAAAAACTATACATAGTATACATAGTGTATTTTCTCAGTATGGAAACTATATAGCATATACAGAGTACATGGTGTATTTTTTCAATATGAAAAGCAAGTCTGTAGAGGTTTCAGTCATGTCGTTTTATAACATGACAAAAGATCTCGTGCGATCTTCCCCCAGTGCACTTTTAAAATGCTGTGAAATTCTGTGAAAGGAGATTTAGTTCATTGGCCTGTAAAAAGAATTCTGTAAAATCATAAATTGCACTATGCACTATTACTTTACCTCTAAAAAGAGAAATATTGTGCCAATGTCAGTAGAACTCGAACAGGTGAACTGGATACAGTGTTTACCTACTGCACATGTGCATATCATTAGTATAGTGCAAGTTAAGTGTGTCTTACCTGTAATTTTAATACTAGTAGTATTTTCTGATCAGTTAAATTAGCCTATCAAAACATTCCACTTATAGTTTTAATACTGGTTAATAAAGTTTTGGCTTAGGCTATAAAATGCTGAAATTAAACAAACTCCTATTTAAAATGTTTTATTATTATTATTATTATTATTATTATTATTAAGCAATATGTAGCAAATATGCAGGATGTCTGAGATTAACACTGAGTAAAGTGAAAGTGAAAGCAATGGCAAGAGTCACATTGGGGTTAGTCTAGTTCAACCAATCACCATCATAGTCACAATAGCGGAACAGTTAGGTACAGAATCCGAGCTGAAGAAGGAAACATGTCGCCTGTAACAAATAATGTGAGTATATCACTGACTGTATCTTTCTGTAAGATGTTGTTTCCTGTTTTGCAGTACACCATTAAGAATCCGCTACATTTACCCTCTGGGTGTGTTTCTAAGTAATGTCTTTTGATCTTGCTAGAGGCCCTGAGGCCTAAAACATGAATGCTACTGCAAGCGTCTTCTTGACAGGAAACGCAGGCTTTTGACCACACTTAGCGCTGAGGAACGTGAGCACGGTTCAGTACAACTTGTACCAGAACGACTAACTAACAAGATTGAAGCTGCTTATTTGAACTTAACCCTTTGAACTAACCCTTTCCACCTTTTACCAGTAACAGTCAGACTCACACATGTAAATAAAATGCTGAATAAACAGGAAAAGTCACTGCCCACAATAATGTTGAACGGGATATATTTCAGAACATCTGTAAAGGTTGTGTATATTAGCATTGAGTACAACACAGTAAGTAGTAAGCAGAGACAAGTGTATAGCAATGTTCCAGCCTGCTTATCATCCAAGTATTAAATTTGCTATGTACTTATCATCCAAGTATTATAAGTCTTTTCTTTTACAGTGTTCAGAAGTGCTGATACACAAACTGAAATCCAGGTTTTGTACTAAAAAAATAAAATTAGTAGCATCTTTAATTTGTATTATAATAATGACACAGCCAATACCTTATGTACACAAATAAAACCCTTAAACCCTTAAAATCAAAAAAGCATTAACCTTAAAGATACCGTGTGGCCTTTAGGGCTGTGTACTGGCAATAAACTAGCAATACCATACGTATGATACAGGAGTTACAATTATAAAAAATATTGCAATATATTGTGATATTGTAGGAAAAACTAAATACTGGCATTTTTAAAATTTAATTTTAGAAAAACTGCTAGTACATTGGAGCTATCCAATGAAAAACATGTATCTCCATTTTTGATGATTTTCATTTTTCTACATTATTTGAACACGACAGCTGCCATTTGCATTGCATGATTGTGTGAAATTTTATGATAAATGGAGCAACAGAAATGCTCCAAAGTGGAAAAACGTCTAGTTGCACTGAATTACACAGAAGGTAAAGACCTCTTCTGTAAAGTTACTATTTAGGAGATACATGTTTTTCTTTGGACAGCGACAATATAAAACACCCACACACGCCACCATGTGCATAGGTTTGTTACAATTAACATTACTAACATTAGCAGTGCACACTTGTGCTCCTTGTTTACATTGGAGTGGTTTACATGTTTACATTTTTCTACACCAGTAGTGGCAATGTGAGATTCAAAACATCTCAATTAGTCTTTTATTGCTAGGCAATTTCTGATAAGGCCAATCTCCAGTTTTCCTTTTCCACCTTGTGGTGCAGCAGTTAGTTTCTAGCCCCTAAGGCATTGTTCTGAATTGTTCTGAATGTCCTGTATTGTTAGAAGCCTACTAAGAACATTCACTGCGCCGTATCATGATTGCTTTTTGGCAATGCCTTTTAAACATGTTACAGTAATAAATGCTTCTGCACTTATTTGCTATGCCCCTACCCTGAGATTGCCCAAACACTTAGAAATGGCACCTAGGTGTGAGAAATAAAATAACACAGCAGACAATCTAGAACTGATACAGGGATATCTTGTGAATTTCTAAGCACCTCAAGAGTCTGAAATTTAAATGTAATTTAAATAATAAATCAAACTTCGGAAGAAAAATTACTGAAACAATTCTTATGAGCGTATGTGCTTCAGAAGCAAGAGTATATGAAAATTGTACATATTTGTTTCTGTTTAATTCTTAGGCCCATATGTCTTCACTAAAATGTCTTCACACTGACCTGTAAGAGTGAGTGTGTTTATGTGAAATCTTTTATGCAGATGGAAAATCCATTAACTGCTGTACACTTATTAAAGCAAATCAGTAGCAAGTGGCAGTGTATTAGTGTATTTTCTAAGGCTAATTTTAGGTAAACTGTCTTCATATGAAAAACACACCACCATATGCATAGATTTACTACTGGTAACATTAGCGGTGTGCACTTACATTACGTGTTTATGTCGGAGTAAAGGCTGAAAGGCATTACAACACTGATGTCTAGTGGTGGGAGGTTTAAACACAACACAAAATGAACCACTATGTGCCACAAATCTTTGTATGTAAATTATTTGATACTGACTTTTTAAGAGTCAAAACAGTATCATTAAACAATATCCCAATATTTAATATTTTGCATATTAGCTTACATTATCTTGCACATAGGTTTCCTATTTATATATGCAGTGCTGGGCTCAAAATGAAAATTCTCTACCAATACTGACATTTAAAACACTAGTATTGATATTTCAGTGACACAGAACTGTAGATTATTTATTGGTAGCTGTATTTACATAAAAAAATATTTTCAGCAATGCACAGTTATGCTTTACCACAATAGTGGTGCCCTTGGAATAGAAGTGTTACTGATGACGCAAAGTCATTGGAAATTTCAAACACTCACATCAGACATACACTGTTTTAGCCCCAAAACACACACAAACACAATCAAAACCACCTTCCCAATAGGGGTGAAGACAGTTAGCCCAGCAAATAGGCGGCAAAAACATTTACTTTGTTTGGTTGAATATAAAGACTGTTTTTATTTCATATCGTTCGACACTGGTTTTAGTTTTAGTTCAAAACCTGGTTTTAGTTTTAGTACACAGTGTGGTACAAGTTAGAAAAGATACTGTAGTTGCACAATCATATTATTTTACACCAATCAATGTTACACCAACACATGGTTAACATTATTAACCTGAAAATAAATAAACAAGATTTAAAATTCATCGCTCAGTAAACGAAAAAACAATAATCTATCAACAGTAGGCCAATGCATAGTGGTCTATTCAAACAATATGAGTCACCAAAGAAAAAGATTGCAGAACTTGTGCTGGTTATTATGACGATATCATGACAAGTCTCTGAGAGTAATCATATATAATGACCTCACTACAGAACTCTGAAAGTGGAGAAAAAGATGTAACAGGTTTGACAATGAAGGAAACAGACATATCAAAGGAGGACTCAGCGAAGGTAACTGACCAATAAAAAGATAACCTTGGTGAATCATTGATGTGTAATTGAGTGTAATGTACATGTGCACTGTAGTCTTATTCATTTCAGTGGAGACCTCTGCTGCATTGTGTAGTGCAAGATGGGTTGCCTCACCGTAAAGCAAAAAAGTTCAGCAAATTTCAGTTCATGCAAATGAATATGGCCGCTGCACTGCAGTTGGCCAATCAGACAATGTTAGTCTGGGCACAAATTCTCTTCATTCACACCAAGGAGTGCATAAGACAGTTTACTGATTCAGATATACGTATATTTATATTACAGTGGAGTAAAAGCTTGAATGCTGATGACCACAAACAAACCTGAAGATGAACCAAGTCAGTTTTTAGACAGGGGGGCTAACGGGACATGTTTACCTGTGGTCTGGAGTGGGCAAAAAAAAAATCACTGTTGTAGCTATTTTTTGAGAAAATGTTATACGTAGTGTAAAAATATCTAAATTATTTTTTTCTCCCCCTTAGTCTCTGGAAATGGATCCAGGAAGTGATGGAGAAGAACGGACAGATACCAGGTCGCCACCGTCCTCTCCTGGTCAGTCTTAAACACCACAGATGAGCGACTATGATGTCTGATGGCAGCTAAAGAACTTTTAACTAGGCCTGAAACGATTCCTCAAGATTCGTTTAACCCGTACAGCTATATACAGCACACTGTTTCACACGGTGGACTTCCACTGTTGCACAGCGCGTGCTTACGCTGTTGCCAGGTGACGCGAAGAAGACGTGATTTGATGGCGCGGATTGCAAAACGAAGAAAGAGAGAGAAAATAGCGAGAGGCGAACAGAAGAGACGGGCCAAAAAAGTTTGGGAAGAAAACTCTGTACAGCGTGTCTACTGTGAAACTGAACTAGCGGAGAGACCTGTTGTTAAGCGTATACCTGAAGACGTGGCTGAAGTTAGCTTTTTACACCCCATTCCACCTTAAGTGGTGCAACCGTTACATTCTGACACCTAAAATAACAGGGTCCCGCTTTTAAACATAAATCTGGAGAAAGACGTGGCTGAAGTTAGCTTCTCGTTTGAATTCCCAGAATGTACAGACGCAAGAATGTAAATGTCATTTATATTCAACATTAAATACGGATACGCATGAAGCTTTCTGTCCGTGCTCTGCGTTCATTTGGAAAGCTTACTGATACGGACGGGACGGAGCAGTACCACTGCAGAACGCTGAGTAGTATGTGGGCAGTGACGGTTATATCTCTTAAAACGTACGCAAGACATTTCCGCACGTAGGGCGAGTATAAATGAGCCATAAGAAGCTAACTTCAGAAAGCAAGCAGTTGAGCTTCAGCAAACTGATAGCGAGACTGAGCTTTACAGGAACCCCCAGCCGAGCACCACATCACTACTTCAGCATCTGAGCAGAAACAGTCTACATGTCAAGTGTTATGGCGAGTTATTATGTCTGTAAATTAGCTAAGCTTTGCTCATCATATCTCACAGTGATGCATAAAATAGCAAAGAAAACTAAATATCAGGTGGTCTATGCAGCAATTGGAGCCTAAAATGCACCAAGTAAATACAGCAAACATATCGAGTAAATTTCAATAATAATAATTAAAATGTTTCTTTAAAATCTTACCACATGTATTTAATCACTAAAAATGTTAAGTCTTTTAATGTCTTTTTGTCTTATATATTTACGATTGCTAAAGCAAAAACATTTTTATCTGATTACTCCATTAATTAATGATATAATCAATAGATTAATTGGTTACTAAAATGATCGATAGCTGCAGCTCTACTTATAACCAATGAAAACATTAGGAGACGATGTTGCACCATGTAGTTACTGGAGGAACCAAATTTCACTCCACTGTGTATTTGTACGTAGATGGAATGACAATAAAAGCCTCTTGACTTGATGAGCAGGGCAACAAGTAAATCATACCAATACAGTTAACATTACACAGACACTTAGTTAACATTATTAACCAGAAAATACACAAGTGTGAAACCACTGATTCACCAACAGCAGATTTTAAACATTATACAGTGCCGACCTGGACATACGAACTGAGCTGCTTGTAGTGCAAACACTTAGCTAGCATGCTAACAGCTCCTCACAGCCAAGAACAGCTTCACTTCTGTTTTCTTTTCCCTCAAAGACCTGCTAAACTTTCTTTCCTTAGATTGAACATTTTATTCACTACACTTTTTCACTGGTTCATATATTATTAGCCTGTTTTTAGCCCATTAGCTATGCTAACAATAGCAGTTAATGCTAACAATTAGCAGGCAAACAGCTCCACACATCATAGAACAGGTCTGATTCTGTTTTTCTTTCCCTTCAACACCAGCAACTTAACTTTTACTCAAATTAGAGTTTTTAATCACAACACTTTATTAATAGTGGAATTAATGTTAGCCTGTTAGCTTTTAGCCGTTTAACTGAGCTACACTAGCTCTGTGCTGACGAGGCCGGTAGTGAGAAACTGGTTGTTGTGTAAATGCCAGCTTGTCTAGCAGCATAACAGCTCCACACAGCATGTTTCACAGTTTATGAGGTGAATGTGGAACAGAATTATGACACTGCGTTAATTTTAAAATACGGTCATCATTTTCTTAAACCACAGAACACCATATTACAGCTGTACCACCCAATTCTAGTGACGATAACATCATTCATTCAGTCAGACAACTTTTCTTTCTTTCTCTGGCAGGTGGTAAAGCTGAGAGATCTCCTGCTCCTCCACCTCAATCCACTGAATCAGCTGCTGTTACTACACCAGCCCCTGATCCCTGTACGTCAGATCTGCTGATCATTTACTGCATATACTCACTTCAGCCTGTACAGTTAAATTTAAGTTAAATAGAAATAAGAAGTGTTCACCAAGTTTGTGTTCTAGCTTCTCCTGCTACTGTTGGTCTAGTGGAGGCTGAAGATCAGCGTAAGGAGAACTCAACCAGTATTGAAGGAGATCAGCACCACGTCAGGGTAACCCACACTCACAGCTCCATTCAGAAAGCCTGTTCACAGCAGAGAGTCGTCAAAGTAACACCAGTTCAATTCATGTAGCCCATATTCAGTGCTGTAGTGCTGTGTTTACTGTTAGACGCCTGACTGAGAGTTTCTAACAGTATGAAATCACACCTGTTTATATACCAGCCCAGATCATACTGCTGTTCTAAACAGGTCTCAGATTCACACAAGCTGGCTTTCCATTCAAACGTTTTTCAAATGTTATGTGTGTTTATGAAATTTCTTCATAGAAAGTTGAATTAAGTCACGTTTTCATTCCTACAGTTATGCAGAAACCCTGTAAATGAGTGAGTGGCTGCATCAAAACGAGCACAATGGAGAAACTTCAAGTAGATTATGTTTGCAGCCATTTGTGTCTTTTTATGACCGTGTTGTTTGAAGTTCAGAGAAACCTGGCTGGACAAGCAGTGGTCCACCTAGAGAGAGCTGAAAACTCCTTACCACCCCGATGACGTCCACCTTGAAGAAGCTCGAGTTGGATTCTTGTTTGAATTTCTTGTTTCACCTTAAGTAGTGCTGCAGTTCCATTCTAGCACCATTTAGGGCTGAACATGAAATTCATATAAGAAGCCAAGACACCAGACAAGGTGACACGGTGGTGTAGTGGTCAGTACGGTGGAGTAGTGGTTAGTACGGTGGTGTAGTGGTTAGTATGGTGGTGTAGTGGTTAGTATGGTGGTGTAGTGTTTAGTATGGTGGTGTAGTGGTTAGTATGGTGGTGTAGTGTTTAGTATGGTGGTGTAGTGGTCAGTACGGTGGTGTAGTGGTTAGTACGGTGGTGTAGTGGTTAGTATGGTGGTGTAGTGTTTAGTATGGTGGTGTAGTGTTTAGTACGGTGGTGTAGTGTTTAGTACGGTGGTGTAGTGTTTAGTACGGTGGTGTAGTGGTTAGTATGGTGGTGTAGTGGTTAGTACGGTGGTGTAGTGGTTAGTATGGTGGTGTAGTGGTTAGTATGGTGGTGTAGTGGTTAGTACGGTGGTGTAGTGGTTAGTATGGTGGTGTAGTGGTTAGTATGATGGTGTAGCGGTTAGTATGGTGGTGTAGTGGTTAGTACGGTGGTGTAGTGGTTAGTACGGTGGTGTAGTGGTCAGTATGGTGGTGTAGTGGTCAGTACGGTGGTGTAGTGGTTAGTACGGTGGTGTAGTGGTTAGTATGGTGGTGTAGTGGTTAGTATGGTGGTGTAGTGGTTAGTATGGTGGTGTAGTGGTTAGTATGGTGGTGTAGTGGTTAGTAAGGTGGTGTAGTGGTTAGTAAGGTGGTGTAGTGGTTAGTATGGTGGTGTAGTGGTTAGTATGGTGGTGTAGTGGTTAGTACGGTGGTGTAGTGGTTAGTATGGTGGTGTAGTGGTCAGTATGGTGGTGTAGTGGTCAGCACTGTCTCCTCACAGTAAGATGATCTGGGTTGGATTCCCGGTCTGGGTGGTTCTGTGTGGAGTGTGTATGGTCTCTCTGTGTTTGAGTGGGTTCCTCCGGGTACTCTGGTTTCCTCCCACAGTCCAAACATGCATGTTAGGTTCATCCTCTCTCTAAACTGCCCGTAGGTGTGAGTGTGTGTTGACCATGCTATGTACTGTTGATCTGTCCATGGTGTAGCCTGCTTTTGCCTGATGAAGGCTGCTATTGGCTCCAGACCCCCGTGACCCAGACTAGCTGGATAAAGCGGAAGATAATAGATTGATGGACACCAGACATTTCTGGGAGCACATTGTGCAGAGAAATTTCTTCAGATAATTGTGTGATTTTTTTATTACAGACTTTTAAATTCAGACTTTCAAATAAAATTGGTAGATAGAAAATCTGCTATAGGCTTTGTTATTATGACGAGTCTCTGTTGAGATTAATCACAGATAATGACCTCACTACAGAACTCTGACCATGGAGGACACAATACAGCGAGTGTTACAGATTCGCCTAAGGAACAGACCAATCAGAACACAAAGGAAACAGACACACCTAAGCAGGACATAACAAAGGTAACTGACCAATCAGAGGACAGATTCAGTGAAGCACTAATGCAGTTTGGTAAAATCTCTAATTATGATGGACCACATGTTTAATTAAAGAGACAATCAGAGCAAAGATAGATAGATAGATAGATAGATAGATAGATAGATAGATAGATAGATAGATAGATAGATAGATAGATAGATAGATAGATAGATAGATAGATAGATAGATAGATAGATACTTTATTGATCCCGAAGGAAATTTAGCAGCCAGTAGTAGTTACAAACACAGTACAAAAAAACAATAAGGTATATAAAAGTTAAATAGTGTTTAAATAGTGTCCAGGACTGGAAACTATATAGCATATACAGAGTACATGGTGTATTTTTTCAATATGAAAAGCAAGTCTGTAGAGGTTTCAGTCATGTCGTTTTATAACATGAAAAAAGATCTCATGCAATCTTCCCCCAGTGCACTTTTAAAATGCTGTGAAATTCTGTGAAAGGAGATTTAGTTCATTTGCCTGTAAAAAGAATTCTGTAAAATCATAAATTGCACTATGCACTATTACTTTACCTCTAAAAAGAGAAATATTGTGCCAATGTCAGTAGAACTCGAACAGGTGGACTGGATACAGTGTTTACCTACTGCACATGTGCATATCATTAGTATAGTGCAAGTTAAGTGTGTCTTACCTGTAATTTTAATACTAGTAGTATTTTCTGATCAGTTAAATTAGCCTGTCAAAACATTCCACTTATAGTTTAATACTGGTTAATAAAGTTTTGGCTTAGGCTATAAAATGCTGAAATTGAACAAACTCCTATTTAAAATGTTTTATTATTATTATTATTATTATTATTATTATTATTATTATTATTATGAACCTTTGAACTTAACCTTTACCAGTAACAGTCAGACTCACACATGTAAATAAAATGCTGAATAAACAGGAAAAGTCACTGCCCACAATAATGTTGAACGGGATATATTTCAGAACATCTGTAAAGGTTGTGTATATTAGCATTGAGTACAACACAGTAAGTAGTAAGCAGAGACAAGTGTATAGCAATGTTCCAGCCTGCTTATCATCCAAGTATTAAATTTGCTATGTACTTATCATCCAAGTATTATAAGTCTTTTCTTTTACAGTGTTCAGAAGTGCTGATACACAAACTGAAATCCAGGTTTTGTACTAAAAAAATAAAATTAGTAGCATCTTTAATTTGTATTATAATAATGACACAGCCAATACCTTATGTACACAAATAAAACCCTTAAACCCTTAAAATCAAAAAAGCATTAACCTTAAAGATACCGTGTGGCCTTTAGGGCTGTGTACTGGCAATAAACTAGCAATACCATACGTATGATACAGGAGTTACAATTATAAAAAATATTGCAATATATTGTGATATTGTAGGAAAATCTAAATACTGGCATTTTTAAAATTTAATTTTAGAAAAACTGCTAGTACATTGGAGCTATCCAATGAAAAACATGTATCTCCATTTTTGATGATTTTCATTTTTCTACATTATTTGAACACGACAGCTGCCATTTGCATTGCATGATTGTGTGAAATTTTATGATAAATGGACCAACAGAAATGCTCCAAAGTGGAAAAACGTCTAGTTGCACTGAATTACACAGAAGGTAAAGACCTCTTCTGTAAAGTTACTATTTAGGAGATACATGTTTTTCTTTGGACAGCGACAATATAAAACACCCACACACGCCACCATGTGCATAGGTTTGTTACAATTAACATTACTAACATTAGCAGTGCACACTTGTGCTCCTTGTTTACATTGGAGTGGTTTACATGTTTACATTTTTCTACACCAGTAGTGGCAATGTGAGATTCAAAACATCTCAATTAGTCTTTTATTGCTAGGCAATTTCTGATAAGGCCAATCTCCAGTTTTCCTTTTCCACCTTGTGGTGCAGCAGTTAGTTTCTAGCCCCTAAGGCATTGTTCTGAATTGTTCTGAATGTCCTGTATTGTTAGAAGCCTACTAAGAACATTCACTGCGCCGTATCATGATTGCTTTTTGGCAATGCCTTTTAAACATGTTACAGTAATAAATGCTTCTGCACTTATTTGCTATGCCCCTACCCTGAGATTGCCCAAACACTTAGAAATGGCACCTAGGTGTGAGAAATAAAATAACACAGCAGACAATCTAGAACTGATACAGGGATATCTTGTGAATTTCTAAGCACCTCAAGAGTCTGAAATTTAAATGTAATTTAAATAATAAATCAAACTTCGGAAGAAAAATTACTGAAACAATTCTTATGAGCGTATGTGCTTCAGAAGCAAGAGTATATGAAAATTGTACATATTTGTTTCTGTTTAATTCCTAGGCCCATATGTCTTCACTAAAATGTCTTCACACTGACCTGTAAGAGTGAGTGTGTTTATGTGAAATCTTTTATGCAGATGGAAAATCCATTAACTGCTGTACACTTATTAAAGCAAATCAGTAGCAAGTGGCAGTGTATTAGTGTATTTTCTAAGGCTAATTTTAGGTAAACTGTCTTCATATGAAAAACACACCACCATATGCATAGATTTACTACTGGTAACATTAGCGGTGTGCACTTACATTACGTGTTTATGTCGGAGTATAGGCTGAAAGGCATTACAACACTGCTGTCTAGTGGTGGGAGGTTTAAACACAACACAAAATGAACCACTATGTGCCACAAATCTTTGTATGTAAATTATTTGATACTGGCTTTTTAAGAGTCAAAACAGTATCATTAAACAATATCCCAATATTTAATATTTTGCATATTAGCTTACATTATCTTGCACATAGGTTTCCTATTTATATATGCAGTGCTGGGCTCAAAACGAAAACTTCTCTACCAATACTGACATTTAAAACACTAGTATTGATATTTCAGTGACACAGAACTGTAGATTATTTATTGGTAGCTGTATTTACATAAAAGTATATTTTCAGCAATGCACAGTTATGCTTTACCACAATAGTGGTGCCCTTGGAATAGAAGTGTTACTGATGACGCAAAGTCATTGGAAATTTCAAACACTCACATCAGACATACACTGTTTTAGCCCCAAAACACACACAAACACAATCAAAACCACCTTCCCAATAGGGGTGAAGACAGTTAGCCCAGCAAATAGGCGGCAAAAACATTTACTTTGTTTGGTTGAATATAAAGACTGTTTTTATTTCATATCGTTCGACACTGGTTTTAGTTTTAGTTCAAAACCTGGTTTTAGTTTTAGTACACAGTGTGGTACAAGTTAGAAAAGATACTGTAGTTGCACAATCATATTATTTTACACCAATCAATGTTACACCAACACATGGTTAACATTATTAACCTGAAAATAAATAAACAAGATTTAAAATTCATCGCTCAGTAAACGAAAAAACAATAATCTATCAACAGTAGGCCAATGCATAGTGGTCTATTCAAACAATATGAGTCACCAAAGAAAAAGATTGCAGAACTTGTGCTGGTTATTATGACGATATCATGACAAGTCTCTGAGATTAATCATATATAATGACCTCACTACAGAACTCTGAAAGTGGAGAAAAAGATGTAACAGGTTTGACAATGAAGGAAACAGACAGATCAAAGGAGCACTCAGCGAAGGTAACTGACCAATAAAAAGATAACCTTGGTGAATCATTGATGTGTAATTGAGTGTAATGTACATGTGCACTGTAGTCTTATTCATTTCAGTGGAGACCTCTGCTGCATTGTGTAGTGCAAGATGGGTTGCCTCACCGTAAAGCAAAAAAGTTCAGCAAATTTCAGTTCATGCAAATGAATATGGCCGCTGCACTGCAGTTGGCCAATCAGACAATGTTAGTCTGGGCACAAATTCTCTTCATTCACACCAAGGAGCGTATAAGACAGTTTACTGATTCAGATATACGTATATTTATATTTAATATTAAATGTCATTTATATTCAACATTAAATACGGATACGCATGAAGCTTTCTGTCCGTGCTCTGCGTTCATTTGGAAAGCTTACTGATACGGACGGGACGGAGCAGTACCACTGCAGAACGCTGAGTAGTATGTGGGCAGTGACGGTTATATCTCTTAAAACGTACGCAAGACATTTCCGCATGTAGGGCGAGTATAAATGAGCCATAAGAAGCTAACTTCAGAAAGCAAGCAGTTGAGCTTGAGCAAACTGATAGCGAGACTGAGCTTTACAGGAACCCCCAGCCGAGCACCACATCACTACTTCAGCATCTGAGCAGAAACAGTCTACATGTCAAGTGTTATGGCGAGTTATTATGTCTGTAAATTAGCAAAGCTTTGCTCATCATATCTCACAGTGATGCATAAAATAGCAAAGAAAACTAAATATCAGGTGGTCTATGCAGCAATTGGAGCCTAAAATGCACCAAGTAAATACAGCAAACATATCGAGTAAATTTCAATAATAATAATTAAAATGTTTCTTTAAAATCTTACCACATGTATTTAATCACTAAAAATGTTAAGTCTTTTAATGTCTTTTTGTCTTATATATTTACGATTGCTAAAGCAAAAACATTTTTATCTGATTACTCCATTAATTAATGATATAATCAATAGATTAATTGGTTACTAAAATGATCGATAGCTGCAGCTCTACTTATAACCAATGAAAACATTAGCAGACGATGTTGCACCATGTAGTTACTGGAGGAACCAAATTTCACTCCACTGTGTATTTGTACGTAGATGGAATGACAATAAAAGCCTCTTGACTTGATGAGCAGGGCAACAAGTAAATCATACCAATACAGTTAACATTACACAGACACTTAATTAACATTATTAACCAGAAAATACACAAGTGTGAAACCACTGATTCACCAACAGCAGATTTTAAACATTATACAGTGCCGACCTGGACATACGAACTGAGCTGCTTGTAGTGCAAACACTTAGCTAGCATGCTAACAGCTCCTCACAGCCGAGAACAGCTTCACTTCTGTTTTCTTTTCCCTCAAAGACCTGCTAAACTTTCTTTCCTTAGATTGAACATTTTATTCACTACACTTTTTCACTGGTTCATATATTATTAGCCTGTTTTTAGCCCATTAGCTATGCTAACAATAGCAGTTAATGCTAACAATTAGCAGGCAAACAGCTCCACACATCATAGAACAGGTCTGATTCTGTTTTTCTTTCCCTTCAACACCAGCAACTTAACTTTTACTCAAATTAGAGTTTTTAATCACAACACTTTATTAATAGTGGAATAAATGTTAGCCTGTTAGCTTTTAGCCGTTTAACTGAGCTACACTAGCTCTGTGCTGACGAGGCCGGTAGTGAGAAACTGGTTGTTGTGTAAATGCCAGCTTGTCTAGCAGCATAACAGCTCCACACAGCATGTTTCACAGTTTATGAGGTGAATGTGGAACAGAATTATGACACTGCGTTAATTTTAAAATACGGTCATCATTTTCTTAAAGCACAGAATACCATATTACAGCTGTACCACCCAATTCTAGTGACGATAACATCATTCATTCAGTCAGACAACTTTTCTTTCTTTCTCTGGCAGGTGGTAAAGCTGAGGGATCTCCTGCTCCTCCACCTCAATCCACTGAATCAGCTGCTGTTACTACACCAGCCCCTGATCCCTGTACGTCAGATCTGCTGATCATTTACTGCATATACTCACTTCAGCCTGTACAGTTAAATTTAAGTTAAATAGAAATAAGAAGTGTTCACCAAGTTTATGTGTTCTAGCTTCTCCTGCTACTGTTGGTCTAGTGGAGGCTGAAGATCAGCGTAAGGAGAACTCAACCAGTATTGAAGGAGATCAGCACCACGTCAGGGTAACCCACACTCACAGCTCCATTCAGAAAGCCTGTTCACAGCAGAGAGTCGTCAAAGTAACACCAGTTCAATTCATGTAGCCCATATTCAGTGCTGTAGTGCTGTGTTTACTGTTAGACGCCTGACTGAGAGTTTCTAACAGTATGAAATCACACCTGTTTATATACCAGCCCAGATCATACTGCTGTTCTAAACAGGTCTCAGATTCACACAAGCTGGCTTTCCATTCAAACGTTTTTCAAATGTTATGTGTATTTATGAAATTTCTTCATAGAAAGTTGAATTAAGTCACGTTTTCATTCCTGCATTTATGCAGAAATCCTGTAAATGAGTGAGTGGCTGCATCAAAACGAGCACAATGGAGAAACTTCAAGTAGATTATGTTTACAGCCGTTTGTGTCTTTTTATGACCGTGTTGTTTGAAGTTCAGAGAAACCTGGCTGGACAAGCAGTGGTCCACCTAGAGAGAGCTGAAAACTCCTTACCACCCCGATGACGTCCACCTTGAAGAAGCTCGAGTTGGATTCTTGTTTGAATTTCTTGTTTCACCTTAAGTAGTGCTGCAGTTCCATTCTAGCACCATTTAGGGCTGAACATGAAATTCATATAAGAAGCAAAGACACCAGACAAGGTGACACGGTGGTGTAGTGGTTAGTATGGTGGTGTAGTGGTTAGTACGTTGGTGTAGTGGTTAGTATGGTGGTGTAGTGGTTAGTATGGTGGTGTAGTGGTTAGTATGGTGGTGTAGTGGTCAGTATGGTGGTGTAGAGGTTAGTACGGTGGTGTAGAGGTTAGTATGGTGGTGTAGTGGTTAGTATGGTGGTGTAGTGGTTAGTATGGTGGTGTAGTGGTCAGTACGGTGGTGTAGTGGTTAGTACGTTGGTGTAGTGGATAGTATGGTGGTGTAGTGGTTAGTATGGTGGTGTAGTGTTTAGTATGGTGGTGTAGTGGTTAGTATGGTGGTGTAGTGTTTAGTATGGTGGTGTAGTGGTTAGTACGGTGGTGTAGTGGTTAGTATGGTGGTGTAGTGGTTAGTACGGTGGTGTAGTGGTTAGTATGGTGGTGTAGTGGTTAGTATGGTGGTGTAGTGGTTAGTACGGTGGTGTAGTGGTTAGTATGGTGGTGTAGTGGTTAGTATGATGGTGTAGCGGTTAGTATGGTGGTGTAGTGGTTAGTATGGTGGTGTAGTGGTTAGTATGATGGTGTAGTGGTTAGTATGGTGGTGTAGTGGTTAGTATGGTGGTGTAGTGGTTAGTATGATGGTGTAGCGGTTAGTATGGTGGTGTAGTGGTTAGTATGGTGGTGTAGTGGTTAGTATGATGGTGTAGCGGTTAGTATGGTGGTGTAGTGGTTAGTACGGTGGTGTAGTGGTTAGTATGGTGGTGTAGTGGTCAGTATGGTGGTGTAGTGGTCAGCACTGTCTCCTCACAGTAAGATGATCTGGGTTGGATTCCCGGTCTGGGTGGTTCTGTGTGGAGTGTGTATGGTCTCTCTGTGTTT
Source organism: Megaleporinus macrocephalus (assembly GCA_021613375.1). Taxonomy (NCBI): domain Eukaryota; kingdom Metazoa; phylum Chordata; class Actinopteri; order Characiformes; family Anostomidae; genus Megaleporinus; species Megaleporinus macrocephalus. Next base: position 23,369 of record CM038728.1, read on the forward strand.
GAGTGGGTTCCTCCGGGTACTCTGGTTTCCTCCCACAGTCCAAACACATGCATGTTAGGTTCATCCTCTCTCTAAACTGCCCGTAGGTGTGAGTGTGTGTTGACCATGCTATGTACTGTTGATCTGTCCATGGTGTAGCCTGCTTTTGCCTGATGAAGGCTGGTATTGGCTCCAGACCCCCGTGACCCAGACTAGCTGGATAAAGCAGAAGATAATAGATTGATGGACACCAGACAATTCTGGGAGCACATTGTTCAGAGAAATTTCTTCAGATAATTGTGTGATTTTTTTATTACAGACTTTTAAGTTCAGACTTTCAAATAAAATTGGTAGATAGAAAATCTGCTATAGGCTTTGTTATTATGACGAGTCTCTGTTGAGATTAATCACAGATAATGACCTCACTACAGAACTCTGACCATGGAGGACACAATACAGCGAGTGTTACAGATTCGCCTAAGGAACAGACCAATCAGAACACAAAGGAAACAGACACACCTAAGCAGGACATAACAAAGGTAACTGACCAATCAGAGGACAGATTCAGTGAAGCACTAATGCAGTTTGGTAAAATCTCTAATTATGATGGACCACATGTTTAATTAAAGAGACAATCAGAGCAAAGATAGATAGATAGATAGATAGATAGATAGATACTTTATTGATCCCGAAGGAAATGTAGCAGCCAGTAGTAGTTACAAACACAGTACAAAAAAACAATAAGGTATATAAAAGTTAAATAGTGTTTAAATAGTGTCCAGGACTGGAAACTATATAGCATATACAGAGTACATGGTGTATTTTTTCAATATGAAAAGCAAGTCTGTAGAGGTTTCAGTCATGTCGTTATATAACATGACAAAAGATCTCATGCAATCTTCCCCCAGTGCACTTTTAAAATGCTGTGAAATTCTGTGAAAGGAGATTTAGTTCATTTGCCTGTAAAAAGAATTCTGTAAAATCATAAATTGCACTATGCACTATTACTTTACCTCTAAAAAGAGAAATATTGTGCCAATGTCAGTAGAACTCGAACAGGTGGACTGGATACAGTGTTTACCTACTGCACATGTGCATATCATTAGTATAGTGCAAGTTAAGTGTGTCTTACCTGTAATTTTAATACTAGTAGTATTTTCTGATCAGTTAAATTAGCCTATCAAAACATTGCACTTATAGTTTAATACTGGTTAATAAAGTTTTGGCTTAGGCTATAAAATGCTGAAATTAAACAAACTCCTATTTAAAATGTTTTATTATTATTATTATTATTATTATTATTATTATTATTATTATTAAGCAATATGTAGCAAATATGCAGGATGTCTGAGATTAACACTGAGTAAAGTGAAAGTGAAAGCAATGGCAAGAGTCACATTGGGGTTAGTCTAGTTCAACCAATCACCATCATAGTCACAATAGCGGAACAGTTAGGTACAGAATCCGAGCTGAAGAAGGAAACATGTCGCCTGTAACAAATAATGTGAGTATATCACTGACTGTATCTTTCTGTAAGATGTTGTTTCCTGTTTTGCAGTACACCATTAAGAATCCGCTACATTTACCCTCTGGGTGTGTTTCTAAGTAATGTCTTTTGATCTTGCTAGAGGCCCTGAGGCCTAAAACATGAATGCTACTGCAAGCGTCTTCTTGACAGGAAACGCAGGCTTTTGACCACACTTAGCGCTGAGGAACGTGAGCACGGTTCAGTACAACTTGTACCAGAACGACTAACTAACAAGATTGAAGCTGCTTATTTGAACTTAACCCTTTGAACTAACCCTTTCCACCTTTTACCAGTAACAGTCAGACTCACACATGTAAATAAAATGCTGAATAAACAGGAAAAGTCACTGCCCACAATAATGTTGAACGGGATATATTTCAGAACATCTGTAAAGGTTGTGTATATTAGCATTGAGTACAACACAGTAAGTAGTAAGCAGAGACAAGTGTATAGCAATGTTCCAGCCTGCTTATCATCCAAGTATTAAATTTGCTATGTACTTATTATCCAAGTATTATAAGTCTTTTCTTTTACAGTGTTCAGAAGTGCTGATACACAAACTGAAATCCAGGTTTTGTACTAAAAAAATAAAATTAGTAGCATCTTTAATTTGTATTATAATAATGACACAGCCAATACCTTATGTACACAAATAAAACCCTTAAACTCTTAAAATCAAAAAAGCATTAACCTTAAAGATACCGTGTGGCCTTTAGGGCTGTGTACTGGCAATAAACTAGCAATACCATACGTATGATACAGGAGTTACGATTATAAAAAATATTGCAATATATTGTGATATTGTAGGAAAAACTAAATACTGGCATTTTTAAAATTTAATTTTAGAAAAACTGCTAGTACATTGGAGCTATCCAACGAAAAACATGTATCTCCATTTTTGATGATTTTCATTTTTCTACATTATTTGAACACGACAGCTGCCATTTGCATTGCATGATTGTGTGAAATTTTATGATAAATGGAGCAACAGAAATGCTCCAAAGTGGAAAAACGTCTAGTTGCACTGAATTACACAGAAGGTAAAGACCTCTTGTGTAAAGTTACTATTTAGGAGATACATGTTTTTCTTTGGACAGCGACAATATAAAACACCCACACACGCCACCATGTGCATAGGTTTGTTACAATTAACATTACTAACATTAGCAGTGCACACTTGTGCTCCTTGTTTACATTGGAGTGGTTTACATGTTTACATTTTTCTACACCAGTAGTGGCAATGTGAGATTCAAAACATCTCAATTAGTCTTTTATTGCTAGGCAATTTCTGATAAGGCCAATCTCCAGTTTTCCTTTTCCACCTTGTGGTGCAGCAGTTAGTTTCTAGCCCCTAAGGCATTGTTCTGAATTGTTCTGAATGTCCTGTATTGTTAGAAGCCTACTAAGAACATTCACTGCGCCGTATCATGATTGCTTTTTGGCAATGCCTTTTAAACATGTTACAGTAATAAATGCTTCTGCACTTATTTGCTATGCCCCTACCCTGAGATTGCCCAAACACTTAGAAATGGCACCTAGGTGTGAGAAATAAAATAACACAGCAGACAATCTAGAACTGATACAGGGATATCTTGTGAATTTCTAAGCACCTCAAGAGTCTGAAATTTAAATGTAATTTAAATAATAAATCAAACTTCGGAAGAAAAATTACTGAAACAATTCTTATGAGCGTATGTGCTTCAGAAGCAAGAGTATATGAAAATTGTACATATTTGTTTCTGTTTAATTCCTAGGCCCATGTGTCTTCTTTCCTAAAATGTCTGACCTGTAAGAGTGAGTGTGTTTATGTGAAATCTCTTATGCAGATGGAAAATCCATTAACTGCTGTACACTTATTAAAGCAAATCAGTAGCAAGTGGCAGTGTATTAGTGTATTTTCTAAGGCTAATTTTAGGTAAACTGTCTTCATATGAAAAACACACCACCATATGCATAGATTTACTACTGGTAACATTAGCGGTGTGCACTTACATTACGTGTTTATGTCGGAGTATAGGCTGAAAGGCATTACAACACTGCTGTCTAGTGGTGGGAGGTTTAAACACAACACAAAATGAACCACTATGTGCCACAAATCTTTGTATGTAAATTATTTGATACTGGCTTTTTAAGAGTCAAACAGTATCATTAAACAATATCCCAATATTTAATATTTTGCATATTAGCTTACATTATCTTGCACATAGGTTTCCTATTTATATATGCAATGCTGGGCTCAAAACGAAAATTCTCTACCAATACTGACATTTAAAACACTAGTATTGATATTTCAGTGACACAGAACTGTAGATTATTTATTGGTAGCTGTATTTACATAAAAAAATATTTTCAGCAATGCACAGTTATGCTTTACCACAATAGTGGTGCCCTTGGAATAGAAGTGTTACTGATGACGCAAAGTCATTGGAAATTTCAAACACTCACATCAGACATACACTGTTTTAGCCCCAAAACACACACAAACACAATCAAAACCACCTTCCCAATAGGGGTGAAGACAGTTAGCCCAGCAAATAGGCGGCAAAAACATTTACTTTGTTTGGTTGAATATAAAGACTGTCTTTGTAAAAACAGCTGTAGGGAAACCATATCGTCCGACACTGGTTTTAGTTTTTAGTTCAAAACCTGGTTTTAGTTTTAGTACACAGTGTGGTACAAGTTAGAAAAGATACTGTAGTTGCACAATCATATTATTTTACACCAATCAATGTTACACCAACACATGGTTAACATTATTAACCTGAAAATAAATAAACAAGATTTAAAATTCATCGCTCAGTAAACGAAAAAAACAATAATCTATCAACAGTAGGCCAATGCATGGTGGTCTATTCAAACAATATGAGTCACCAAAGAAAAAGATTTATACAATTGCAGAACTTGTGCTGGTTATTATGACGATATCATGACAAGTCTCTGAGATTAATCATATATAATGACCTCACTACAGAACTCTAAAGGTGGAGAAAAAGATGTAACAGGTTTGACAATGAAGGAAACAGACATATCAAAGGAGCACTCAGCGAAGGTAACTGACCAATAAAAGATAAACTTGGTGAATCATTGATGTGTAATTGAGTGTAATGTACATGTGCACTGTAGTTTTATTCATTTCAGTGGAGACCTCTGCTGCGTTGTGTAGTGCAAGATGGGTTTCAGATTATGTTAGTCTGGGCACAAATTCTCTTCATTGGCACCAAGGAGTGCATAAGACAGTTTACTGATTCAGATATATGTATATTTATATTACAGTGGAGTAAAAGCTTGAATGCTGATGACCACAAACAAACCTGAAGATGAACCAAGTCAGTTTTTAGACAGGGGGGCTAACGGGACATGTTTACCTGTGGTCTGGAGTGGGCAAAAAAAAATCACTGTTGTAGCTATTTTTTGAGAAAATGTTATACGTAGTGTAAAAATATCTAAATTATTTTTTTCTCCCCCTTAGTCTCCGGAAATGGATCCAGGAAGTGATGGAGAAGAACAGACAGATACCAGGTCGCCACCGTCCTCTCCTGGTCAGTCTTAAACACCACAGATGAGCGACTATGATGTCTGATGGCAGCTAAAGAACTTTTAACTAGGCCTGAAACGATTCCTCAAGATTCGTTTAACCCGTACAGCTATATACAGCACACTGTTTCACACGGTGGACTTCCACTGTTGCACAGCGCGTGCTTACGCTGTTGCCAGGTGACGCGAAGAAGACGTGATTTGATGGCGCGGATTGCAAAACGAAGAAAGAGAGAGAAAATAGCGAGAGGCGAACAGAAGAGACGGGCCAAAAAAGTTTGGGAAGAAAACTCTGTACAGCGTGTCTACTGTGAAACTGAACTAGTTGAGAGACCTGTTGTTAAGCGTATACCTGAAGACGTGGCTGAAGTTAGCTTTTTACACCCCGTTCCACCTTAAGTGGTGCAGCCATTACATTCTGACACCTAAAATAACAGGGCCCCGCATATAAACATGAATCTGGAGAAAGACGTGGCTGAAGTTAGCTTCTCGTTTGAATTCCCAGAATGTACAGACGCAAGAATGTAAGTGCTGCACCATTTAAGGTGGAACGGGGAATTAAAATAAAGTCTCATTTATATTCAACATTAAATACGGATACGGATTAAGCTTTCTGTCCGTGCTCTGCATTCATTTGGAAAGCTTACTGATACGGACGGGACGGAGCAGTACCACTGCAGAACGCTGAGTAGTATGTGGGCAGTGACGGTTATATCTCTTAAAACGTACGCAAGACATTTCCGCACGTAGGGCGAGTATAAATGAGCCGTAAGAAGCTAACTTCAGAAAGCAAGCAGTTGAGCTTCAGCAAACTGATAGCGAGACTGAGCTTTACAGAAACCCCCAGCCGAGCACCACATCACTACTTCAGCATCTGAGCAGAAACAATCTACACGTCCAGAGTTATGACGAGTTATGTCTGTGAATTAGCTAAGCTTTGCTCAAGAACATAACCACAGAACATAAAGCCTGAGTTTCATTCACATTATCACATAGTTACACACACACACACAAACAACATACACCCCTTACCATCATCTCTCACAGTGATGCATAAAATAGCAAAGACTAAAAACTAAATATCAGGTGGTCTATGCAGCAATTGGAGCCTAAAATGCACCAATTAAATACAGCAAACATATCGAGTAAATTTCAATAATAATAATTAAAATGTTTTCTTTAAAATCTTACCACATGTATTTAATCACTAAAAATGTTAAGTCTTTTAATGTCTTTTTGTCTTATATATTTACTATTGCTAAAGCAAAAACATTTTTATCTGATTACTCGATTAATTAATGATATAATCAATAGAATAATTGGTTACTAAAATGATCGATAGCTGCAGCTCTACTTATAACCAATGAAAACATTAGCAGACGATGTTGCACCATGTAGTTACTGGAGGAACCAAATTTCACTCCACTGTGTATTTGTACGTAGATGAAATGACAATAAAAGCCTCTTGACTTGATGAGCAGAGCAACAAGTAAATCATACCAACACAGTTAACATTACACAGACACTTAGTTAACATTATTAACCAGAAAATACACAAGTGTGAAACCACTGATTCACCAACAGCAGATTTAAAACATTATACAGTGCCGACCTGGACATACGAACTGAGCTGCTTGTAGTGCAAACACTTAGCTAGCATGCTAACAGCTCCATACAGCAGAGGACAGCTTCACTTATGTTTTCTTTTCTCTCAAAGACCTGCTACACGTTCTTTTATCAGATTGAACATTTTATTCACTACACTTTTTCACTGGTTCATATATTATTAGCCTGTTTGAGTTTTTAGCCCATTAGCTATGCTAACAATAGCAGTTAATGCTAACAATAAGCAGGCAAACAGCTCCACACATCATAGAACAGGTCTGATTCTGTTTTTCTTTCACTTCAACACCAGCAACTTAACTTTCACTCAAATTAGAGTTTTTAATCACAACACTTTATTAATAGTGGAATAAATGTTAGCCTGTTAGCTTTTAGCCGTTTAACTGAGCTACACTAGCTCTGTGCTGACGAGGACAGTAGTGAGAAACTGGTTGTTGTGTAAATGTCAGCTTGTCTAGCAGCATAACAGCTCCACACAGCATGTTTCACAGTTTATGAGGTGAATGTGGAACAGAATTATGACACTGCGTTAATTTTAAAATACGGTCATCATTTTCTTAAACCACAGAACACCATATTACAGCTGTACCACCCAATTCTAGTGACAATAACATCATTCATTCAGTCAGACAACTTTTCTTTCTTTCTCTGGCAGGTGGTAAAGCTGAGGGATCTCCTGCTCCTCCACCTCAATCCACTGAACCAGCTGCTGTTACTACACCAGCCCCTGATCCCTGTACGTCAGATCTGCTGATCATTTACTGCATATACTCACTTCAGCCTGTACAGTTAAATTTAAGTTAAATAGAAATAAGAAGTGTTCACCAAGTTTATGTGTTCTAGCTTCTCCTGCTACTGTTGGTCTAGTGGAGGCTGAAGATCAGCGTAAGGAGAACTGTGAAGAAACAAGCCGTAGTGAAGGAGAACATCAGCACCTCGTCAGGGTAACCCACACTCACAGCTCCATTCAGAAAGCCTGTTCACAGCAGAGAGTCGTCAAAGTAACACCAGTTCAATTCATGTAGCCCTTATTCAGTGCTGTAGTGCTGTGTTTACTGTTAGACGCCTGACTGAGAGTTTCTAACCGTATGAAATCACACCTGTTTATATACCAGCCCAGATCATACTGCTGTTCTAAACAGGTCTCAGATTCACACAAGCTGGCTTTCCATTCAAACATTTTTCAAATGTTATGTGTATTTATGAAATTTCTTCATAGAAAGTTGAATTAAGTCACGTTTTCATTCCTACAGTTATGCAGAAACCCTGTAAATGAGTGAGTGGCTGCATCAAAACGAGCACAATGGAGAAACTTCAAGTAGATTATGTTTACAGCCATTTGTGTCTTTTTATGACCGTGTTGTTTGAAGTTCAGAGAAACCTGGCTGGACAAGCAGTGGTCCACCTAGAGAGAGCTGAAAACTCCTTACCACCCCGATGACGTCCACCTTGAAGAAGCTCGAGTTGGATTCTTGTTTGAATTTCTTGTTTCACCTTAAGTAGTGCTGCAGTTCCATTCTAGCACCATTTAGGGCTGAACATGAAATTCATATAAGAAGCCAAGACACCAGACAAGGTGACACGGTGGTGTAGTGGTCAGTACGGTGGAGTAGTGGTTAGTACGGTGGTGTAGTGGTTAGTATGGTGGTGTAGTGGTTAGTATGGTGGTGTAGTGGTCAGTACGGTGGTGTAGTGGTCAGTACGGTGGTGTAGTGGTCAGTACGGTGGTGTAGTGGCTAGTACGGTGGTGTAGTGGTTAGTATGGTGGTGTAGTGGTTAGTACAGTGGTGTAGTGGTTAGTACGGTGGTGTAGTGGTTAGTACGGTGGTGTAGTGGTCAGTACGGTGGTGTAGTGGTTAGTACAGTGGTGTAGTGGTTAGTACGGTGGTGTAGTGGTTAGTACGGTGGTGTAGTGGTTAGTACGGTGGTGTAGTGGTCAGTACGGTGGTGTAGTGGTTAGTACAGTGGTGTAGTGGTTAGTACGGTGGTGTAGTGGTTAGTACGGTGGTGTAGTGGTTAGTATAGTGGTGTAGTGGTTAGTACGGTGGTGTAGTGGTCAGTACGGTGGTGTAGTGGTCAGTACGGTGGTGTAGTGGTTAGTAAGGTGGTGTAGTGGTTAGTACGGTGGTGTAGTGGTCAGTACGGTGGTGTAGTGGTTAGTACGGTGGTGTAGTGGTTAGTATAGTGGTGTAGTGGTTAGTACGGTGGTGTAGTGGTCAGTACGGTGGTGTAGTGGTTAGTACGGTGGTGTAGTGGTTAGTAAGGTGGTGTAGTGGTTAGTACGGTGGTGTAGTGGTCAGTACGGTGGTGTAGTGGTTAGTACGGTGGTGTAGAGGTTAGTATGGTGGTGTAGTGGTCAGTACGGTGGTGTAGTGGTCAGTACGGTGGTGTAGTGGTCAGTACGGTGGTGTAGTGGTCAGTACGGTGGTGTAGTGGTTAGTGCTGTGGTGTAGTAGTTAGTATGGTGGTGTAGTGGTCAGTACGGTGGTGTAGTGGTTAGTACGGTGGTGTAGTGGTTAGTAAGGTGGTGTAGTGGTTAGTATGGTGGTGTAGTGGTTAGTACGGTGGTGTAGTGGTCAGTACGGTGGTGTAGTGGTCAGTACGGTGGTGTAGTGGTCAGTACGGTGGTGTAGTGGTTAGTGCTGTGGTGTAGTAGTTAGTATGGTGGTGTAGTGGTCAGTACGGTGGTGTAGTGGTTAGTAAGGTGGTGTAGTGGTTAGTATGGTGGTGTAGTGGTTAGTACGGTGGTGTAGTGGTCAGTACGGTGGTGTAGTGGTCAGTACGGTGGTGTAGTGGTTGGTACGGTGGTGTAGTGGTTAGTGCTGTGGTGTAGTAGTTAGTATGGTGGTGTAGTGGTCAGTACGGTGGTGTAGTGGTTAGTACGGTGGTGTAGTGGTTAGTATGGTGGTGTAGTGGTTAGTATGGTGGTGTAGTGGTCAGTACGGTGGTGTAGTGGTTAGTACGGTGGTGTAGTGGTTAGTATGGTGGTGTAGTGGTTAGTATGGTGGTGTAGTGGTCAGTACGGTGGTGTAGTGGTCAGTATGGTGGTGTAGTGGTGAGTATGGTGGTGTAGTGGTTAGTATGGTGGTGTAGTGGTTAGTACGGTGGTGTAGTGGTCAGTACGGTGGTGTAGTGGTCAGTACGGTGGTGTAGTGGTTGGTACGGTGGTGTAGTGGTTAGTGCTGTGGTGTAGTAGTTAGTATGGTGGTGTAGTGGTCAGTACGGTGGTGTAGTGGTTAGTACGGTGGTGTAGTGGTTAGTACGGTGGTGTAGTGGTCAGTACGGTGGTTTAGTGGTTAGTACGGTGGTGTAGAGGTTAGTACGGTGGTGTAGTGGTTAGTACGGTGGTGTAGTGGTTAGTACGGTGGTGTAGAGGTTAGTACGGTGGTGTAGTGGTTAGTGCTGTGGTGTAGTAGTTAGTATGGTGGTGTAGTGGTCAGTACGGTGGTGTAGTGGTTAGTACGGTGGTGTAGTGGTTAGTATGGTGGTGTAGTGGTTAGTATGGTGGTGTAGTGGTCAGTACGGTGGTGTAGTGGTGAGTATGGTGGTGTAGTGGTTAGTATGGTGGTGTAGTGGTTAGTAAGGTGGTGTAGTTGTTAGTATGGTGGTGTAGTGGTTAGTATGGTGGTGTAGTGGTTAGTAAGGTGGTGTAATGGTTAGTATGGTGGTGTAGTGATTAGTATGGTGGTGTAGTTGTTAGTATGGTGGTGTAGTGGTTAGTATGGTGGTGTAGTAGTTAGTATGGTGGTGTAGTGATTAGTATGGTGGTGTAGTGGTTAGTATGGTGGTGTAGTGTTAGTAAGGTGGTGTAGTGGTTAGTATGGTGGTGTAGTAGTTAGTATGGTGGTGTAGTGATTAGTATGGTGGTGTAGTGGTTAGTATGATGGTGTAGTGGTTAGTACGGTGGTGTAGTGGTTAGTACGGTGGTGTAGTGGTTAGTATGGTGGTGTAGTAGTTAGTATGGTGGTGTAGTGATTAGTATGGTGGTGTAGTAGTTAGTATGGTGGTGTAGTGGTGAGTATGGTGGTGTAGTTGGAGGTGGTATCACTCCTTTCTTTTCTATCAAAAATTCTTGAGCGTGCTGTTTATAACCAACTGTCTCCCTTTCTCACCCAGAACCTGCTCCAGGATCCCAACCAGTCTGGCTTCAAACCAGCGCACTCAACAGAAACAGCCCTCATAGCGGTGACTGAGAAGCTCCAGACTGCAAGATCATCCAAACTGACATCGGTTGTGATCCTTCTGGACCTCTCTGCAGCTTTCGACACGGTGAACCACAAGATCCTTCTGTCTGTCCTCGCTGACTTGGGAATCACGGGCTCTGCATGGAAGTGGTTTGAGTCCTATCTAGAGGGGCGGTCTTACCAGGTAACATGGAGAGGGTCTACATCTGCTCCTTGCAGGCTCCTCACTGGTGTCCCTCAAGGCTCAGTGCTAGGTCCTCTCCTCTTTTCACTCTACACCCGTTCTCTTGGTGATGTAATTACCTCTCATGGTTTCTCTTACCACTGCTATGCTGATGACACTCAACTAATGCTTTCCTTCCCACCATCTGACACTCAGGTTTGCAGTCGTATCTCTGCATGTCTGACCGACATCTCTTCATGGATGACAGCTCATCATCTGAAGCTCAATCCCAGCAAGACTGAGCTGCTGTTCATCCCTGCAACTACAGGTCCTCAGCAGGATCTTGCCATCTCATTCGAGAACTCTTTGATTGTTCCGTCTAAAGATGCAAGAAACCTTGGTGTGACTCTGGATGACCAGTTATCGTTCTCAGCCCATATTACGAACCTGACTCCGTCATGCAGATACATTCTCCACAACATCAGACGCATCCGACCCTTCCTCTCTCAGGAGGCCTCCCAGGTGCTCGTCCAGTCTCTTGTCATTTCAAGGCTGGACTACTGCAACTCACTCCTGGCTGGTCTTCCTCTGCAGACCATCAGGCCCTTACAACTGATCCAGAATGCAGCAGCACGGCTCGTCTTCAATCTTCCCAAGTTCACTCATGTCACACCACTGCTGCGCTCCCTTCACTGGCTTCCTGTAGCTGCTCGCATTCAGTTGAAAGTTCTGATGCTTGCCTACAAAGCCAAGAATGGACCAGCTCCTCCTTACCTTATGGTAATGGTCAAAAGTCGAACCGCACCTCGAGCCCTTCGGGCTTCAAGTACGGCTCGGCTTGACCCGCCATCACTCAAGATTCATGGAAGACACGCAACAAGACACTTCTCTGTCCTGGCACCCAGATGGTGGAACGAACTTCCACTGGCTGTCCGAACAGCGAACTCTCTCGCGGTCTTCAAACGCAGACTGAAGACCCATCTCTTTGTAAAGCACTTATAATCACTAATATACTAAAGTATTGGTATAAACTGTAATTGCACTTTATCTTCTAGGAGCACTGGCTAAGTAATGCACTTGTACTGTATGTAGTCTTGTATTTGTTCTCTTCTCTGTAGGTGTTCCAGTCTGGCTAGGTATTGCATTATCTTTTTTCTAGGTATCAGCACTGGCCCTGTGTTTATGGCAGTGTTTGAGTATAGAGTGGTTTGGACTTAAACCTGTTTGTACTAGATAGAGATTTATACTCTAACTGAACACTAAGTACTTTTGTAAGTCGCTCTGGATAAGAGCGTCTGCTAAATGCCGTAAATGTACATGTAAATGTAGTTGTTAGTATGGTGGTGTAGTAGTTAGTATGGTGGTGTAGTGGTCAGTACGGTGGTGTAGTGGTCAGTATGGTGGTGTAGTGGTTAGTACGGTGGTGTAGTGGTTAGTGCTGTGGTGTAGTAGTTAGTATGGTGGTGTAGTGGTCAGTACGGTGGTGTAGTGGTTAGTACGGTGGTGTAGTGGTTAGTATGGTGGTGTAGTGGTTAGTATGGTGGTGTAGTGGTCAGTACGGTGGTGTAGTGGTGAGTATGGTGGTGTAGTGGTTAGTATGGTGGTGTAGTGGTTAGTAAGGTGGTGTAGTTGTTAGTATGGTGGTGTAGTGGTTAGTATGGTGGTGTAGTGGTTAGTAAGGTGGTGTAATGGTTAGTATGGTGGTGTAGTGATTAGTATGGTGGTGTAGTTGTTAGTATGGTGGTGTAGTGGTTAGTATGGTGGTGTAGTAGTTAGTATGGTGGTGTAGTGATTAGTATGGTGGTGTAGTGGTTAGTATGGTGGTGTAGTGTTAGTAAGGTGGTGTAGTGGTTAGTATGGTGGTGTAGTAGTTAGTATGGTGGTGTAGTGATTAGTATGGTGGTGTAGTGGTTAGTATGATGGTGTAGTGGTTAGTACGGTGGTGTAGTGGTTAGTACGGTGGTGTAGTGGTTAGTATGGTGGTGTAGTAGTTAGTATGGTGGTGTAGTGATTAGTATGGTGGTGTAGTAGTTAGTATGGTGGTGTAGTGGTGAGTATGGTGGTGTAGTTGGAGGTGGTATCACTCCTTTCTTTTCTATCAAAAATTCTTGAGCGTGCTGTTTATAACCAACTGTCTCCCTTTCTCACCCAGAACCTGCTCCAGGATCCCAACCAGTCTGGCTTCAAACCAGCGCACTCAACAGAAACAGCCCTCATAGCGGTGACTGAGAAGCTCCAGACTGCAAGATCATCCAAACTGACATCGGTTGTGATCCTTCTGGACCTCTCTGCAGCTTTCGACACGGTGAACCACAAGATCCTTCTGTCTGTCCTCGCTGACTTGGGAATCACGGGCTCTGCATGGAAGTGGTTTGAGTCCTATCTAGAGGGGCGGTCTTACCAGGTAACATGGAGAGGGTCTACATCTGCTCCTTGCAGGCTCCTCACTGGTGTCCCTCAAGGCTCAGTGCTAGGTCCTCTCCTCTTTTCACTCTACACCCGTTCTCTTGGTGATGTAATTACCTCTCATGGTTTCTCTTACCACTGCTATGCTGATGACACTCAACTAATGCTTTCCTTCCCACCATCTGACACTCAGGTTTGCAGTCGTATCTCTGCATGTCTGACCGACATCTCTTCATGGATGACAGCTCATCATCTGAAGCTCAATCCCAGCAAGACTGAGCTGCTGTTCATCCCTGCAACTACAGGTCCTCAGCAGGATCTTGCCATCTCATTCGAGAACTCTTTGATTGTTCCGTCTAAAGATGCAAGAAACCTTGGTGTGACTCTGGATGACCAGTTATCGTTCTCAGCCCATATTACGAACCTGACTCCGTCATGCAGATACATTCTCCACAACATCAGACGCATCCGACCCTTCCTCTCTCAGGAGGCCTCCCAGGTGCTCGTCCAGTCTCTTGTCATTTCAAGGCTGGACTACTGCAACTCACTCCTGGCTGGTCTTCCTCTGCAGACCATCAGGCCCTTACAACTGATCCAGAATGCAGCAGCACGGCTCGTCTTCAATCTTCCCAAGTTCACTCATGTCACACCACTGCTGCGCTCCCTTCACTGGCTTCCTGTAGCTGCTCGCATTCAGTTGAAAGTTCTGATGCTTGCCTACAAAGCCAAGAATGGACCAGCTCCTCCTTACCTTATGGTAATGGTCAAAAGTCGAACCGCACCTCGAGCCCTTCGGGCTTCAAGTACGGCTCGGCTTGACCCGCCATCACTCAAGATTCATGGAAGACACGCAACAAGACACTTCTCTGTCCTGGCACCCAGATGGTGGAACGAACTTCCACTGGCTGTCCGAACAGCGAACTCTCTCGCGGTCTTCAAACGCAGACTGAAGACCCATCTCTTTGTAAAGCACTTATAATCACTAATATACTAAAGTATTGGTATAAACTGTAATTGCACTTTATCTTCTAGGAGCACTGGCTAAGTAATGCACTTGTACTGTATGTAGTCTTGTATTTGTTCTCTTCTCTGTAGGTGTTCCAGTCTGGCTAGGTATTGCATTATCTTTTTTCTAGGTATCAGCACTGGCCCTGTGTTTATGGCAGTGTTTGAGTATAGAGTGGTTTGGACTTAAACCTGTTTGTACTAGATAGAGATTTATACTCTAACTGAACACTAAGTACTTTTGTAAGTCGCTCTGGATAAGAGCGTCTGCTAAATGCCGTAAATGTACATGTAAATGTAGTTGTTAGTATGGTGGTGTAGTAGTTAGTATGGTGGTGTAGTGGTCAGTACGGTGGTGTAGTGGTCAGTATGGTGGTGTAGTGGTTAGTACGGTGGTGTAGTGGTCAGTACAGTGGTGTAGTGGTCAGTACGGTGGTGTAGTGGTCAGTATGGTGGTGTAGTGGTTAGTACGGTGGTGTAGTGGTTAGTACGGTGGTGTAGTGGTTAGTACGGTGGTGTAGTGGTTAGTATGGTGGTGTAGTGGTCAGTATGGTGGTGTAGTGGTTAGTATGGTGGTGTAGTGGTTAGTACGGTGGTGTAGTGGTTAGTACGGTGGTGTAGTGGTTAGTACGGTGGTGTAGTGGTTAGTACGGTGGTGTAGAGGTTAGTACGGTGGTGTAGTGGTTAGTACGGTGGTGTAGTGGTTAGTACGGTGGTGTAGTGGTCAGTACGGTGGTGTAGTGGTTAGTACGGTGCTGTAGTTGTTAGTACGGTGGTGTAGTGGTGAGTACGGTGGTGTAGTGGTTAGTACGGTGGTGTAGTGGTTAGTACGGTGGTGTAGTGGTTAGTACGGTGGTGTAGTGGTCAGTACGGTGGTGTAGTGGCTAGTACGGTGGTGTAGTGGTTAGTATGGTGGTGTAGTGGTTAGTACAGTGGTGTAGTGGTTAGTACGGTGGTGTAGTGGTTAGTATGGTGGTGTAGTGGTTAGTACGGTGGTGTAGTGGTTAGTACGGTGGTGTAGTGGTTAGTACGGTGGTGTAGTGGTTAGTACGGTGGTGTAGTGGTTAGTACGGTGGTGTAGTGGTCAGTACGGTGGTGTAGTGGTTAGTACGGTGCTGTAGTTGTTAGTACGGTGGTGTAGTGGTGAGTACGGTGGTGTAGTGGTTAGTACGGTGGTGTAGTGGTTAGTACGGTGGTGAGTGGTTAGTATGGTGGTGTAGTGGTTAGTTAGGTGGTGTAGTGGTTAGTATGGTGGTGTAGTGGTTAGTATGGTGGTGTAGTGGTTAGTATGGTGGTGTAGTGGTTAGTACGGTGGTGTAGTGGTTAGTACGGTGGTGTGGGGGGTTGTACGGTGGTGTAGTGGTTAGTACGGTGGTGTAGTGGTTAGTACGGTGGTGTAGTGGTTAGTATGGTGGTGTAGTGGTTAGTACGGTGGTGTAGTGGTCAGTACGGTGGTGTAGTGGTTAGTATGGTGGTGTAGTGGTTAGTACGGTGGTGTGGGGGGTTGTACGGTGGTGTAGTGGTTAGTACGGTGGTGTAGTGGTTAGTATGGTGGTGTACTGGTTAGTACGGTGGTGTAGTGGTTAGTATGGTGGTGTAGTGGTTAGTATGGTGGTGTAGTGGTTAGTATGGTGGTGTAGTGGTTAGTATGGTGGTGTACTGGTTAGTACGGTGGTGTAGTGGTTAGTATGGTGGTGTAGTGGTTAGTATGGTGGTGTAGTGGTTAGTATGGTGGTGTAGTGGTTAGTATGGTGGTGTAGCGGTTAGTATGGTGGTGTACTGGTCAGTACGGTGGTGTAGTAACCACTACACCATGCTATGTACTGTTGATCTGTCCATGGTGTAGCCTGCTTTTGCCTGATGAAGGCTGCTATTGGCTCCAGACCCCCGTGACCCAGACTAGCTGGATAAAACAGAAGATAATAGATTGATGGACACCAGACAATTCTGGGAGCACATTGTTCAGAGAAATTTCTTCAGATAATTGTGTGATTTTTTTATTACAGACTTTTAAATTCAGACTTTCAAATAAAATTGGTGGATAGAAAATCTGCTATAGGCTTTGTTATTATGACGAGTCTCTGTTGAGATTAATCACAGATAATGACCTCACTACAGAACTCTGACCATGGAGGACACAATACAGCGAGTGTTACCGATTCGCCTAAGGAACAGACCAATCAGAACACAAAGGAAACAGACACACCTAAGCAGGACATAACAAAGGTAACTGACCAATCAGAGGACAGATTCAGTGAAGCACTAATGCAGTTTGGTAAAATCTCTAATTATGATGGACCACATGTTTAATTAAAGAGACAATCAGAGCAAAACGGAACATAATAAAGAAGAAATATGAAGAAAATCAGTAAGAGAGAATAAAACATCATACATAGTGTGAAATACCTAAACTCCCCACTTCTCCTTCTCTTTCTCTCCCTCAGTCTCAGGAAATGGCTTCAGAAGGTGATGGAGAACAGCAGATAGATACCAGTTCACTGATGCCCTCTCCTGGTGAGTCCTAAACTTCTGTTTTCTTTTCCCCCAGACCTGCTACACTTTCTTTTATCAGATTGAACATTTTATTCACTAAACTTTTTCACTGGTTCATATATTATTAGCCTGTTTGAGTTTTTAGCCCATTAGCTATGCTAACAATAGCAGTTAATGCTAACAATTAGCAGGCAAACAGCTCCACACATCATAGAACAGGTCTGATTCTGTTTTTCTTTCACTTCAACACCAGCAACTTAACTTTCACTCAAATTAGAGTTTTTAATCACAACACTTTATTAATAGTGGAATAAATGTTAGCCTGTTAGCTTTTAGCCGTTTAACTGAGCTACACTAGCTCTGTGCTGACGAGGCCGGTAGTGAGAAACTGGTTGTTGTGTAAATGTCAGCTTGTCTAGCAGCATAACAGCTCCACACAGCATGTTTCACAGTTTATGAGGTGAATGTGGAACAGAATTATGACACTGCGTTAATTTTAAAATACGGTCATCATTTTCTTAAACCACAGAACACCATATTACAGCTGTACCACCCAATTCTAGTGACGATAACATCATTCATTCAGTCAGACAACTTTTCTTTCTTTCTCTGGCAGGTGGTAAAGCTGAGGGATCTCCTGCTCCTCCACCTCAATCCACTGAATCAGCTGCTGTTACTACACCAGCCCCTGATCCCTGTACGTCAGATCTGCTGATCATTTACTGCATATACTCACTTCAGCCTGTACAGTTAAATTTAAGTTAAATAGAAATAAGAAGTGTTCACCAAGTTTATGTGTTCTGGCTTCTCCTGCTACTGTTGGTCTAGTGGAGGCTGAAGATCAGCGTAAGGAGAACTCAACCAGTATTGAAGGAGATCAGCACCACGTCAGGGTAACCCACACTCACAGCTCCATTCAGAAAGCCTGTTCACAGCAGAGAGTCGTCAAAGTAACACCAGTTCAATTCATGTAGCCCTTATTCAGTGCTGTAGTGCTGTGTTTACTGTTAGACGCCCGACTGAGAGTTTCTAACAGTATGAAATCACACCTGTTTATATACCAGCCCAGATCATACTGCTGTTCTAAACAGGTCTCAGATTCACACAAGCTGGCTTTCCATTCAAACGTTTTTCAAATGTTATGTGCATTTGTGAAATTTCTTCATAAAAAAATTTGAATTAAGTCACGTTTTCATCCCTACAGTTATGCAGAAAACCTATAGGAACTGACCAATCAGAGGAACAGACCAATCACAACATGGATACAAAGAAAACAGACACACCAAAGCAGGATGTAACAAAGGTAACTGACCAATCAGAGGACAGATTCAGTGAAGCACTAATGCAGTTTGGTAAAATCTCTAATTATGATGGACCACATGTTTAATTAAAGAGACAATCAGAGCAAAACGGAACATAATAAAGAAATATGAAGAAAATCAGTAAGAGAGAATAAAACATCATACATAGTGTGAAATACCTAAACTCCCCACTTCTCCTTCTCTTTCTCTCCCTCAGTCTCAGGAAATGGCTTCAGAAGGTGATGGAGAACAGCAGATAGATACCAGTTCACTGATGCCCTCTCCTGGTGAGTCCTAAACTTCTGTTTTCTTTTCCCCCAGACCTGCTACACTTTCTTTTATCAGATTGAACAATTTATTCACTAAACTTTTTCACTGGTTCATATATTATTAGCCTGTTTGAGTTTTTAGCCCATTAGCTATGCTAACAATAGCAGTTAATGCTAACAATTAGCAGGCAAACAGCTCCACACATCATAGAACAGGTCTGATTCTGTTTTTCTTTCACTTCAACACCAGCAACTTAACTTTCACTCAAATTAGAGTTTTTAATCACAACACTTTATTAATAGTGGAATAAATGTTAGCCTGTTAGCTTTTAGCCGTTTAACTGAGCTACACTAGCTCTGTGCTGACGAGGACAGTAGTGAGAAACTGGCTGTTGTGTAAATGTCAGCTTGTCTAGCAGCATAACAGCTCCACACAGCATGTTTCACAGTTTATGAGGTGAATGTGGAACAGAATTATGACACTGCGTTAATTTTAAAATACGGTCATCATTTTCTTAAACCACAGAACACCATATTACAGCTGTACCACCCAATTCTAGTGACGATAACATCATTCATTCAGTCAGACAACTTTTCTTTCTTTCTCTGGCAGGTGGTAAAGCTGAGGGATCTCCTGCTCCTCCACCTCAATCCACTGAATCAGCTGCTGTTACTACACCAGCCCCTGATCCCTGTACGTCAGATCTGCTGATCATTTACTGCATATACTCACTTCAGCCTGTACAGTTAAATTTAAGTTAAATAGAAATAAGAAGTGTTCACCAAGTTTATGTGTTCTAGCTTCTCCTGCTACTGTTGGTCTAGTGGAGGCTGAAGATCAGCGTAAGGAGAACTGTGAAGAAACAAGCCGTAGTGAAGGAGAACATCAGCACCTCGTCAGGGTAACCCACACTCACAGCTCCATTCAGAAAGCCTGTTCACAGCAGAGAGTCGTCAAAGTAACACCAGTTCAATTCATGTAGCCCTTATTCAGTGCTGTAGTGCTGTGTTTACTGTTAGACGCCTGACTGAGAGTTTCTAACAGTATGAAATCACACCTGTTTATATACCAGCCCAGATCATACTGCTGTTCTAAACAGGTCTCAGATTCACACAAGCTGGCTTTCCATTCAAACGTTTTTCAAATGTTATGTGCATTTATGAAATTTCTTCATAAAAAAATTTGAATTAAGTCACGTTTTCATCCCTACAGTTATGCAGAAAACCTATAGGAACTGACCAATCAGAGGAACAGACCAATCACAACATGGATACAAAGAAAACAGACACACCAAAGCAGGATGTAACAAAGGTAACTGACCAATCGGAGGACAGATTCAGTGAAGCACTAATGCAGTTTGGTAAAATCTCTAATTATGATGGACCACATGTTTAATTAAAGAGACAATCAGAGGATAGATAGATAGATAGATAGATAGATAGATAGATAGATAGATAGATAGATAGATAGATACTTTATTGATCCCGAAGGAAATTTAGCAGCCAGTAGTAGTTACAAACACAGTACAAAAAAACAATTAGGTATATAAAAGTTAAATAGTGTTTAAATAGTGTCCAGGAGTGCAAATGTACAGGGTGTACAGCAAAGTGTCAATAGTGTCTATGAGTGCTGACATAAGATGTCCAGTAAAGTGTCAATAGTGTCCGGGAGAGCAGATGTACAGTAATGTGATTACAGTACAAATAAAAATAAACTGTAATTTGAACATAAGGGTCTTGTTCCTCATCTGTCCTCCTTCCTCTTCCGGCTCCACTGGGAGGAATTGAAGAGTCTGATGGCTCTCGGGACAAAGGATCTCCTGAGTCTGTCTGTAGAGCAGCTCTGTGACAGGAACCTGCCACTGAACTTGCTCCTTTGTTCCATGATGATGGTGTGCAGTGGGTGACCATCATCATCCATGATGGAGAGCAGTTTGTGCAGTGTCCTCCTCTCTGCTACCATAGCCACAGACTCTAGCTCCACACCAACCACGGACCCCGCACGTCTGACCAGCTTGTCCAGACGCATCTCGTCTCTCTTTTTCCTGCTGCCTCCCCAGCACACCACAGCATAGAAAAGACAGCTGGACACCACAGTCTGATAGAACATCCGCAGGAGCTTCCTACAGATGTTAAAGGATCCCAGCTTCCTCAGGAAGTAAAGCCGGCTCTGCCCCTTTCTGTACAGGGTGTCTGTGTTGGCTGATCAGTCCAATCTATCATCCAGGTGCAGACCGAGATACCTGTAGGTCCTAACCATCTCCACATCAACCCCCTCAATAGAGACAGGCTGTGTGAGTGGCCTGGCCCTGTGGAAGTTCACAACCATCTCCTTGGTCTTGGAGGTGTTCAGCAGCAGGTTGTTCCTACGGCACCACAACACAAAGTCGTCCACAAGATGTCTGTACTCTTCCTCCTGCCCTCCCCGTACACAGGCCACAATGGCAGTATCGTCCGAAAACTTCTGCATGTGGCACGACTCAGAGTTGTACTGGAAGTCTGAGGTGTAGAGTGTGAAGAGGAATGGGGAGAGTACAGGACCCTGTGGTGCTCCTGTGCTGCTGACCACAGTCTCTGATCTGCAGTCCTTCAGCCTGACATACTGAGGTCTGCCAGTGAGGCAGATTACAGAACATAATAAAGAACTAAAGAAGAAATATGAAGAAAATCAGTAAGAGAGAATAAAACATCATACATAGTGTGAAATACCTAAACTCCCCACTTCTCCTTCTCTTTCTCTCCCTCAGTCTCAGGAAATGGCTTCAGAAGGTGATGGAGGACAGCAGAAAGATAACAGTTCACTGATGCCCTCTCCTGGTGAGTCCTAAACTTCTGTTTTCTTTTCCCCCAGACCTGCTACACTTTCTTTTATCAGATTGAACATTTTATTCACTACACTTTTTCACTGGTTCATATATTATTAGCCTGTTTGAGTTTTTAGCCCATTAGCTAAGCTAAGCTAACAATAGCAGTTAGTGCTAACATAAAGACAGTGCAGGCGTAAAGACAGTTGAAAAACTTTGTCTAGCGGACTCAGAGCTGCTGATGGTGAAGTGCAGACCCCACTATCTGCCGAGAGAGTTTAGCGGTGTGTTTATTCTGGCTGTTTACTTTCCGCCCCGCGCCAACTCCGCCGTTGCATGACGTCATCAGTAAACAAGAGACCGCGCACCCGGACTCCGTGTTTATTGTTGCCGGCGACTTTAATCATTGCAACCTGAGGACTGTCCTCCCCAAGTACCATCAGCACGTGAGCTTCCCGACGAGGGAGAACAACTTACTCAACCAAGTCTACAGCAACGTGAGGGGGGCCTACAGAGCTGTGCCTCGGCCACACTTCGGACAGTCCGATCACATCTCCGTCTTCCTCTACCCAGCATACAGACAACTCCTCAAGCTTCACTTCCAGTGAGTAAAACTGTTAAAGTGTGGAATGAAGAAACTGATTCAGTGCTTCAGGACTGCTTTGACAGTACAAACTGGGATGTGTTTAGAACCGCTGCTGTGAGAGAGGATGGTTCTGTTGATCTAGAGGACTATGCTTCTGGGGTAACTGGCTACATCAGCAGCTGCATTGAAACCATTGTCCCTTCAAAGCGCTGCTTAAAGTACCCCAACCAAAAACCATGGATAAATGGTGAAGTTCGGTCCATGCTACGTGCTCGCCAGACTGCATTTCTCTCTGGCAACGCTGATGACTACAAAAGGTCTAGATACGACCTGCGTAGATCTTTCAGAGAAGCTAAGAGACAGTACAGGCTGAAGCTGGAGGGCTACTACACCACAGCAGACTCCCGGCGCATGTGGCAAGGACTGCAACACATCGCCAACCATCAACAAACAAGCACGGCACTCACAACCAGCCATTCTGCATTGCCTGATGAGCTGAATGAGTTCTGTGTTCGCTTCAATGTCCTCAACCTTGACCAACTGAAGGACATTGCGGCCAAGGAGAGCACACAGAACCCATCACTCATTGTAACAACAGTGGATGTGCGCAGGAACCTGATGAGAATCAACCCACGCAGAGCAGCAGGCCCAGACAACATCCCCGGGCGTGCGCTCAGGGTTTGCTCATCAGAACTGGCTGATGTGTTTGTAGACATATTCAATCTGTCACTTACACAAGCTTTTGTGCCATCCTGTTTAAAGACCACCACGTCGTGCCCCTCCCAAAGAAAAGTAATGTGAGATGCCTAAATGACTATCGCCCTGTTGCACTCACTTCAATCGTGATGGAGTGCTTCGAGAGGATAGTCATGACTCACATCCAGAAGACCATTCCCAACACTATAGATCCTTTACAGTTCGCATACCGCCGGAACCGGTCTACAGACGACGCAATCAACGCTACTCTTCACAAAGCCCTCACACACCTGGAGGGCAAGGACACCTGGAGCCCTCACACACCTGGAGCCCTCACACACCTGGAGGGCCAGGACACATATGTCAGAATGCTCTTTTTTTGATTACAGTTCAGCATTTAACACTGGCTAAAAAAGGGCTAAACAAGGCGTGCTAGCAGATTGTCTTGAGCCCTTTAGATATACTGCTTCTATGCACTGCTGGTGATTCACCTACTAAAACAAAACAGCTTGTGCCTTCATTAAAACAATTTTAATTACTGTTTTGTTATGTATATATAATCAGATATTTATTAAAGCTTCTAACTAAATGTTGGGTGGCAGTAATTTAATTTAGTTTAGTTTTTTTGTCTTTGACTTTTTTTGTTTACTGACAACTAATAGCCACACAATGATTAACCCAACATTAATGTTAACTGTACATGATACGTTCAGTTACGCAGATTTACTCTCTCTTTCTGTGTGTGTATGTGTGTTTGTGTGTATTATAGCTCTTGCGAATGAAAATCTAGTTGAGGCTCGGAGTCAGTGTACAGAGGAAACAGTTTCTTACCAGGTAAAACACCCACAAAGGCCATTTGTACCTGAACAACCTCAAGATTACAAACTGGAGATAGGCATGCAAGTCAGCTACTCAAACTCGAGATTTAACACTCAAAGGGGAAAAAAACAACAAACTCATCAAATTAAAATCAACCTTAATGCACTAAAGAAATAAAAAGTATTAGTTTCCAGGCTTACATGAGCTCATTCCCAGGTATTATTGCAATGTTGCTGTTCCCCTGCAGCTCACAGTGGTGTCAGGATGAAAATAAGTCCTTTCAGAAGAAAATCATGATGGATATATTAAACACAGCAGCTGATGTTGCTGAAGCTGAAAGCTAATCTAGCAGAAGTTGTACAGAGGTATTTAGGAGACAATATGGAAAAAATAGATCACAGTATATTCACAACATATTCAGAAGCTCCAGACTGAACTCACACCCCAGTGACTTGGGAATCTTAGTCTTAGATGAGTTCAGTTAAACTGTAAATGATAGTTTCTTTTGTGGACACCTGTAAGCTTATTATTGCTGTTACTATTGTTGTTATGTAATTATTATTATTCGTGCATAGCAGCCAGATACCCTGTCTCTGTGCTGTCCCAAAAGACACTTCATGCTGAATAGTGAACTTATAGAACGCTTATTTTTCTTCTTTTGTCTGCAGAAATGCCGCTCATGGCTCAGTGGAATTCCATCAGACCTAGAATCTGTTCCCGCATCTGTGAAAACCAGTCATTCTAAAGACTTCCCACCCAGTTTTTCTACAGACAGGTGAATAATGACTCCAATTTACAACACAGTAGGAGAAAATCTTTCAAATAATCTGTCCTTATTAACGTAGAGTAACTACTGTGGGCTTCCAGGTGTCAGGTTATGTAGTATCAGATTTAATAGTAGCAGAAGTTTGAGTTTGTCTAGTATAGTTCAGGAACACCTTCAAGATGTGGCCCTTATAAAATCATGGCCTATAACCAGTTTTAGGTCATTATCTGCTACAAACATTGTTACAATCCCAGCACACTATAGTGCTTTACTTTATAGACTACAGCATGGAGGTAAGTGCAAGTGTTCAGAAACAATATCACAAATAATAGCTGTGTATATATACAGCTGGGTATATATACTTTAGGGAACAGTACCCCTAAGCAAAAGACTAGTGAGCAAAGTACAGCAATTTTTTATCACTTCTGGCTTGCTGACAGCTCTACTTAGCGATGGGAAAACAAAGCTTTCTGAAGCAGTGACGCTATTAGTCACACCTGTTGGTGTTGGTGCATTTTAGTGACATCAATGGTACACATTAGTGAGACCTGATGGTTAAAAACATGAACAGCAGCTATAGATCTATTCTCCTAAATCTTCTTTAAATAAAAAACTTATTGGTTTCACTTTATTTAAACATAAGGTATTCGTTTCTAAAGCATTGGATGTAAACATAAACATGACAAGTGCCAAATTTGCAGCTGTTGTATAAAGCAAATCTCCTCAAACTGTCAGACTCAAGCGTAACCTCATTCACATTTGACTTTGCTTTCTATATTTTTTTAAAGATGTGGGCTTCATATCATCGCTGTCCAAAGAAAAACATTTTTTCATTTCCATTTTTTTCTATATCACTTGAACACAACAGCTGCTCTTTATATCCAGTAAGAGTTTCACGATGAATGGACCAACAGAAATGCCCCAAAATCACAAAAACATTAACTTACACTGAAATTAAAGAATGTTTTTGGCCTCTTCTGTAAAGTTACTACAGTGTTTTGGAGGGAACAAGGGAATATGCTTTCCCCCTCATTGCTTTCTAGTTGCTCAACACAGTCACATCATTTCACACAGAAAACCAACAACGTCCTTGTTTATCTCATCATTCTGTTTTAAATAAAGAATTAAAGCAATATTAAACTTTGAATGTAAGTAATAGATTTGTGATACAGTACATTTTAGAAATGACCCTGTTCACTGTTCCTAATATGTTTGTCTGAATTACATGTTTGTAACCCAGAACACAAACCTGTCGCCCTGCCTTCAAACCAAACATGCCATGCAGAGCCAATAAGGTAAACATTTTTTAGAACATTAACTTTGCTTATTTAAACAATTTGTACGTTCTCTCTCCTGAGTTAACAATGAGTTACACATTTTTGTTTGTTGTTATTTATTAATGCAGTAAATTACACAATACAGAATAAAAATGGGATTTTGTAATAAATGTTGATCTGAAAGGGAATGTAATGAAGTGTAAGTGATGAAAGTCCATGTGCAGTAAGCTGTTAGCTTCATTTGGGCCTTTTTTGACAGGCTGAAATGAAATGGTCTTCTGAAAGGAATGAGTGCGACAACTATAGAAGATTTAACAGAACTGATAATGACGACAGGTAAGACAAATCTCTAAATTTACCCTTTTGTGTCCGAACACATTTATTTAGTTTACTCATAGTGATGTTTGTGTTTCAGTGGTGTCTGGACAGACTCTGAAATTGACTTTACATCCATTAGTAGCTCCCCTGAACGTCGTTTCAGGTAAGATGTTATATTCTATCTTAAAATAAAATAAATAAATCTTAATCTACATTACACTCAGAGAAATACAGAAACTTTTAGGTGAACAAAATAGAAAATATAAATAAAGGAAATACAAAAGGCCGTCTGTAAATCTGGATCTGCATCTAGAATTGTATTTTGAAAATGCACACAAATAAGCCAAAACATTATGACCACTCGCAGATTTAGAAAACTTTGATGTCTTGTCAAGTTGTCAGGGACATGTTGTGTGTAAGGAAATGGAAAAAGTGAAGACCTGAGCAAGGAATGTCTCACAACACAGTGGCCATGCTGACACCTCTCCACTGTTGGAAATGCCTTCAGTGGCTGTGCAAGTGTCAGATCTGGCCCTCAGGGGTTTAATTTACTCTAAACTTTTGATTTACTTTTTATTTTTCCACAGTCCATGTCATGTTTGGAGCTATTTAGAAGATTTAGAGTTTTTTTCCTGATTACATGCCTTTCATTTTGTTAGGTCCACCTTGGGAACAACAAAAACTACCCAAAAAAGGACAATCACACCCCAGGAGGAGTTTCGGAGTGAAGATGTAAAGGTGAGCAATCTATTATAGAGAATATTATGACAGTGAAATCAACATTGTGTAAACATTTATAATAAAAACTTAAAGGTGTATGTATGTCAAATAGTACAGAACAGAACGTTCCTTGATTTACTCTGAGCTTAACATTGTTTACTGAGGCTTACTGTAGCCTTGTCAGTTGAAGTTGCTTTCAACTTGAACTTTTTAAGATATTTTTAAACACATTCTTTTATGAACATTGTTTTTCATGAACGCTGTTTTTACGCACTTTTAAGTATTTTTAGCACTATCATAGCTTTTTTATTTTACTATATTCTTTATATCCTTTGTAATTTATTTGTGTCAAACCTATTCTTTCTTGCACTGACTGCAATACTGTGCAAAAAACAAAGAATACGCTTTAAAAAGGTCATAAAATTATTAAATTTAGCCACGAACAGCCACCTGGAAGACCTTCTAGACCCACCAAAACTCTCCCTATTCCATCCTTCTGTGTGTTTTTAGTTAAATATGTTTTAACTTGTACTGACTTTTGCTGCTGTATGTAAAAAATACAATAGCATAACATACATAACACATACACTGATCAGCCATAGCTTTAAAACCACCTCCTCATATCTCCACTCACTGTCCACTGTATCAGCTCCACTGACCAAACAGGAGCTACACTTACAGACTGTAGTTCATCTGATTCTCTGTATACTTTATTACTCTCTTCTTTAATAATCAGACCCCCACAGGACCACCACAGAGCAGATACTATTAGGCAGGTAGATCATTCTCAGCACTGCAGTGACACTGACATGGTGGTGTGTGTTATGCTGGTGTGAGTAGATCAGACACAGCAGTGCTGCTGGAGTGTTTAAACACTGCGTCCACTCACTGTTCACTCTATTAGACACTCCTACTACTTGCTGGTCCACCTTGTAGATGTAAAGTCAGAGACAGTAGCTCATCTGCTGCTGCACAGTTTGTGTTCCTCTAGTTCTTCATCAGTGGACACAGGACGCCGCCCACAGGACACTGCTGTCTGGATAGTTTTGGTTAGTGGACGATTCTCAGTCCAGCAGTGACACTGAGGTGTTTAAACACTCCACCAGCAGCACGGCGGTGTCTGATCCACTCACACCAGCACAACACACACTAACACATCACCACCATGTCAGTGTCACTGCTGGACTGAGAATGACCAGAGCTGCCAACCTTGGAATTTTTTTTTGAGTAGCAACTTCTTGCGGTGGAGCGACGCGGCACATCTTGGCATGGCGTGGCGCGGGGTCAGGTACATTAGCTGATCAGTATTGATTGAGTTCACATGC
This sequence comes from Megaleporinus macrocephalus, assembly GCA_021613375.1. Classification (NCBI taxonomy): domain Eukaryota; kingdom Metazoa; phylum Chordata; class Actinopteri; order Characiformes; family Anostomidae; genus Megaleporinus; species Megaleporinus macrocephalus. The sequence goes on from CM038728.1 coordinate 51,165, forward strand.
TGGCTCATCACAATTTAATACTAAGCACATAGTACCCACTTACTTCACCACCATATCTAGTTATTCAACATACAAGGAAAACATGAAGAAAACAAGAACTCTTTTAATGAAAAGGTAATATATTTCAGTTTTCTCTGCTTTCAAACACTTGCAGAAATGCGGTTTGAGCACGAAATGATGATAAACACGCACAAGGGACTTCTTTCTGTGTTCAGGGGAGGGATATTTACACACGCCAATTGTTAAAACTTGCAAGTTTAGATTTTTGCATCTTGAGTTTTTGAGCCCCTAGTTTTACATTGACAATTCACAATTCCCACACCAACAATTACATTTAAAACTGAGTTTAGCACCGTCCTCCCTTTAAAACCATTTAAAACCATATTTTGAAGTGATAAATCGTAGCAGTGTAGTTTGATATCTAAATACGTATCTGCTACGCAAAATGCGTAAAGGTTGGCAGGTCTGGAATGACCCACCACCCTAATAACACCTGCTTTGTGGGGGTCCTGTGGGGGTCCTGATCATTAAAGAACAGAGTAATAAAGTATACAGAGAATCAGATGAACTACAGTCTGTAAGTGGAGCTCCTGTATGGTCAGTGGAGCTGATACAGTGGACAGTGAGTGGAGATACAAGGAGGTGGAGTTAATATTATGGCTGATCTGTGTATGTTTGCAGAATGCGGCCAATTTGCATCTGAAATGTGGTACGCAAGTTTTATTACATCTCAACAAGTGTGTTACTTCAGGATTTTAAGGTTTTCAAGTTTGACTTTTTTAATGAAAACACAACAAGAGTGTTGATATTCAGTATACCTGGTGCATTTTCGCTATGTAGCCTGACTGTATATGTTGTTTCCTGTTTTTGTAGAAAAAGAGCAGTATTTCCTTTTGGATGGCTTGGCTTCCAATTTTAACGTTGGTCACTGGGTTGGTCACCGGGTTGGTCACCGGGTATGGATATTTCAAAGGTAAGTAGATATTCATCATTTGCATCACAGTTTAACAAATTATGTCACCAAAGAGAAGATCTGTCATCGTAATCTACACCACATTGGATAAAGAGCTGAACTTGTGTTTTCTGTTAAGAACATAAGGTGAGCCATCATGAGCTGAGACTGATGCTGGTGGGTAAGACTGGAGCTGGAAAGAGTGCATCAGGAAACACCATCCTGGGTGAAGAAGCTTTCAGAGTCGAGGCGTCTCCAGCATCTGTGACTGCACACTGTGAGAAGGGGAACAAGGTTGTGGACGGACGGAAGATCATCGTGATCGACACTCCTGGGATGATGGACACATGGTTCACATCAAACCAAACAGCCCACAGTGAACCTGAATGTATCTACCATCCTGCTCATCGTCCTCATGTGTTCCTGCTTTTGATCAGACTGGGGAGATTCACAGTGGAGGAGAGGAACGCTGTGAAGTGGATTCAGGAGAACTTTGGAGAAGAAGCTGTGAAGTTCACTATGATACTCTTCACTGGAGGAGATCTGTTGGAGAGAAAACCCATTGACAAATTTATCAGTAATAGTGTTGAGCTTCAGAATCTTGTAGATACCTGTGAAGGTCGATATCACGTCTTCAACAACAATCAGAAAAACAGTCATGTTCAGGTCACAGAGTTACTTGAAAAGATAGATTTGCTACTGTTTAGGTCTTTAGGCTACATTCATACACAGGAAGTGCACCAGAGGGTCCAGCACAACACTAGAGAAGAAGAAGAGAAGAAGAAATTAGTTCTGATTAAAGAAATCAAATCAGAGGAGAGTCTGAACAGAGACACAATGGAAAGAATGATCAGACAGGAGGAGGAACTAAAGAGAAAACAGATGGAGAGAGAATTAATAGTGGAGGAAATGATAAAATCTATCAGCAGAGAGACAGAAATTAGACTGGAGGAGGAATTAAGGAGAAAACAGATAGAAAGGAAGATGAAAGAAGAGAAAAACAGGGACATTGAGACCAGAGAGACAGAAATCAGACAGGAGGAAGAACTGAAACGGAGGCAAATGAAAGAAGAGATGAAAGCAGAGGAGCTGAGAAAGATGAATGAGATGACAGTTAAATTGAGAGATGAACAATATAAAAACCAACAACTTCAAGCAGAATTGGAGGATACATACAACACAAAATTCTGGCTATGGGTCGTAATTGTTTGCACATCGCCTCTCTATCTGTGGATTTCCTTTGTACTGCTAGGAGCGGTAATAACTTTTAGCGAGAAAAAATAGTTAAATGATCAACCAGCACCAGAATCAAAGCGGCAAATAACATTTTTTGGTTACAGGTCTTTATACTTACTTGTGTTATTTTTTTTGTTCTGTAAACTGCATGGGCTTATCAGCTCATGTAGGTGAAAATACTCTGGTAGGTCAAAGTTACAAGTATCAAACATTTTCATTTTTTAATATACGATCAATCACAATACAGAATCTTCAATACAGAATGTTTTATGATAATGTGTAAAGCTAAGATACAAGTCTCTCTTTAAGTTAAAAACACGATGTCTTAAAATCTGAGGGCAGCTTTTTGGTCAGCTCTTCTTTGTGGGCGGGGCAGTGACCATGTTTTAGATTCTATATGACCAGCTTGTTAAGATCACACAAAAATAGATGCAGAGCAGGTGATAAGATGAGCTGTATTACCCGGTGTATTTATACGATTTTTTCTGCTGCAGACAGTCATCTTATTAACCAACACACTTCTTAGTGGAGTAGTGGAGAGCAGCGAGCTAGCAGTCCAGAGCTGGAGGTCAGGCGCTCAGATTACATCGGCCAATTAAAAAACAGATAGTATGAAGTTCCCGAGGGCACAACTTTCTAAACATCGGAGACCACAAGTTTGATATCTGGTGATGCTATTGCCATCCGTCGTCAGAGGAACTCTCTCGGGTAGGGTGGTCCCCCCCACTCCCCCATCACTGAGCATGATGCTGACCAACACAAGCATCTGTTAGCTCACATAACAGAATTGGAGGTTAGTATTAGAAGAAAGAAGCAGCGCCAGCCTTCACCCTCATAGTACTGGTAGTATCGTATGGCTGGGCAAGACCTAACAGGTGGAATCAGACATCTACCGTGTTGGGGGTAAAAAAAAATAAAGCAGCTATTAATGAGGACATCAAGCTGAAAATAGCTTCTTATTTGCCTCTTACTGCTTATTTTAGATGCTGTATTTTAAAACTACATGACTGGAATTTAAGTTTTCGTCTTTATTTTAAATTCATCAACACTGAAATTAGTATCAGGTGCCGGCCCGAAACTATGTAAACATATCCATACTCATATAAATGCACTGATACCAACATCCAATACCAGCTGACAGGGGTGCCGCCAGGGGGTTTGGGGCACATGGAGAGATATCACGTTGGGCCCCACCACAGACCACGCCCACCCGGAAAATATAACAGTGTACAGACATGCATTCAATATTCTTCTTCCAGTGGTATTCACTATTTGATGCAAGGCTGATTCCCTCTTTAAAAAAATGTGCTAAAGGCCATTTCCACCAGTTCTAATGTAATTTTGTTGCTAAAATTCATAAATGAAAAATTAGAAATTTAGCAGCAGTAACAGTTCAAGTGTAACCAGCCAGATGGTGGCGCTACAGGAAAGGTCAGGTTGCCAAATCAGATCAATCCATCAGTTGTTAGCTAAAGAAACTTACTGGTTTCACTTCACTGCAATGCAACTTGATTCAAGGTTACTTTGAATTTATGTAACTGTTAAATTACATTGCAGTCATTTACACTAACATCTCCTAAATTCTAAGTAATCTGCAAGTATGAAAAAACACATACTTGTATACAATGTAAAAAAAAAGGTATTGATGCATCCAGAATTTTGAACATTTCAAGGTCTGTTGGCTTTGAGAAGAATTAATGAATTATTATATGTTGTAATATTGTGCTTTTAAAGCTATACAACTGCAGACCCTTAGTATTAGTTTATCTCACAGTAATATAATATTGTGTAATATTGTCCTTTTTCAGTTGAACGAAAATATCTGTTTCAATATTTTTAAATCTTGCTTCTTACAAAAATGTGTTTTGCAATATCAAGTCATTAATAAACGTATTTGTTGCTGATTTGTACTACAGTTTTTTCCAGCCCCACGTCAAGTGAAGCCAACTTTAATTTTAAAGCACATTTAAAAGACTATAATAGCCAACTGTGTGGTATGATTTAACCCTCCTATTAGGTTAACAAAAAATTATATTCATAATGTTATGGTAGTAATTGACGTGCAGTTTAAATACACTCAAAAACAAGCAAGTCTCAAGTCAAAATAATAACATTTTATTGTAAATTCTCTGAAGATTCAGAAAGATGAAATGTAAGAACATATGCTGTATATATATATATTTATATATAAAACAGCTATTTCATAAACATTTTAAAATAAACACATAAACATGTAACAAATGCTTCCATGAGATGTAAATCTACCTGTCCATCTTCTCTGAAAAGGTCCATATGTGCCCGGCTACTTTTTTAAGGTCCAGCTCTATTTTATGTTTTTAAGGGGTAGAGGCCTTTCAGCATTACTTTTGTCCTTTTAACATTCTGGAGACAGTTCAATATCCATCTTTCAGTTCCAATAATAAAGAACATCCATTTAACATCAGATTATTAGTTTTTTCTAAATCTATTTTTTTGAAATATTTATCATTAAGACAAAGAAATCTACTTCTAGCTGCATTTACTGTAAAAGCTCCACATGTATGTTGAGTAGACACGCTCAGGCCCGTATCAGTTTATGGAGCTTTCAGCAGTTCGCACTCATCTGGCCAGGGCTAAGATGATGGGTGTGTCACACTTTCGGACTCAGTCTCCGTCTCAGTTGATTCCCAGGACTCCATTTCCCATAATACCCCTCACCCACAGGCCACCATCACATGTCCACCAATGTCCAATCACAGAATCTCTTCACTGAAGCAGTGTTAATTTTGACAGCAAATTTTTATTTAATTTTAGTCGTAGTCTTTTGACTAAAATGTCATTTAGTTTTAGTCATAATTTAGTCATCTTTAGCTTTAGTCTAGTTTTAGTCCACTAATTATCATAAGAATATAATCTAAACTAAATCTACGGTCGATTCAGTCGAATAATGTAAAGGGTATAAAATGTAAATGCTTTTTCTTCAGTTATTTAGTACTAAGTTAGTAAGTATTATTTTTATATACACTTACACAAAATGAAACATTTATTAACCAGTTATAGAATTTTATCAATGTTTGAAAGACCAATACACACACAAACAGATTTAACAACTGTCAGTAACCCCTCCCACCACCAGAGGTCTAAATCTCCGGAATTCTGACTGGATCAGCCTCACCTCACCTGGCCCCAATTAAGGCCTAGTTAAATACCCCTCCCATGCAAAAGGCAAGTGGGAAGTATTGCTAGTATCCTTGGATCTGCTAACTGAGCGTTTCTTGTTTCTGCTACCCCATCGTGTATGATTCTCTGCCTGGTTTTTGTGGATTATGTCTTTTGTCTTTTGCCCCTTTCTTGGATTTGTCTACCTGGATCTGCTGACTGCTGGTAACGAACCCCTGCTTTTCGTCTTTGCCCCCTTCTGACTTGTTGGCCTGCACACACTGACTGCCTTCCTGGTTTTGACCCATCTGCCCTGCCTCTGACCTCGCTATTCCTTTCCCCTGCTGGTGTAATACATAAGATTACCTGCATATGGATCCCGACCCATTGTCTGAGTCCGTCTTGCCACAACAACCAACATCTGAACTCTTCTGTAACTGCAAAGTGAAAAAGAGAAAACTGTTATTTTACCAGTTATCACCTTTTTTATCTCTTATTTATTTAATAATTGTTACTAGTGCTGTCGATCTAATTAAATTACATGCTCTGTGATTAGCTAATTTACATTAACTGCATTTATCACTTTTTGCTATGAAAATATTTTAAATTGTGCAGTTCAAATAAATTTTAGCATAACAATTAAATCAATAAATGAAAAACTGGCAAAGACTTTTATTTCACATTTCATTTCCACATCTCTTTAATAAATAAAACTGTAAATAAAACTAGCTAATCTGTTTTGTGCACTTTCTAGTGTGTATGGAGAGATTTGGGACATGATCATCAAACACAGATGCTGGAGTTAGCTAGCTAGTTTCCCGACTCTGGTCCAGACAAACTGCCCTGCACATATAACGTTTCACCTGCTTCATACATACCTGATCAACTAATCTGATCATTAACATCACCTTACTGAGTTAATACAGCGCTTCACCTGCTTCCCACATACCTGATCAACTAATCTGACCATTAACACCACCTTACTGAGTTAATACAGCGCTTCACCTGCTTCCCACATACCTGATCAACTAATCTGATCATTAACACCACCTTACTGAGTTAATACAGCGCTTCACCTGCTTCATACATACCTGATCAACTAATCTGATCATTAACACCACCTTACTGAGTTAATACAGTGCTTCACCTGCTTCCCACATACCTGATCAAACTAATCTGACCATTAACACCACCTTACTGAGTTAATACAGCGCTTCACCTGCTTCCCACATACCTGATCAACTAATCTGATCATTAACACCACCTTACTGAGTTAATACAGCGCTTCACCTGCTTCATACATACCTGATCAACTAATCTGATCATTAACACCACCTTACTGAGTTAATACAGCGCTTCACCTGCTTCCCACATACCTGATCAACTAATCTGATCATTAACACCACCTTACTGAGTTAATACAGTGCTTCACCTGCTTCCCACATACCTGATCAAACTAATCTGATCATTAACACCACCTTACTGAGTTAATACAGCGCTTCACCTGCTTCCCACATACCTGATCAACTAATCTGATCATTAACACCACCTTACTGAGTTAATACAGCGCTTCACCTGCTTCCCACATACCTGATCAACTAATCTGATCATTAACACCACCTTACTGAGTTAATACAGCGCTTCACCTGCTTCCCACATACCTGATCAACTAATCTGATCATTAACACCACCTTACTGAGTTAATACAGCGCTTCACCTGCTTCCCACATACCTGATCCAACTAATCTGATCATTAACACCACCTTACTGAGTTAATACCGCGCTTCACCTGCTTCCCACATACCTGATCAACTAATCTGATCATTAACACCACCTTACTGAGTTAATACAGCGTTTCACCTGCTTCCCACATACCTGATCAACTAATCTGACCATTAACACCACCTTACTGAGTTAATACAGCGCTTCACCTGCTTCCTACATACCTGATCAACTAATCTGATCATTAACACCACCTTACTGAGTTAATACAGCGTTTCACCTGCTTCCCACATACCTGATCAACTAATCTGACCATTAACACCACCTTACTGAGTTAATACAGAGCTTCACCTGCTTCCCACATACCTGATCAACTAATCTGATCATTAACACCACCTTACTGAGTTAATACAGCGTTACACCTGCTCCCCACATACCTGATCAACTAATCTGATCATTAACACCACCTTACTGAGTTAATACAGCGTTTCACCTGCTTCCCACATACCTGATCAACTAATCTGATCATTAACACCACCTTACTGAGTTAATACAGCGCTTCACCTGCTTCCCACATACCTGATCAACTAATCTGATCATTAACACCACCTTACTGAGTTAATACAGCGCTTCACCTGCTTCCCACATACCTGATCAACTAATCTGATCATTAACACCACCTTACTGAGTTAATACAGCGTTTCACCTGCTTCCTACATACCTGATCAACTAATCTGATCATTAACACCACCTTACTGAGTTAATACAGCGCTTCACCTGCTTTATACATACCTGATCAACTAATCTGACCATTAACACCACCTTACTGAGTTAATACAGCGCTTCACCTGCTTCCCACATACCTGATCAACTAATCTGATCATTAACACCACCTTACTGAGTTAATACAGCGCTTCACCTGCTCCCCACATACCTGATCAACTAATCTGATCATTAACACCACCTTACTGAGTTAATACAGCGCTTCACCTGCTTCCCACATACCTGATCCAACTAATCTGATCATTAACACCACCTTACTGAGTTAATACAGCGCTTCACCTGCTTCCCACATACCTGATCAACTAATCTGATCATTAACACCACCTTACTGAGTTAATACAGCGCTTCACCTGCTTCCCACATACCTGATCAACTAATCTGATTATTAACACCACCTTACTGAGTTAATACAGCGCTTCACCTGCTTCCTACATACCTGATCAACTAATCTGATCATTAACACCACCTTACTGAGTTAATACAGCGCTTCACCTGCTTCCCACATACCTGATCAACTAATCTGATCATTAACACCACCTTACTGAGTTAATACAGCGCTTCACCTGCTCCCCACATACCTGATCAACTAATCTGATCATTAACACCACCTTACTGAGTTAATACAGCTCTTCACCTGCTTCCTACATACCTGATCAACTAATCTGATCATTAACACCACCTTACTGAGTTAATACAGCGCTTCACCACTCTCTTTCTCTCTACCGACACTGTCTAGATAACTTAGTTCAGTCATGAGTAGCGACAGTTCATTAGTTCTGTTTGTATAAATAACGGTCTGTTTGTCTCTCTATTCATGAAGAATTGTCATTGATTATTTATTACATACCAAGTGTTTATTCCAGTCTGCTTTCTGGGTTTTTTTAATTATTTTCTGGTTTTTCCTATTTTGCTTAGCCCTTGTTTGTTGGCCTGTCTGTATTTTGGTATTTAACCTTTGGATAGTAAGGTGCAACAAAATGATTAAAAAAACTTACCTGGACATGAAGCTAAGCATTTTAAAACTAATTAAGAGGAATTAAAAGTCTGGGAATGTAAAGATGTTTTAGATTAGACTTAGGTTTGGAGCAGCAATAGAAAAAGCTCTGTCACCGTTACAGTTGAGTCAAAACATTTTAGTCAAGTGCCTAACAATAACTGACTGGAGGAGCTCACAGCTCATGTGGTTGAAGATGGGCATAGAAGAACCACAATTCAGCTTTAAAAACAATAAAAACCTTAAAATCTTTTTTTAATGAAAGGAAGCCAGTACAGGTGAGATGCTGTTTTTTGTGGGTATTTTTGTTTTGTTTGGGTTTTTTTACTGCTCTGAGTTGTAAAAGTTAAACAAAGCAAGTTTGCAGTAGTATTTTCTGGGGGGGGTCTTTAGAGGACTATTTACACTTTATTATTATTTATAATGTATTATTCATGAGAGGATATGGACACAAATATACATACATATACAAACAAATATGAAGATGAGAAAAAAAACAAACAAACTAATAAGCAAACAAGGGGGAAGGAAAAAAAAGAAACTTGAAATATAACCAACATATTAAGACAGTAGATAACAACTTGGTACTGGATTTGAATTTGGTACTGGATCTCAGAATACCTGTGTTTATAGTGGAGTTTGGATATGTTGACCAATCAGACCTTCAGAAACAGGTTTGTTCGCTTTTTAACTGAAAGTCAACAAGATCCATCCATTTCCCTACAGTTGATCCAACAGTGTTTGTAGCTTTTCTCTTCTTGTACATCTCTAACTTTATTTCCGACTGCTTTAGAATGCAAACTTTCCTTCAGATTCAGTCTGGTCAATGGTACAGTGGGGTCAACGAGGGGTCTTCTTATCCAGAAAAGATTAACTTCTTTAATGATTCGCATGTAGATGGTTCACATTTCCCTTTAAAATAAGACACGTCACGTTACAAGTTTCATTTGTGATCCAGACGTTGACTATTAAGGAGGATTTAAAGGGTGAATACTTTTTCAATTCACTCTATAATTTGATACAATTTCCATAAGTTTTTCTATTGCTAACTACGCAGCTGAAAAAACCTTAAAAGTGAAAGTGAAAGTAAGCGTGGGACAGTAGGTTAGGGTTAGGTTTAGGTTTGGATAGTGAGGTTAAGGTTAGGTTTAGGGTTTAAGATACTGAGGTTAGGTTTAGGTTTGGATACTGAAGTTAAGGTTAGGTTTAGGTTAAGACACTGAGGTTAAGTTTAGGTTTGCATACTGAGGTTAAGGTTAGGTTTAGTTTTGAAAACTGAGGTTAAGGTTAGGTTTAGGTTAATATGCTGTGGTTAGGTTTAGTTTTGAAAACTAGAGGAACAAGTGTATAAAGAGTTAGCATTATAGACTGCCTACAAAATCTGACATTACAAGCACAATGGTGGGTTCATGCTGGATGCAGCATCAGGTTTCTACCAAATTGTCCTGGAAGAATAAACAAATCTGTGCACCTTTAACACACCATTTGGCAGGCATTTCTTTTTTATGTTTGCTGTTTTGATTTTCTTCTGCTCCAAAAATCTTTTATCAAACTGTACAACAGTTGTTCAATGGGATGGATGGAGTGGAAATGTACAGTAGGTGTCTGGAAAAGGTCGAAAAAAGAGCTTGATAAGTAATTGCGCCTAGTCCTAGACAAACCAAGAGCATCAGACCTGAAATAATATAGCATATATATTGTACTATATCTGTATATATAGTATGCAGTGTATTTTTGTAATATGAAAACTATATGTAGTATATATAGTGTATTTCTTTATGTAAAAACTATACATAGTATACATAGTGTATTTTCTCAGTATGGAAACTATATAGCATATACAGAGTACATGGTGTATTTTTTCAATATGAAAAGCAAGTCTGTAGAGGTTTCAGTCATGTCGTTATATAACATGACAAAAGATCTCATGCAATCTTCCCCCAGTGCACTTTTAAAATGCTGTGAAATTCTGTGAAAGGAGATTTAGTTCATTGGCCTGTAAAAAGAATTCTGTAAAATCATAAATTGCACTATGCACTATTACTTTACCTCTAAAAAGAGAAATATTGTGCCAATGTCAGTAGAACTCGAACAGGTGAACTGGATACAGTGTTTACCTACTGCACATGTGCATATCATTAGTATAGTGCAAGTTAAGTGTGTCTTACCTGTAATTTTAATACTAGTAGTATTTTCTGATCAGTTAAATTAGCCTATCAAAACATTCCACTTATAGTTTTAATACTGGTTAATAAAGTTTTGGCTTAGGCTATAAAATGCTGAAATTAAACAAACTCCTATTTAAAATGTTTTATTATTATTATTATTATTATTATTATTATTATTATTATTAAGCAATATGTAGCAAATATGCAGGATGTCTGAGATTAACACTGAGTAAAGTGAAAGTGAAAGCAATGGCAAGAGTCACATTGGGGTTAGTCTAGTTCAACCAATCACCATCATAGTCACAATAGCGGAACAGTTAGGTACAGAATCCGAGCTGAAGAAGGAAACATGTCGCCTGTAACAAATAATGTGAGTATATCACTGACTGTATCTTTCTGTAAGATGTTGTTTCCTGTTTTGCAGTACACCATTAAGAATCCGCTACATTTACCCTCTGGGTGTGTTTCTAAGTAATGTCTTTTGATCTTGCTAGAGGCCCTGAGGCCTAAAACATGAATGCTACTGCAAGCGTCTTCTTGACAGGAAACGCAGGCTTTTGACCACACTTAGCGCTGAGGAACGTGAGCACGGTTCAGTACAACTTGTACCAGAACGACTAACTAACAAGATTGAAGCTGCTTATTTGAACTTAACCCTTTGAACTAACCCTTTCCACCTTTTACCAGTAACAGTCAGACTCACACATGTAAATAAAATGCTGAATAAACAGGAAAAGTCACTGCCCACAATAATGTTGAACGGGATATATTTCAGAACATCTGTAAAGGTTGTGTATATTAGCATTGAGTACAACACAGTAAGTAGTAAGCAGAGACAAGTGTATAGCAATGTTCCAGCCTGCTTATCATCCAAGTATTAAATTTGCTATGTACTTATCATCCAAGTATTATAAGTCTTTTCTTTTACAGTGTTCAGAAGTGCTGATACACAAACTGAAATCCAGGTTTTGTACTAAAAAAATAAAATTAGTAGCATCTTTAATTTGTATTATAATAATGACACAGCCAATACCTTATGTACACAAATAAAACCCTTAAACCCTTAAAATCAAAAAAGCATTAACCTTAAAGATACCGTGTGGCCTTTAGGGCTGTGTACTGGCAATAAACTAGCAATACCATACGTATGATACAGGAGTTACGATTATAAAAAATATTGCAATATATTGTGATATTGTAGGAAAAACTAAATACTGGCATTTTTAAAATTTAATTTTAGAAAAACTGCTAGTACATTGGAGCTATCCAATGAAAAACATGTATCTCCATTTTTGATGATTTTCATTTTTCTACATTATTTGAACATGACAGCTGCCATTTGCATTGCATGATTGTGTGAAATTTTATGATAAATGGACCAACAGAAATGCTCCAAAGTGGAAAAACGTCTAGTTGCACTGAATTACACAGAAGGTAAAGACCTCTTCTGTAAAGTTACTATTTAGGAGATACATGTTTTTCTTTGGACAGCGACAATATAAAACACCCACACACGCCACCATGTGCATAGGTTTGTTACAATTAACATTACTAACATTAGCAGTGCACACTTGTGCTCCTTGTTTACATTGGAGTGGTTTACATGTTTACATTTTTCTACACCAGTAGTGGCAATGTGAGATTCAAAACATCTCAATTAGTCTTTTATTGCTAGGCAATTTCTGATAAGGCCAATCTCCAGTTTTCCTTTTCCACCTTGTGGTGCAGCAGTTAGTTTCTAGCCCCTAAGGCATTGTTCTGAATTGTTCTGAATGTCCTGTATTGTTAGAAGCCTACTAAGAACATTCACTGCGCCGTATCATGATTGCTTTTTGGCAATGCCTTTTAAACACGTTACAGTAATAAATGCTTCTGCACTTATTTGCTATGCCCCTACCCTGAGATTGCCCAAACACTTAGAAATGGCACCTAGGTGTGAGAAATAAAATAACACAGCAGACAATCTAGAACTGATACAGGGATATCTTGTGAATTTCTAAGCACCTCAAGAGTCTGAAATTTAAATGTAATTTAAATAATAAATCAAACTTCGGAAGAAAAATTACTGAAACAATTCTTATGAGCGTATGTGCTTCAGAAGCAAGAGTATATGAAAATTGTACATATTTGTTTCTGTTTAATTCCTAGGCCCATGTGTCTTCTTTCCTAAAATGTCTTCACACTGACCTGTAAGAGTGAGTGTGTTTATGTGAAATCTCTTATGCAGATGGAAAATCCATTAACTGCTGTACACTTATTAAAGAAAATCAGTAGCAAGTGGTAGTGTATTAGTGTATTTTCTAAGGCTAATTTTAGGTAAACTGTCTTCATATGAAAAACACACCACCATATGCATAGATTTACTACTGGTAACATTAGCAGTGTGCACTTACATTACGTGTTTATGTCGGAGTATAGGCTGAAAGGCATTACAACACTGCTGTCTAGTGGTGGGAGGTTTAAACACAACACAAAATGAACCACTATGTGCCACAAATCTTTGTATGTAAATTATTCAATACAATTTGATACTGGCTTTTTAAGAGTCAAAACAGTATCATTAAACAATATCCCAATATTTAATATTTTGCATATTAGCTTACATTATCTTGCACATAGGTTTCCTATTTATATATGCAGTGCTGGGCTCAAAACGAAAATTCTCTACCAATACTGACATTTAAAACACTAGTATTGATATTTCAGTGACACAGAACTGTAGATTATTTATTGGTAGCTGTATTTACATAAAAGTATATTTTCAGCAATGCACAGTTATGCTTTACCACAATAGTGGTGCCCTTGGAATAGAAGTGTTACTGATAACGCAAAGTCATTGGAAATTTCAAACACTCACATCAGACATACACTGTTTTAGCCCCAAAACACACACAAACACAATCAAAACCACCTTCCCAATAGGGGTGAAGACAGTTAGCCCAGCAAATAGGCGGCAAAAACATTTACTTTGTTTGGTTGAATATAAAGACTGTCTTTGTAAAAACAGCTGTAGGGAAACCATATCGTCCGACACTGGTTTTAGTTTTAGTTCAAAACCTGGTTTTAGTTTTAGTACACAGTGTGGTACAAGTTAGAAAAGATACTGTAGTTGCACAATTATATTATTTTACACCAATCAATGTTACACCAACACATGGTTAACATTATTAACCTGAAAATAAATAAACAAGATTTAAAATTCATCGCTCAGTAAACGAAAAAAAAAACAATAATCTATCAACAGTAGGCCAATGCATGGTGGTCTATTCAAACAATATGAGTCACCAAAGAAAAAGATTTATACAATTGCAGAACTTGTGCTGGTTATTATGACGATATCATGACAAGTCTCTGAGATTAATCATATATAATGACCTCACTACAGAACTCTGAAGGTGGAGAAAAAGATGTAACAGGTTTGACAATGAAGGAAACAGACAGATCAAAGGAGCACTCAGCGAAGGTAACTGACCAATAAAAAGATAAACTTGGTGAATCATTGATGTGTAATTGAGTGTAATGTACATGTGCACTGTAGTTTTATTCATTTCAGTGGAGACCTCTGCTGCATTGTGTAGTGCAAGATGGGTTGCCTCACCGTAAAGTAAAATAGTTTCAGATTATGTTAGTCTGGGCACAAATTCTCTTCATTGACACCAAGGAGCGTATAAGACAGTTTACTGATTCAGATATATGTATATTTATATTACAGTGGAGTAAAAGCTTGAATGCTGATGACCACAAACAAACCTGAAGATGAACCAAGTCAGTTTTTAGACAGGGGGGCTAACGGGACATGTTTACCTGTGGTCTGGAGTGGGCAAAAAAAAATCACTGTTGTAGCTATTTTTTGAGAAAATGCCATACGTAGTGTAAAAATATCTAAATTATTTTTTTCTCCCCCTTAGTCTCTGGAAATGGATCCAGGAAGTGATGGAGAAGAACGGACAGATACCAGGTCGCCACCGTCCTCTCCTGGTCAGTCTTAAACACCACAGATGAGCGACTATGATGTCTGATGGCAGCTAAAGAACTTTTAACTAGGCCTGAAACGATTCCTCAAGATTCGTTTAACCCGTACAGCTATATACAGCACACTGTTTCACACGGTGGACTTCCACTGTTGCACAGCGCGTGCTTACGCTGTTGCCAGGTGACGCGAAGAAGACGTGATTTGATGGCGCGGATTGCAAAACGAAGAAAGAGAGAGAAAATAGCGAGAGGCGAACAGAAGAGACGGGCCAAAAAAGTTTGGGAAGAAAACTCTGTACAGCGTGTCTACTGTGAAACGGAACTAGTTGAGAGACCTGTTGTTAAGCGTATACCTGAAGAAAGACGTGGCTGAAGTTAGCTTTTTACACCCCATTCCACCTTAAGTGGTGCAGCCGTTACATTCTGACACCTAAAATAACAGGGCCCCGCTTTTAAATGTAAATCTGGAGAAAGACGTGGCTGAAGTTAGCTTCTCGTTTGAATTCCCAGAATGTACAGACGCAAGAATGTAAGTGCTGCACCATTTAAGGTGGAACGGGGAATTCAAATAAAGGCTCATTTATATTCAACATTAAATACGGATACGCATGAAGCTTTCTGTCCGTGCTCTGCGTTCATTTGGAAAGCTTACTGATACGGACGGGACGGAGCAGTACCACTGCAGAACGCTGAGTAGTATGTGGGCAGTGACGGTTATATCTCTTGAAACGTACGCAGACATTTCCGCACGTAGGGCGAGTATAAATGAGCCATAAGAAGCTAACTTCAGAAAGCAAGCAGTTGAGCTTCAGCAAACTGGTAGCGAGACTGAGCTTTACAGGAACCCCCAGCCGAGCACCACATCACTACTTCAGCATCTGAGCAGAAACAGTCAGTCTACATGTCAAGTGTTATGGCGAGTTATTATGTCTGTAAATTAGCAAAGCTTTGCTCAAGAACATAACCACAGAACATAAAGCCTGAGTTTCATTCACATTACCACATAGTTACACACACACACAAACAACATACACCCCTTACCATCATATCTCACAGTGATGCATAAAATAGCAAAGAAAACTAAATATCAGGTGGTCTATGCAGCAATTGGAGACTAAAATGCACCAAGTAAATACAGCAAACATATCGAGTAAATTTCAATAATAATAATTCAAATGTTTTCTTTAAAATCTTACCACATGTATTTAATCACTAAAAATGTTAAGTCTTTTAATGTCTTTTTGTCTTATATATTTACGATTGCTAAAGCAAAAACATTTTTATCTGATTACTCGATTAATTAATGATATAATCAATAGAATAATTGGTTACTAAAATGATCGATAGCTGCAGCTCTACTTATAACCAATGAAAACATTAGCAGACGATGTTGCACCATGTAGTTACTGGAGGAACCAAATTTCACTCCACTGTGTATTTGTACGTAGATGGAATGACAATAAAAGCCTCTTGACTTGATGAGCAGGGCAACAAGTAAATCATACCAATACAGTTAACATTACACAGACACTTAGTTAACATTATTAACCAGAAAATACACAAGTGTGAAACCACTGATTCACCAACAGCAGATTTTAAACATTATACAGTGCCGACCTGGACATACGAACTGAGCTGCTTGTAGTGCAAACACTTAGCTAGCATGCTAACAGCTCCTCACAGCCGAGAACAGCTTCACTTCTGTTTTCTTTTCCCTCAAAGACCTGCTAAACTTTCTTTCCTTAGATTGAACATTTTATTCACTACACTTTTTCACTGGTTCATATATTATTAGCCTGTTTTTAGCCCATTAGCTATGCTAACAATAGCAGTTAATGCTAACAATTAGCAGGCAAACAGCTCCACACATCATAGAACAGGTCTGATTCTGTTTTTCTTTCACTTCAACACCAGCAACTTAACTTTCACTCAAATTAGAGTTTTTAATCACAACACTTTATTAATAGTGGAATAAATGTTAGCTACTTCAGCCTGTACAGTTAAATTTAAGTTAAATAGAAATAAGAAGTGTTCACCAAGTTTATGTGTTCTAGCTTCTCCTGCTACTGTTGGTCTAGTGGAGGCTGAAGATCAGCGTAAGGAGAACTGTGAAGAAACAAGCCGTAGTGAAGGAGAACATCAGCACCTCGTCAGGGTAACCCACACTCACAGCTCCATTCAGAAAGCCTGTTCACAGCAGAGAGTCGTCAAAGTAACACCAGTTCAATTCATGTAGCCCATATTCAGTGCTGTAGTGCTGTGTTTACTGTTAGACGCCTGACTGAGAGTTTCTAACAGTATGAAATCACACCTGTTTATATACCAGCCCAGATCATACTGGTTAGTATGGTGGTGTAGTGGTCAGTATGGTGGTGTAGTGGTCAGTATGGTGGTGTAGTGGTTAGTACGGTGGTGTAGTGGTTAGTACGGTGGTGTAGTGGTTAGTACGGTGGTGTAGTGGTCAGTACGGTGGTGTAGTGGTCAGTATGGTGGTGTAGTGGTTAGTATGGTGGTGTAGTGGTTAGTACGGTGGAGTAGTGGTCAGTATGGTGGTGTAGTGGTTAGTATGGTGTAGTGGTTAGTATGGTGGTGTAGTGGTTAGTATGGTGGTGTAGTGGTTAGTACGGTGGTGTAGTGGTCAGTATGGTGGTGTAGTGGTCAGTATGGTGGTGTAGTGGTCAGTACGGTGGTGTAGTGGTCAGTATGGTGGTGTAGTGGTCAGTATGGTGGTGTAGTGGTCAGTACGGTGGTGTAGTTGTCAGTATGGTGGTGTAGTGGTTAGTACGGTGGTGTAGTGGTTAGTACGGTGGTGTAGTGGTTAGTACGGTGGTGTAGTGGTCAGTACGGTGGTGTAGTGGTCAGTACGGTGGTGTAGTTGTCAGTATGGTGGTGTAGTTGTCAGTATGGTGGTGTAGTAGTTAGTACGGTGGTGTAGTGGTTAGTATGGTGGTGTAGTGGTTAGTACGGTGGTGTAGTGGTCAGTATGGTGGTGTAGTGGTTAGTATGGTGTAGTGGTTAGTATGGTGGTGTAGTGGTTAGTACGGTGGTGTAGTGGTTAGTACGGTGGTGTAGTGGTTAGTACGGTGGTGTAGTGGTCAGTATGGTGGTGTAGTGGTCAGTACGGTGGTGTAGTGGTTAGTACGGTGGTGTAGTGGTTAGTACGGTGGTGTAGTGGTCAGTACGGTGGTGTAGTGGTTAGTATGGTGGTGTAGTGGTTAGTATGTTGGTGTAGTGGTCAGTACGTTGGTGTAGTGGTCAGTATGGTGGTGTAGTGGTTAGTATGGTGGTGTAGTGGTTAGTACGGTGGTGTAGTGGTCAGTACGGTGGTGTAGTGGTCAGTATGGTGGTGTAGTGGTTAGTATGGTGGTGTAGTGGTTAGTAGTGTAGTGTAGTGGTTAGTATGGTGGTGTAGTGGTTAGTACGGTGGTGTAGTGGTTAGTATGATGGTGTAGTGGTTAGTATGGTGGTGTAGTGGTCAGTATGGTGGTGTAGTGGTTAGTATGGTGGTGTAGTGGTTAGTACGGTGGTGTATTGGTTAGTACGGTGGTGTAGTGGTTAGTACGGTGGAGTAGTGGTTAGTACGGTGGTGTAGTGGTTAGTACGGTGGAGTAGTAGTTAGTATGGTGGTGTAGTGGTTTGTATGGTGGAGTAGTGGTTAGTATGGTGGTGTAGTGGTTAGTACGGTGGTGTAGTGGTTAGTACGGTGGTGTAGTGGTTAGTACGGTGGAGTAGTGGTTAGTATGGTGGTGTAGTGGTTAGTACGGTGGTGTAGTGGTTAGTACGGTGGAGTAGTGGTTAGTACGGTGGTGTAGTGGTTAGTACGGTGGAGTAGTAGTTAGTATGGTGGTGTAGTGGTTAGTCTGGTGGAGTAGTTGTTAGTATGGTTGTGTAGTGGTTAGTACGGTGGTGTAGTGGTTAGTACGGTGGTGTAGTGGTTAGTACGGTGGAGTAGTAGTTAGTACGGTGGTGTAGTGGTTAGTACGGTGGTGTAGTGGTTAGTACGGTGGTGTAGTGGTTAGTACGGTGGAGTAGTGGTTAGTATGGTGGTGTAGTGGTTAGTACGGTGGTGTAGTGGTTAGTATGGTGGTGTAGTGGTTAGTACGGTGGTGTAGTGGTTAGTACGGTGCTGTAGTGGTTAGTACGGTGGTGTAGTGGTGAAGTGGTGGTGTAGTGGTTAGTACGGTGGTGTAGTGGTTAGTACGGTGGTGTAGTGGTTAGTACGGTGGAGTAGTAGTTAGTATGGTGGTGTAGTGGTTAGTATGGTGGAGTAGTGGTTAGTACGGTGGAGTAGTGGTTAGTACGGTGGTGTAGTGGTTAGTTCGGTGGTGTAGTGGTTAGTATGGTGGTGTAGTGGTTAGTACGGTGGTGTAGTGGTTAGTATGGTGGAGTAGTGGTTAGTATGGTGGTGTAGTGGTTAGTACGGTGGTGTAGTGGTTAGTACGGTGGTGTAGTGGTTAGTACGGTGGTGTAGTGGTTAGTACGGTGCGGTAGTGGTTAGTACGGTGATGTAGTGGTGAAGTGGTGGTGTAGTGGTTAGTACGGTGGTGTAGTGGTTAGTACGGTGGTGTAGTGGTCAGTACGGTGGTGTAGTGGTTAGTACGGTGGTGTAGTGGTCAGTACGGTGGTGTAGTGGTCAGTACGGTGGTGTAGTGGTCAGTACGGTGGTGTAGTGGTTAGTATGGTGGTGTAGTGGTTAGTACGGTGGTGTAGTGGTCAGTACGGTGGTGTAGTGGTCAGTATGGTGGTGTAGTGGTTAGTATGGTGGTGTAGTGGTTAGTAGTGTAGTGTAGTGGTTAGTATGGTGGTGTAGTGGTTAGTACGGTGGTGTAGTGGTTAGTATGATGGTGTAGTGGTTAGTATGGTGGTGTAGTGGTCAGTATGGTGGTGTAGTGGTTAGTATGGTGGTGTAGTGGTTAGTACGGTGGTGTAGTGGTTAGTACGGTGGTGTAGTGGTTAGTACGGTGGAGTAGTGGTTAGTACGGTGGTGTAGTGGTTAGTACGGTGAAGTAGTAGTTAGTATGGTGGTGTAGTGGTTAGTATGGTGGAGTAGTGGTTAGTATGGTGGTGTAGTGGTTAGTACGGTGGTGTAGTGGTTAGTACGGTGGTGTAGTGGTTAGTACGGTGGAGTAGTAGTTAGTATGGTGGTGTAGTGGTTAGTACGGTGGTGTAGTGGTTAGTACGGTGGAGTAGTGGTTAGTACGGTGGTGTAGTGGTTAGTACGGTGGAGTAGTAGTTAGTATGGTGGTGTAGTGGTTAGTCTGGTGGAGTAGTGGTTAGTATGGTGGTGTAGTGGTTAGTACGGTGGTGTAGTGGTTAGTACGTTGGTGTAGTGGTCAGTACGTTGGTGTAGTGGTCAGTACGGTGGTGTAGTTGTTAGTACGGTGGTGTAGTGGTTAGTATGGTGGTGTAATGGTTAGTACGGTGGTGTAGTAGTCAGTACGGTGGTGTAGTGGTTAGTATGGTGGTGTAGTGGTTAGTATGGTGTTGTAGTGGTTAGTACGGTGGTGTAGTGGTCAGTATAGTGGTGTAGTGGTTAGTATGGTAGTGTAGTGGTTAGTATGGTGGTGTAGTAGTTAGTATAGTGGTGTAGTGGTTAGTATGGTGGTGTAGTGGTTAGTATGGTGGTGTAGTGGTTAGTACGGTGGTGTAGTGGTTAGTACGGTGGTGTAGTGGTTAGTATGGTGGTGTAGTGGTTAATATGGTGGTGTAGTGGTTAGTACGGTGGTGTAGAGGTTAGTATGGTGTGTAGTGGTTAATATGGTAGTGTAGTGGTTAGTATGGTGGTGTAGTGGTTAGTATGGTGGTGTAGTGGTTAATATGGTGGTGTAGTGGTTAGTATGGTGGTGTAGAGGTTAATATGGTGGTGTAGTGGTTAGTATGGTGGTGTAGTGGTTAATATGGTGGTGTAGTGGTTAGTACGGTGGTGTAGAGGTTAGTATGGTGTGTAGTGGTTAGTACGGTGGTGTAGTGGTTAGTATGGTGGTGTAGTCAAGTCAAGTGTCAAGTGGGTTTTTATTGTCATTTCAACTACATACAGAGTACACAGTGAAACGAAACAACGTTCCTCCAGGACCATGGTGCAACATAGACAGTGCATACAGACACAAGTGCAACACAAACAAACAAGTACGGACAGACAACACAACACAGTACAGACAGAGAATAATAAATAATTGCTGGTTGTGTGCAAATTGTGCAATGTGTAATAAATAGAGTCCAGTGAGGTAGTAAAGTTGTTAGTGCAATGCTTTGTGCAAAAAATGCTTCCCTTTTTTTATCTGGGGTAAATGGTTGGAGAAAGATATCAGTTCAGACGTTGAGTTGTGTTGAGAAGTCTGATGGCTTGGGGGAAGAAGCTGTTGCAGAGTCTGGTCGTGTTTGGACCGGACGCTGCGGTACCTTCTTCCTGATGGCAGGAGGGAGAACAGTCTGTGTGAAGGGTGGGTGGGGTCATCCACAATGCTGGTTGCTTTGCGGATGCAGCGGGTGGTGTAAATGTCCAAGACGGAGGGGAGAGAGACTCCGATGATCCTCTCAGCTGTCCTCACAATGCGTTGGAGGGACTTGCGGTCAGAGGCTGTGCAGGTCCCAAACCAGGCAGTGATGCAGCTGCTTAGGATGCTCTCTATGGTTCCCCTATAGAAGAGGGTGGGGATGGGTGGAGGGAGACGGGCCTTTCTCAGCTTCCGGAGGAAGTAGAGACGCTGCTGGGCTTTCTTGGCTGTAGAGCTGGTGTTCAGGGACCAGGTGAGGTTCTCCGCTAGGTGGACACCAAGGAACTTGGTGCTCTTAACGATCTCCACAGAGGAGCCGTTGATGTTAAGCGGAGAGTGGTCCGGTCTTGATTTCCTGAAGTCAACAACCATTTCCTTGGTCTTCTCTACATTCCAGTGAAGGTTGTTGACTGTACACCAGTCTGTCAGCTGCTGCACCTCCTCCCTGTATGCTGACTCGTCGCCTTTGCTGATGAGACCCAGCACAGTTGTATCATCGGCGAACTTTATGATGCTGTTAGAACTGTGTTTCGCAACACAGTCATGAGTCAGCAGGGTGAACAACAGAGGACTCAGTACACTGCCCTGGGGTGCCCCAGTGTTCATGGTGATGGTGCTGGAGCTGCTGTTCCCGAACCGGACTAACTGGGGCCTCCCTGTCAGGAAGTCCAGGATCCAGTTGCACAGGGGGGTGTTGAGGCCCAGCAGGCTTAACTTCCTGGTGAGATTCTGCGGGATGATGGTGTTGAATGCTGAACTGAAGTCTATGAACAGCATTCTGACGTAGGTGTCCTTCTTCTCCAGGTGGGTAAGGGAGAGGTGAAGGGTGGTGGTGATGGCATCGTCCGTGGAGCGGTTGGGACGATATGCAAATTGCAAGGGGTCCAATGAAGAGGGCAGTTGGGTTTTGATGTTCCTCATGACTAGCCTCTCGAAGCACTTCATGATGATGGGCGTGAGAGCTACGGGACGGTAGTCATTGAGCTACGGGACGGTAGTCATTGAATGGTAGTCATTGGTGGTTAGTATGGTGGTGTAGTGGTTAGTATGGTGGTGTAGTGGTTAGTATGGTGGTGTAGTGGTCAGTACGGTGGTGTAGTGGTTAGTACGGTGGTGTAGTGGTTAGTATGGTGGTGTAGTGGTTAGTATGATGGTGTAGTGGTCAGTACGGTGGTGTAGTAACCACTACACCATGCTATGTACTGTTGATCTGTCCATGGTGTAGCCTGCTTTTGCCTGATGAAGGCTGCTATTGGCTCCAGACCCCCGTGACCCAGACTAGCTGGATAAAACAGAAGATAATAGATTGATGGACACCAGACAATTCTGGGAGCACATTGTTCAGAGAAATTTCTTCAGATAATTGTGTGATTTTTTTATTACAGACTTTTAAATTCAGACTTTCAAATAAAATTGGTAGATAGAAAATCTGCTATAGGCTTTGTTATTATGACGAGTCTCTGTTGAGATTAATCACAGATAACGACCTCACTACAGAACTCTGACCATGGAGGACACAATACAGCGAGTGTTACAGATTCGTCTAATGAACAGACCAATCAGAACACAAAGGAAACAGACACACCTGAGCAGGACATAACAAAGGTAACTGACCAATCAGAGGACAGATTCAATGAAGCACTAATGCAGTTTGGTAAAATCTCTAATTATGATGGACCACATGTTTAATTAAAGAGACAATCAGAGCAAAACGGAACATAATAAAGAAGAAATATGAAGAAAATCAGTAAGAGAGAATAAAACATCATACATAGTGTGAAATACCTAAACTCCCCACTTCTCCTTCTCTTTCTCTCCCTCAGTCTCAGGAAATGGCTTCAGAAGGTGATGGAGAACAGCAGAAAGATACCAGTTCACTGATGCACTCTCCTGGTGAGTCCTAAACTTCTGTTTTCTTTCCCCCCAGACCTGCTACACTTTCTTTTATCAGATTGAACATTTTATTCACTACACTTTTTCACTGGTTCATATATTATTAGCCTGTTTTTAGCCCATTAGCTATGCTAACAATAGCAGTTAATGCTAACAATTAGCAGGCAAACAGCTCCACACATCATAGAACAGGTCTGATTCTGTTTTTCTTTCACTTCAACACCAGCAACTTAACTTTCACTCAAATTAGAGTTTTTAATCACAACACTTTATTAATAGTGGAATAAATGTTAGCTACTTCAGCCTGTACAGTTAAATTTAAGTTAAATAGAAATAAGAAGTGTTCACCAAGTTTATGTGTTCTAGCTTCTCCTGCTACTGTTGGTCTAGTGGGGGCTGAAGATCAGCGTAAGGAGAACTGTGAAGAAACAAGCCGTAGTGAAGGAGAACATCAGCACCTCGTCAGGGTAACCCACACTCACAGCTCCATTCAGAAAGCCTGTTCACAGCAGAGAGTCGTCAAAGTAACACCAGTTCAATTCATGTAGCCCTTATTCAGTGCTGTAGTGCTGTGTTTACTGTTAGACGCCTGACTGAGAGTTTCTAACAGTATGAAATCACACCTGTTTATATACCAGCCCAGATCATACTGCTGTTCTAAACAGGTCTCAGATTCACACAAGCTGGCTTTCCATTCAAACGTTTTTCAAATGTTATGTGCATTTGTGAAATTTCTTCATAAAAAAATTTGAATTAAGTCACGTTTTCATCCCTACAGTTATGCAGAAAACCTATAGGAACTGACCAATCAGAGGAACAGACCAATCACAACATGGATACAAAGAAAACAGACACACCAAAGCAGGATGTAACAAAGGTAACTGACCAATCAGAGGACAGATTCAGTGAAGCACTAATGCAGTTTGGTAAAATCTCTAATTATGATGGACCACATGTTTAATTAAAGAGACAATCAGAGGATAAATAGATAGATAGATAGATAGATAGATAGATAGATAGATAGATAGATAGATAGATACTTTATTGATCCCGAAGGAAATTTAGCAGCCAGTAGTAGTTACAAACACAGTACAAAAAAACAATAAGGTATATAAAAGTTAAATAGTGTTTAAATAGTGTCCAGGAGTGCAAATGTACAGGGTGTACAGCAAAGTGTCAATAGTGTCTATGAGTGCTGACATAAGATGTCCAGTAAAGTGTCAATAGTGTCCGGGAGAGCAGATGTACAGTAATGTGATTACAGTACAAATAAAAATAAACTGTAATTTGAACATAAGGGACTTGTTCCTCATCTGTCCTCCTTCCTCTTCCGGCTCCACTGGGAGGAATTGAAGAGTCTGATGGCTCTCGGGACAAAGGATCTCCTGAGTCTGTCTGTAGAGCAGCTCTGTGACAGGAACCTGCCACTGAACTTGCTCCTTTGTTCCATGATGATGGTGTGCAGTGGGTGACCATCATCATCCATGATGGAGAGCAGTTTGTGCAGTGTCCTCCTCTCTGCTACCATAGCCACAGACTCTAGCTCCACACCAACCACGGACCCCGCACGTCTGACCAGCTTGTCCAGACGCATCTCGTCTCTCTTTTTCCTGCTGCCTCCCCAGCACACCACAGCATAGAAAAGACAGCTGGACACCACAGTCTGATAGAACATCCGCAGGAGCTTCCTACAGATGTTAAAGGATCCCAGCTTCCTCAGGAAGTAAAGCCGGCTCTGCCCCTTTCTGTACAGGGTGTCTGTGTTGGCTGATCAGTCCAATCTATCATCCAGGTGCAGACCGAGATACCTGTAGGTCCTAACCATCTCCACATCAACCCCCTCAATAGAGACAGGCTGTGTGAGTGGCCTGGCCCTGTGGAAGTTCACAACCATCTCCTTGGTCTTGGAGGTGTTCAGCAGCAGGTTGTTCCTACGGCACCACAACACAAAGTCGTCCACAAGATGTCTGTACTCTTCCTCCTGCCCTCCCCGTACACAGGCCACAATGGCAGTATCGTCCGAAAACTTCTGCATGTGGCACGACTCAGAGTTGTACTGGAAGTCTGAGGTGTAGAGTGTGAAGAGGAATGGGGAGAGTACAGGACCCTGTGGTGCTCCTGTGCTGCTGACCACAGTCTCTGATCTGCAGTCCTTCAGCCTGACATACTGAGGTCTGCCAGTGAGGCAGATTACAGAACATAATAAAGAACTAAAGAAGAAATATGAAGAAAATCAGTAAGAGAGAATAAAACATCATACATAGTGTGAAATACCTAAACTCCCCACTTCTCCTTCTCTTTCTCTCCCTCAGTCTCAGGAAATGGCTTCAGAAGGTGATGGAGAACAGCAGATAGATACCAGTTCACTGATGCCCTCTCCTGGTGAGTCCTAAACTTCTGTTTTCTTTTCCCCCAGACCTGCTACACTTTCTTTTATCAGATTGAACATTTTATTCACTAAACTTTTTCACTGGTTCATATATTATTAGCCTGTTTGAGTTTTTAGCCCATTAGCTATGCTAACAATAGCAGTTAGTGCTAACATAAAGACAGTGCAGGCGTAAAGACAGTTTAAAAACTTTGTCTAGCGGACTCAGAGCTGCTGATGGTGAAGTGCAGACCCCACTATCTGCCGAGAGAGTTTAGCGGTGTGTTTATTCTGGCTGTTTACTTTCCGCCCCGCGCCAACTCCGCCGTTGCATGACGTCATCAGTAAACAAGACACCGCGCACCCGGACGCCGTGTTTATTGTTGCCGGCGACTTTAATCATTGCAACCTGAGGACTGTCCTCCCCAAGTACCATCAGCACGTGAGCTTCCCGACGAGGGAGAACAACTTACTCAACCAAGTCTACAGCAACGTGAGGGGGGCCTACAGAGCTGTGCCTCAGCCACATTTCGGACAGTCCGACCACATCTCCGTTTTCCTCTACCCAGCATACAGACAACTCCTCAAGCGGTCACTTCCAGTGAGTAAAACTGTTAAAGTGTGGAATGAAGAAACTGATTCAGTGCTTCAGGACTGCTTTGACAGTACAAACTGGGATGTGTTTAGAACCGCTGCTGTGAGAGAGGATGGTTCTGTTGATCTAGAGGACTATGCTTCTGGGGTAACTGGCTACATCAGCAGCTGCATTGAAACCATTGTCCCTTCAAAGCGCTGCTTAAAGTACCCCAACCAAAAACCATGGATAAATAGTGAAGTTCGGTCCATGCTACGTGCTCGCCAGACTGCATTTCTCTCTGGCAACGCTGAGGACTACAAAAGGTCTAGATACGACCTGCGTAGATCTATCAGAGGAGCTAAGAGACAGTACAGGCTGAAGCTGGAGGGCTACTACACCACAGCAGACTCCCGGCGCATGTGGCAAGGACTGCAACACATCACCAACCATCAACAAACAAGCACGGCACTCACAACCAGCCATTCTGCATTGCCTGATGAGCTGAATGAGTTCTGTGTTCGCTTCAATGTCCTCAACCTTGACCAACTGAAGGACATTGCGGCCAAGGAGAGCACACAGAACCCATCACTCATTGTAACAACAGTGGATGTGCGCAGGAACCTGATGAGAATCAACCCACGCAGAGCAGCAGGCCCAGACAACATCCCCGGGCGTGCGCTCAGGGTTTGCTCATCAGAACTGGCTGATGTGTTTGTAGACATATTCAATCTGTCACTTACACAAGCTTTTGTGCTATCCTGTTTAAAGACCACCACGTCGTGCCCCTCCCAAAGAAAAGTAATGTGAGATGCCTAAATGACTATCGCCCTGTTGCACTCACTTCAATCGTGATGAAGTGCTTCGAGAGGATAGTCATGACTCACATCCAGAAGACCATTCCCAACACAATAGATCCTTTACAGTTCGCGTACCGCCGGAACCGGTCCACGACGCAATCAATGCTGCTCTTCACAAAGCCCTCACACATCTGGAGCCCTCACACACCTGGAGCCCTCACACACCTGGAGCCCTCACACACCTGGAGGGCCAGGACACATATGTCAGAATGCTCTTTTTTTGATTACAGTTCAGCATTTAACACTGGCTAAAAAAGGGCTAAACAAGGCGTGCTAGCAGATTGTCTTGAGCCCTTTAGATATACTGCTTCTATGCACTGCTGGTGATTCACCTACTAAAACAAAACAGCTTGTGCCTTCATTAAAACAATTTTAATTACTGTTTTGTTATGTATATATAATCAGATATTTATTAAAGCTTCTAACTAAATGTTGGGTGGCAGTAATTTAATTTAGTTTAGTTTTTTTGTCTTTGACTTTTTTTGTTTACTGACAACTAATAGCCACACAATGATTAACCCAACATTAATGTTAACTGTACATGATACGTTCAGTTACGCAGATTTACTCTCTCTTTCTGTGTGTGTGTGTATGTGTGTTTGTGTGTATTATAGCTCTTGCGAATGAAAATCTAGTTGAGGCTCGGAGTCAGTGTACAGAGGAAACAGTTTCTTACCAGGTAAAACACCCACAAAGGCCATTTGTACCTGAACAACCTCAAGATTACAAACTGGAGATAGGCATGCAAGTCAGCTACTCAAACTCGAGATTTAACACTCAAAGGGGAAAAAAACAACAAACTCATCAAATTAAAATCAACCTTAATGCACTAAAGAAATAAAAAGTATTAGTTTCCAGGCTTACATGAGCTCATTCCCAGGTATTATTGCAATGTTGCTGTTCCCCTGCAGCTCACAGTGGTGTCAGGATGAAAATAAGTCCTTTCAGAAGAAAATCATGATGGATATATTAAACACAGCAGCTGATGTTGCTGAAGCTGAAAGCTAATCTAGCAGAAGTTGTACAGAGGTATTTAGGAGACAATATGGAAAAAATAGATCACAGTATATTCACAACATATTCAGAAGCTCCAGACTGAACTCACACCCCAGTGACTTGGGAATCTTAGTCTTAGATGAGTTCAGTTAAACTGTAAATGATAGTTTCTTTTGTGGACACCTGTAAGCTTATTATTGCTGTTACTATTGTTGTTATGTAATTATTATTATTCGTGCATAGCAGCCAAATGCCCTGTCTCTGTGCTGTCCCAAAAGACATGCTGAATAGTGAACTTATAGAACGCTTATTTTTCTTCTTTTGTCTGCAGAAATGCCGCTCATGGCCCAGAGGAATTCCATCAGACCTAGAATCTGTTGCCGCGTCTGTGAAAACCAGTCATTCTAAAGACTTCCCACCCAACCTTTCTGCAAGCAGGTGAAAGATGACTCCAATTTACAACACAGTAGGAGAAAATCTTTCAAATAATCTGTCCTTATTAACGTAGAGTAACTACTGTGGGCTTCCAGGTGTCAGGTTATGTAGTATCAGATTTAATAGTAGCAGAAGTTTGAGTTTGTCTAGTATAGTTCAGGAACACCTTCAAGATGTGGCCCTTATAAAATCATGGCCTATAACCAGTTTTAGGTCATTATCTGCTACAAACATTGTTACAATCCCAGCACACTATAGTACTTTACTTTATAGACTACAGCATGGAGGTAAGTGCAAGTGTTCAGAAACAATATCACAAATAATAGCTGTGTATATATACAGCTGGGTATATATACTTTAGGGAACAGTACCCCTAAGCAAAAGACTAGTGAGCAAAGTACAGCAATTTTTTATCGCTTCTGGCTTGCTGACAGCTCTACTTAGCGATGGGAAAACAAAGCTTTCTGAAGCAGTGACGCTATTAGTCACACCTGTTGGTGTTGGTGCATATTAGTGACATCAATGGTACACATTAGTGAGACCTGATGGTTAAAAACATGAACAGCAGCTATAGATCTATTCTCCTAAATCTTCTTTAAATAAAAAACTTATTGGTTTCACTTTATTTAAACGTAAGGTATTCATTTCTAAAGCATTGGATGTAAACATAAACATGACAAGTGCCAAATTTGCAGCTGTTGTATAAAGCAAATCTCCTCAAACTGTCAGACTCATGCGTAACCTCATTCACATTTGACTTTGCTTTCCATATTTTTTTAAAGATGTGGGCTTCATATCATCGCTGTCCAAAGAAAAACATTTTTTCATTTCCATTTTTTTCTATATCATTTGAACACAACAGCTGCTCTTTATATCCAGTAAGAGTTTCACGATGAATGGACCAACAGAAATGCCCCGAAATCACAAAAACATTAACTTACACTGAAATTAAAGAATGTTTTTGGCCTCTTCTGTAAAGTTACTACAGTGTTTTGGAGGGAACAAGGGAATATGCTTTCCCCCTCATTGCTTTCTAGTTGCTCAACACAGTCACATCATTTCACACAGAAAACCAACAACGTCCTTGTTTATCTCATCATTCTGTTTTAAATAAAGAATTAAAGCAATATTAAACTTTGAATGTAAGTAATAGATTTGTGATACAGTACATTTTAGAAATGACCCTGTTCACTGTTCCTAATATGTTTGTCTGAATTACATGTTTGTAACCCAGAACACAAACCTGTCGCCCTGCCTTCAAACCAAACATGCCATGCAGAGCCAATAAGGTAAACATTTTTTAGAACATTAACTTTGCTTATTTAAACAATTTGTACGTTCTCTCTCCTGAGTTAACAATGAGTTACACATTTTTGTTTGTTGTTATTTATTAATGCAGTAAATTACACAATACAGAATAAAAATGGGATTTTGTAATAAATGTTGATCTGAAAGGGAATGTAATGAAGTGTAAGTGATGAAAGTCCATGTGCAGTAAGCTGTTAACTTCATTTGGGCCTTTTTTGACAGGCTGAAATGAAATGGTCTTCTGAAAGGAATGAGTGCGACAACTATAGAAGATTTAACAGAACTGATAATGACGACAGGTAAGACAAATCTCTAAATTTACCCTTTTGTGTCTGAACACATTTATTTAGTTTACTCATAGTGATGTTTGTGTTTCAGTGGTGTCTGGACAGACTCTGAAATTGACTTTACATCCATTAGTAGCTCCCCTGAACATTGTTTCAGGTAAGATGTTATATTCTATCTTAAAATAAAATAAATAAATCTTAATCTACATTACACTCAGAGAAATACAGAAACTTTTAGGTGAACAAAATAGAAAATATAAATAAAGGAAATACAAAAGGCCGTCTGTAAATCTGGATCTGCATCTAGAATTGTATTTTGAAAATGCACACAAATAAGCCAAAACATTATGACCACTCGCAGATTTAGAAAACTTTGATGTCTTGTCAAGTTGTCAGGGACATGTTGTGTGTAAGGAAATGGAAAAAGTGAAGACCTGAGCAAGGAATGTCTCACAACACAGTGGCCATGCTGACACCTCTCCACTGTTGGAAATGCCTTCAGTGGCTGTGCAAGTGTCAGATCTGGCCCTCAGGGGTTTAATTTACTCTAAACTTTTGATTTACTTTTTATTTTTCCACAGTCCATGTCATGTTTGGAGCTATTTAGAAGATTTAGAGTTTTTTTCCTGATTACATGCCTTTCATTTTGTTAGGTCCACCTTGGGAACAACAAAAACTACCCAAAAAAGGACAATCACACCCCAGGAGGAGTTTCGGAGTGAAGATGTAAAGGTGAGCAATCTATTATAGAGAATATTATGACAGTGAAATCAACATTGTGTAAACATTTATAATAAAAACTTAAAGATGTATGTATGTCAAATAGTACAGAACAGAACGTTCCTTGATTTACTCTGAGCTTAACATTGTTTACTGAGGCTTACTGTAGCCTTGTCAGTTGAAGTTGCTTTCAACTTGAACTTTTTAAGATATTTTTAAACACATTCTTTTATGAACATTGTTTTTCATGAACGCTGTTTTTACGCACTTTTAAGTATTTTTAGCACTATCATAGCTTTTTTATTTTACTATATTCTTTATATCCTTTGTAATTTATTTGTGTCAAACCTATTCTTTCTTGCACTGACTGCAATACTGTGCAAAAAACAAAGAATACGCTTTAAAAAGGTCATAAAATTATTAAATTTAGCCACGAACAGCCATCTGGAAGACCTTCTAGACCCACCAAAACTCTCCCTATTCCATCCTTCTGTGTGTTTTTAGTTAAATATGTTTTAACTTGTACTGACTTTTGCTGCTGTATGTAAAAAATACAATAGCATAACATACATAACACATACACCGATCAGCCATAGCTTTAAAACCACCTACTCATATGTTGTCCGTCTGGCAGTGTTTTACCGTATGTGACGCAGACTCATCCTGGACGTTTTTAAAATAGTATAATCAGTGTGTCTCGTTGAGGAACCAAGACGAAGATATTTAACTCTACTAACCTGATACAGCACTGCACACAACTTAATACAGTGAGCTAGCACAGCTAGCAGGCGCAGCTAGAGCAAAACTAATAACCCAGAACACCATACAGACCAGATCTGACCGGTACAAACAGAACAGCAGCAACAGTTCAAGATCTACATTTAATGATTACAGATTTAGTTTAAAATAACAGAGTCTGTGTTTAATGACTGCAGTTTTTACTGCATTTATTTAATTAGCTTTTTTAGTTTTAAATTAAGGGTCTAAATTTAATGATTGCAATATTGAGAATATTTGTTTATTTACTGCTAATTTAGTTAAAAATATTATGCTGTTTCGCATGAGCTCGTTAAAAATGGTAATAAGTCAGTTTAGACCATGTTTCATGACTTGCTTGCTCTAAAATAACTACTTGTAGTCCTGCTGTGGCATATAGCCCCGCCCTCAATCAGTATTGGCTATCGGCCGATCGTGCTGAAAGGTGAACAGAGATCGGAATCGGCCTCAAAAACGCTGATCGGTCCATCTCTAATATATATATATATATATATATATATATATATATATATATATATACACACAAAGAAATATGCATCTTTAAAACACATTGTCTTGTGAATTGACCATGTTTGAGATGATATATCCACTTATTTACAGATTCTCTCTCTCTCTTTCTCTTTCTCAGTACGTGTGTGTGTATTATTGTCCCTCTTGCTAATGAAAGTCTAGACAAGGCTCAGTGTTCAGAAGACACAAAGGAAGTAGTCATGTATGACAGTGCTGTTAACCAGCAAAACCCATATCAGATAACACACTTATATAGACAGAAGTGCAGAAAACCACAAAGAACAGGAGATGGGGACTAAAGTCAGCTACTCAGACTCAGGATTTAACACTTACTTGAATCCCAAGGACTTGAGGCTCACACTCGCAGCCAGAGATACAACAGACTTGAGACTAAAGACTTGGAATCAACTTGACATGCATCACAGAGGTTCAAGACTAGCAATGACTCGATTGTTCTTCATTTGTTTTTGGGTTTTGTTTTCTGCAGAAATGCCAATCATGGCTCAGTGGAATTCCATCAGACCAAGAGTCAGTTCCCGCATCTGTGAAAACCAGTCATTCTAAAGACTTCCCACCCAGTTTTTCTACAGACAGGTGAATAATGACTCCAATTTACAACACAGTAGGAGAAAATCTTTCAAATAATCTGTCCTTATTAACGTAGAGTAACTACTGTGGGCTTCCAGGTGTCAGGTTATGTAG
This sequence comes from Megaleporinus macrocephalus, assembly GCA_021613375.1. NCBI lineage: Eukaryota > Metazoa > Chordata > Actinopteri > Characiformes > Anostomidae > Megaleporinus > Megaleporinus macrocephalus. Next base: position 84,054 of record CM038728.1, read on the forward strand.
TATCAGATTTAATAGTAGCAGAAGTTCGAGTTTGTCTAGTATAGTTCAGGAACACCTTCAAGATGTGGCCCTTATAAAATCATGGCCTATAACCAGTTTTAGGTCATTATCTGCTACAAACATTGTTACAATCCCAGCACACTATAGTACTTTACTTTATAGACTACAGCATGGAGGTAAGTGCAAGTGTTCAGAAACAATATCACAAATAATAGCTGTGTATATATACAGCTGGGTATATATACTTTAGGGAACAGTACCCCTAAGCAAAAGACTAGTGAGCAAAGTACAGCAATTTTTTATCACTTCTGGCTTGCTGACAGCTCTACTTAGCGATGGGAAAACAAAGCTTTCTGAAGCAGTGACGCTATTAGTCACACCTGTTGGTGTTGGTGCATTTTAGTGACATCAATGGTACACATTAGTGAGACCTGATGGTTAAAAACATGAACAGCAGCTATAGACCTATTCTCCTAAATCTTCTTTAAATAAAAAACTTATTGGTTTCACTTTATTTAAACATAAGGTATTCGTTTCTAAAGCATTGGATGTAAACATAAACATGACAAGTGCCAAATTTGCAGCTGTTGTATAAAGCAAATCTCCTCAAACTGTCAGACTCAAGCGTAACCTCATTCACATTTGACTTTGCTTTCCATATTTTTTTAAAGATGTGGGCTTCATATCATCGCTGTCCAAAGAAAAACATTTTTTCATTTCCATTTTTTTCTATATCACTTGAACACAACAGCTGCTCTTTATATGCAGTAAGAGTTTCATGATGAATGGACCAACAGAAATGCCCCAAAATCACAAAAACATTAACTTACACTGAAATTAAAGAATGTTTTTGGCCTCTTCTGTAAAGTTACTACAGTGTTTTGGAGGGAACAAGGGAATATGCTTTCCCCCTCATTGCTTTCTAGTTGCTCAACACAGTCACATCATTTCACACAGAAAACCAACAACGTCCTTGTTTATCTCATCATTCTGTTTTAAATAAAGAATTAAAGCAATATTAAACTTTGAATGTAAGTAATAGATTTGTGATACAGTACATTTTAGAAATGACCCTGTTCACTGTTCCTAATATGTTTGTCTGAATTACATGTTTGTAACCTCTAAAAATCTCTAAATTTTCCCCTTTTGTGTCTGAACACATTTATTCAGTTTACTCATAGTGATGTTTGTGTTTCAGTGGTGTCTGGACAGACTCTGAAATTGACTTTACATCCATTAGTAGCTCCCCTAAACGTCGTTTCAGGTAAGATGTTATATTCTATCTTAAAATAAAATAAATAAATCTTAATCTACATTACACTCAGAGAAATACAGAAACTTTTAGGTGAACAAAATAGAAAATATAAATAAAGGAAATACAAAAGGCCGTCTGTAAATCTGGATCTGCATCTAGAATTGTATTTTGAAAATGCACACAAATAAGCCAAAACATTATGACCACTCGCAGATTTAGAAAACTTTGATGTCTTGTCAAGTTGTCAGGGACATGTTGTGTGTAAGGAAATGGAAAAAGTGAAGACCTGAGCAAGGAATGTCTCACAACACAGTGGCCATGCTGACACCTCTCCACTGTTGGAAATGCCTTCAGTGGCTGTGCAAGTGTCAGATCTGGCCCTCAGGGGTTTAATTTACTCTAAACTTTTGATTTACTTTTTATTTTTCCACAGTCCATGTCATGTTTGGAGCTATTTAGAAGATTTAGAGTTTTTTTCCTGATTACATGCCTTTCATTTTGTTAGGTCCACCTTGGGAACAACAAAAACTACCCAAAAAAGGACAATCACACCCCAGGAGGAGTTTCGGAGTGAAGATGTAAAGGTGAGCAATCTATTATAGAGAATATTATGACAGTGAAATCAACATTGTGTAAACATTTATAATAAAAACTTAAAGGTGTATGTATGTCAAATAGTACAGAACAGAACGTTCCTTGATTTACTCTGAGCTTAACATTGTTTACTGAGGCTTACTGTAGCCTTGTCAGTTGAAGTTGCTTTCAACTTGAACTTTTTAAGATATTTTTAAACACATTCTTTTATGAACATTGTTTTTCATGAACGCTGTTTTTACGCACTTTTAAGTATTTTTAGCACTATCATAGCTTTTTTATTTTACTATATTCTTTATATCCTTTGTAATTTATTTGTGTCAAACCTATTCTTTCTTGCACTGACTGCAATACTGTGCAAAAAACAAAGAATACGCTTTAAAAAGGTCATAAAATTATTAAATTTAGCCACGAACAGCCACCTGGAAGACCTTCTAGACCCACCAAAACTCTCCCTATTCCATCCTTCTGTGTGTTTTTAGTTAAATATGTTTTAACTTGTACTGACTTTTGCTGCTGTATGTAAAAAATACAATAGCATAACATACATAACACATACACCGATCAGCCATAGCTTTAAAACCACCTACTCATATGTTGTCCGTCTGGCAGTGTTTTACCGTATGTGACGCAGACTCATCCTGGACGTTTTTAAAATAGTATAATCAGTGTGTCTCGTTGAGGAACCAAGACGAAGATATTTAACTCTACTAACCTGATACAGCACTGCACACAACTTAATACAGTGAGCTAGCACAGCTAGCAGGCGCAGCTAGAGCAAAACTAATAACCCAGAACACCATACAGACCAGATCTGACCGGTACAAACAGAACAGCAGCAACAGTTCAAGATCTACATTTAATGATTACAGATTTAGTTTAAAATAACAGAGTCTGTGTTTAATGACTGCAGTTTTTACTGCATTTATTTAATTAGCTTTTTTAGTTTTAAATTAAGGGTCTAAATTTAATGATTGCAATATTGAGAATATTTGTTTATTTACTGCTAATTTAGTTAAAAATATTATGCTGTTTCGCATGAGCTCGTTAAAAATGGTAATAAGTCAGTTTAGACCATGTTTCATGACTTGCTTGCTCTAAAATAACTACTTGTAGTCCTGCTGTGGCATATAGCCCCGCCCTCAATCAGTATTGGCTATCGGCCGATCGTGCTGAAAGGTGAACAGAGATCGGAATCGGCCTCAAAAACGCTGATCGGTCCATCTCTAATATATATATATATATATATATATATATATATATACACACAAAGAAATATGCATCTTTAAAACACATTGTCTTGTGAATTGACCATGTTTGAGATGATATATCCACTTATTTACAGATTCTCTCTCTCTCTTTCTCTTTCTCAGTACGTGTGTGTGTATTATTGTCCCTCTTGCTAATGAAAGTCTAGACAAGGCTCAGTGTTCAGAAGACACAAAGGAAGTAGTCATGTATGACAGTGCTGTTAACCAGCAAAACCCATATCAGATAACACACTTATATAGACAGAAGTGCAGAAAACCACAAAGAACAGGAGATGGGGACTAAAGTCAGCTACTCAGACTCAGGATTTAACACTTACTTGAATCCCAAGGACTTGAGGCTCACACTCGCAGCCAGAGATACAACAGACTTGAGACTAAAGACTTGGAATCAACTTGACATGCATCACAGAGGTTCAAGACTAGCAATGACTCGATTGTTCTTCATTTGTTTTTGGGTTTTGTTTTCTGCAGAAATGCCAATCATGGCTCAGTGGAATTCCATCAGACCAAGAGTCAGTTCCCGCATCTGTGAAAACCAGTCATACTAAAGACTTCCCACCCAGTTTTTCTGCATACAGGTGAATAATGACTCCAATTTACAACACAGTAGGAGAAAATCTTTCAAATAATCTGTCCTTATTAACGTAGAGTAACTACTGTGGGCTTCCAGGTGTCAGGTTATGTAGTATCAGATTTAATAGTAGCAGAAGTTCGAGTTTGTCTAGTATAGTTCAGGAACACCTTCAAGATGTGGCCCTTATAAAATCATGGCCTATAACCAGTTTTAGGTCATTATCTGCTACAAACATTGTTACAATCCCAGCACACTATAGTACTTTACTTTATAGACTACAGCATGGAGGTAAGTGCAAGTGTTCAGAAACAATATCACAAATAATAGCTGTGTATATATACAGCTGGGTATATATACTTTAGGGAACAGTACCCCTAAGCAAAAGACTAGTGAGCAAAGTACAGCAATTTTTTATCACTTCTGGCTTGCTGACAGCTCTACTTAGCGATGGGAAAACAAAGCTTTCTGAAGCAGTGACGCTATTAGTCACACCTGTTGGTGTTGGTGCATTTTAGTGACATCAATGGTACACATTAGTGAGACCTGATGGTTAAAAACATGAACAGCAGCTATAGATCTATTCTCCTAAATCTTCTTTAAATAAAAAACTTATTGGTTTCACTTTATTTAAACGTAAGGTATTCGTTTCTAAAGCATTGGATGTAAACATAAACATGACAAGTGCCAAATTTGCAGCTGTTGTATAAAGCAAATCTCCTCAAACTGTCAGACTCAAGCGTAACCTCATTCACATTTGACTTTGCTTTCCATATTTTTTTAAAGATGTGGGCTTCATATCATCGCTGTCCAAAGAAAAACATTTTTTCATTTCCATTTTTTTCTATATCACTTGAACACAACAGCTGCTCTTTATATGCAGTAAGAGTTTCATGATGAATGGACCAACAGAAATGCCCCAAAATCACAAAAACATTAACTTACACTGAAATTAAAGAATGTTTTTGGCCTCTTCTGTAAAGTTACTACAGTGTTTTGGAGGGAACAAGGGAATATGCTTTCCCCCTCATTGCTTTCTAGTTGCTCAACACAGTCACATCATTTCACACAGAAAACCAACAACGTCCTTGTTTATCTCATCATTCTGTTTTAAATAAAGAATTAAAGCAATATTAAACTTTGAATGTAAGTAATATATTTGTGATACAGTACATTTTAGAAATGACCCTGTTCACTGTTCCTAATATGTTTGTCTGAATTACATGTTTGTAACCTCTAAAAATCTCTAAATTTACCCTTTTGTGTCTGAACACATTTATTTAGTTTACTCATAGTGATGTTTGTGTTTCAGTGGTGTCTGGACAGACTCTGAAATTGACTTTACATCCATTAGTAGCTCCCCTAAACGTCGTTTCAGGTAAGATGTTATATTCTATCTTAAAATAAAATAAATAAATCTTAATCTACATTACACTCAGAGAAATACAGAAACTTTTAGGTGAACAAAATAGAAAATATAAATAAAGGAAATACAAAAGGCCGTCTGTAAATCTGGATCTGCATCTAGAATTGTATTTTGAAAATGCACACAAATAAGCCAAAACATTATGACCACTCGCAGATTTAGAAAACTTTGATGTCTTGTCAAGTTGTCAGGGACATGTTGTGTGTAAGGAAATGGAAAAAGTGAAGACCTGAGCAAGGAATGTCTCACAACACAGTGGCCATGCTGACACCTCTCCACTGTTGGAAATGCCTTCAGTGGCTGTGCAAGTGTCAGATCTGGCCCTCAGGGGTTTAATTTACTCTAAACTTTTGATTTACTTTTTATTTTTCCACAGTCCATGTCATGTTTGGAGCTATTTAGAAGAGTTTTTTTCCTGATTACATGCCTTTCATTTTGTTAGGTCCACCTTGGGAACAACAAAAACTACCCAAAAAAGGACAATCACACCCCAGGAGGAGTTTCGGAGTGAAGATGTAAAGGTGAGCAATCTATTATAGAGAATATTATGACAGTGAAATCAACATTGTGTAAACATTTATAATAAAAACTTAAAGGTGTATGTATGTCAAATAGTACAGAACAGAACGTTCCTTGATTTACTCTGAGCTTAACATTGTTTACTGAGGCTTACTGTAGCCTTGTCAGTTGAAGTTGCTTTCAACTTGAACTTTTTAAGATATTTTTAAACACATTCTTTTATGAACATTGTTTTTCATGAACGCTGTTTTTACGCACTTTTAAGTATTTTTAGCACTATCATAGCTTTTTTATTTTACTATATTCTTTATATCCTTTGTAATTTATTTGTGTCAAACCTATTCTTTCTTGCACTGACTGCAATACTGTGCAAAAAACAAAGAATACGCTTTAAAAAGGTCATAAAATTATTAAATTTAGCCACGAACAGCCACCTGGAAGACCTTCTAGACCCACCAAAACTCTCCCTATTCCATCCTTCTGTGTGTTTTTAGTTAAATATGTTTTAACTTGTACTGACTTTTGCTGCTGTATGTAAAAAATACAATAGCATAACATACATAACACATACACCGATCAGCCATAGCTTTAAAACCACCTACTCATATCTCCACTCACTGTCCACTGTATCAGCTCCACTGACCAAACAGGAGCTACACTTACAGACTGTAGTTCATCTGATTCTCTGTATACTTTATTACTCTGTTCTTTAATGATCAGGACCCCCACAGGACCACCACAGAGCAGATACTATTAGGCAGGTAGATCATTCTCAGCACTGCAGTGACACTGACATGGTGGTGTGTGTTATGCTGGTGTGAGTGGATCAGACACAGCAGTGCTGCTGGAGTGTTTAAACACTGCGTCCACTCACTGTTCACTCTATTAGACACTCCTACTACTTGCTGGTCCACCTTGTAGATGTAAAGTCAGAGACAGTAGCTCATCTGCTGCTGCACAGTTTGTGTTCCTCTAGTTCTTCATCAGTGGACACAGGACGCCGTACACAGGACACTGTTGACTGGATAGTTTTGGTTGGTGGACGATTCTCAGTCCAGCAGTGACACTGAGGTGTTTAAACACTCCACCAGCAGCACGGCGGTGTCTGATCCACTCACACCAGCACAACACACACTAACACATCACCACCATGTCAGTGTCACTGCTGGACTGAGAATGACCAGAGCTGCCAACCTTGGAATTTTTTTTTGAGTAGCAACTTCTTGCGGTGGAGCGACGCGGCACATCTTGGCATGGCGTGGCGCGGGGTCAGGTACATTAGCTGATCAGTATTGATTGAGTTCACATGCTGGCTCATCACAATTTAATACTAAGCACATAGTACCCACTTACTTCACCACCATATCTAGTTATTCAACATACAAGGAAAACATGAAGAAAACAAGAACTCTTTTAATGAAAAGGTAATATATTTCAGTTTTCTCTGCTTTCAAACACTTAAAAAAATGCAGTTTGAGCACGAAATGATGATAAACACGCACAAGGGACTTCTTTCTGTGTTCAGGGGAGGGATATTTACACACGCCAATTGTTAAAACTTGCAAGTTTAGATTTTTGCATCTTGAGTTTTTGAGCCCCTAGTTTTACATTGACAATTCACAATTCCCACACCAACAATTACATTTAAAACTGAGTTTAGCACCGTCCTCCCTTTAAAACCAGTCACAGTATGAAGATGGACCGAGAGGGAAGAAAACCACATTCGTCACTTTCATTCTGATGGCTCCCAGGCTCTCCGCTCGTTGCCTGTTTGATGAGCGCTATGATTGGTCGAAGTCTTCTTTTTCCAACAGGTTGCTGATCAATGCAGTTACACCCAGAGACGAGTTGCCTAGAGCGCGAATTCACAGACAGTTGAACTTAAAGCCATCAACGACTTTTCGCGTATTTTGAAGTGACAAATCGTAGCAGTGTAGTTTGATATCTAAATACGTATCTGCTACGCAAAATGCGTAAAGGTTGGCAGGTCTGGAATGACCCACCACCCTAATAACACCTGCTCTGTGGGGGTTCTGATTATTAAAGAACAGAGTAATGAAGTATACAGAGAATCAGATGAACTACAGTCTGTAAGTGGAGCTCCTGTATGGTCAGTGGAGCTGATACAGTGGACAGTGAGTGTAGATACAAGGAGGTGGAGTTAATATTATGGCTGATCTGTGTATGTTTGCAGAATGCGGCCAATTTGCATCTGAAATGTGGTACGCAAGTTTTATTACATCTCAACAAGTGTGTTACTTCAGGATTTTAAGGTTTTCAAGTTTGACTTTTTTAATGAAAACACAACAAGAGTGTTGATATTCAGTATACCTGGTGCATTTTCGCTATGTAGCCTGACTGTATATGTTGTTTCCTGTTTTTGTAGAAAAAGAGCAGTATTTCCTTTTGGATGGCTTGGCTTCCAATTTTAACGTTGGTCACTGGGTTGGTCACCGGGTTGGTCACTGGGTATGGATATTTCAAAGGTAAGTAGATATTCATCATTTGCATCCCAGTTTAACAAATTATGTCACCAAAGAGAAGATCTGTCATCGTAATCTACACCACATTGGATAAAGAGCTGAACTTGTGTTTTCTGTTAAGAACATAAGGTGAGCCATCATGAGCTGAGACTGATGCTGGTGGGTAAGACTGGAGCTGGAAAGAGTGCGTCAGGAAACACCATCCTGGGTGAAGAAGCATTCAGAGTCGAGGCGTCTCCAGCATCTGTGACTGCACAGTGCGAGAAGCGGAACAAAGTTGTGGATGGACGGAAGATCATCGTGATCGACACTCCTGGGATGATGGACACATGGTTCACATCAAACCAAACAGCCCACAGTGAACCTGAATGTATCTACCATCCTGCTCATCGTCCTCATGTGTTCCTGCTTTTGATCAGACTGGGGAGATTCACAGTGGAGGAGAGGAACACTGTGAAGTGGATTCAGGAGAACTTCGGAGAAGAAGCTGTGAAGTTCACTATGATACTCTTCACTGGAGGAGATCTGTTGGAGAGAAAACCTATTGAGAAATTTATCAGTAATAGTGTTGAGCTTCAGAATCTTGTAGATACCTGTGAAGGTCGATATCACGTCTTCAACAACAATCAGAAAAACAGTCATGTTCAGGTCACAGAGTTACTTGAAAAGATAGATTTGCTACTGTTTAGGTCTTTAGGCTACATTCATACACAGGAAGTGCACCAGAGGGTCCAGCATAACACTAGAGAAGAAGAAGAGAGGAAGAAACTAAATCTGATTAAAGAAATTAAATCAGAGGAGAGTCTGAACAGAGACACAATGGAAAGAATGATCAGACAGGAGGAGGAACTAAAGAGAAAACAGATGGAGAGAAAGTTAAGAGAGGAGGAAATGAGAAAATCTATCAGCAGAGAGACAGAAATCAGACAGGAGGAGGAATTAAAGAGAGAACAGATGGAGAGAAAGTTAAGAGAGGAGGAAATGAGAAAATCTATCAGCAGAGAGACAGAAATCAGACAGGAGGAGGAATTAAAGAGAGAACAGATGGAGAGAAAGTTAAGAGAGGAGGAAATAGGAAAATGGAACAGCAGAGAGACAGAAATCAGACAGGAGGAGGAATTAAAGAGAGAACAGATGGAGAGAGAGTTAAGAGAGGAGGAAATAGGAAAATGGAACAGCAGAGAGACAGAAATCAGACAGGAGGAGGAATTAAGGAGAAAACAGATAGAAAGGAAGATGAAAGAAGAGAAAACCAGGGACATTGAGACCAGAGAGACAGAAATCAGACAGGAGGAAGAACTGAAACGGAGGCAAATGAAAGAAGAGATGAAAGCAGAGGAGCTGAGAAAGATGAATGAGATGACAGTTAAATTGAGAGATGAACAATATAAAAACCAACAACTTCAAGCAGAATTGGAGGATACATACAACACAAAATTCTGGCTATGGGTCGTAATTGTTTGCACATCGCCTCTCTATCTGTGGATTTCCTTTGTACTGCTAGGAGCGGTAATAACTTTTAGCGAGAAAAAATAGTTAAATGATCAACCAGCACCAGAATCAAAGCGGCAAATAACATTTTTTGGTTACAGGTCTTTATACTTACTTGTGTTATTTTTTTTGTTCTGTAAACTGCATGGGCTTATCAGCTCATGTAGGTGAAAATACTCTGGTAGGTCAAAGTTACAAGTATCAAACATTTTCATTTTTTAATATACGATCAATCACAATACAGAATCTTCAATACAGAATGTTTTATGATAATGTGTAAAGCTAAGATACAAGTCTCTCTTTAAGTTAAAAACACGATGTCTTAAAATCTGAGGGCAGCTTTTTGGTCAGCTCTTCTTTGTGGGCGGGGCAGTGACCATGTTTTAGATTCTATATGACCAGCTTGTTAAGATCACACAAAAATAGATGCAGAGCAGGTGATAAGATGAGCTGTATTACCCGGTGTATTTATACGATTTTTTCTGCTGCAGACAGTCATCTTATTAACCAACACACTTCTTAGTGGAGTAGTGGAGAGCAGCGAGCTAGCAGTCCAGAGCTGGAGGTCAGGCGCTCAGATTACATCGGCCAATTAAAAAACAGATAGTATGAAGTTCCCGAGGGCACAACTTTCTAAACATCGGAGACCACAAGTTTGATATCTGGTGATGCTATTGCCATCCGTCGTCAGAGGAACTCTCTCGGGTAGGGTGGTCCCCCCCACTCCCCCATCACTGAGCATGATGCTGACCAACACAAGCATCTGTTAGCTCACATAACAGAATTGGAGGTTAGTATTAGAAGAAAGAAGCAGCGCCAGCCTTCACCCTCATAGTACTGGTAGTATCGTATGGCTGGGCAAGACCTAGCTAACAGGTGGAATCAGACATCTACCGTGTTGGGGGTAAAAAAAAATAAAGCAGCTATTAATGAGGACATCAAGCTGAAAATAGCTTCTTATTTGCCTCTTACTGCTTATTTTAGATGCTGTATTTTAAAACTACATGACTGGAATTTAAGTTTTCGTCTTTATTTTAAATTTATCAACACTGAAATTAGTATCAGGTGCCGGCCCGAAACTATGTAAACATATCCATACTCATATAAATGCACTGATACCAACATCCAATACCAGCTGACAGGGGTGCCGCCAGGGGGTTTGGGGCACATGGAGAGATATCACGTTGGGCCCCACCACAGACCACACCCACCCGGAAAATATAACAGTGTACAGACATGCATTCAATATTCTTCTTCCAGTGGTATTCACTATTTGATGCAAGGCTGATTCCCTCTTTAAAAAAATATGCTAAAGGCCATCTCCACCAGTTCTAATGTAATTTTGTTGCTAAAATTCATAAATGAAAAATTAGAAATTTAGCAGCAGTAACAGTTCAAGTGTAACCAGCCAGATGGTGGCGCTACAGGAAAGGTCAGGTTGCCAAATCAGATCAATCCATCAGTTGTTAGCTAAAGAAACTTACTGGTTTCACTTCACTGCAATGCAACTTGATTCAAGGTTACTTTGAATTTATGTAACTGTTAAATTACATTGCAGTCATTTACACTAACATCTCCTAAATTCTAAGTAATCTGCAAGTATGAAAAAACACATACTTGTATACAATGTAAAAAAAAGGTATTGATGCATCCAGAATTTTGAACATTTCAAGGTCTGTTGGCTTTGAGAAGAATTAATGAATTATTATATGTTGTAATATTGTGCTTTTAAAGATTGTACAACTGCAGACCCTTAGTATTAGTTTATCTCACAGTAATATAATATTGTGTAATATTGTCCTTTTTCAGTTGAACGAAAATATCTGTTTCAATATTTTTAAATCTTGCTTCTTACAAAAATGTGTTTTGCAATATCAAGTCATTAATAAACGTATTTGTTGCTGATTTGTACTACAGTTTTTTCCAGCCCCACGTCAAGTGAAGCCAACTTTAATTTTAAAGCACATTTAAAAGACTATAATAGCCAACTGTGTGGTATGATTTAACCCTCCTATTAGGTTAACAAAAAATTATATTCATAATGTTATGGTAGTAATTGACTTGTGCAGTTTAAATACACTCAAAAACAAGCAAAGTCTCAAGTCAAAATAATAAAATTTTATTATAAATTCTCTAAAGATTCAGAAAGATGAAATGTAAGAACATATGCTGTATATATATATTTATATATAAAACAGCTATTTAATAAACATTTTCTTCAGAAGGGGTAACCAGCACTTCAGACAACTCAAAGTTGAAATAGGTCAAACTGACCCATAACATAATAGGAGGGTTAAAATAAACACATAAAAAACATGTAACAAATGCTTCCACGAGATGTAAATGTACCTGTTCATCTACTGTCCATCTTCTCTGAAAAGGTCCATATGTGCCCGGCTACTTTTCTATAGTCCAGCTCTATTTTATGTTTTTAAGGGGTAGAGGCCTTTCAGCATTACTTTTGGTTTTTGTTCTTTTAACATTCTGGAGACAGTTCAATATCCATCTTTCAGTTCCAATAATAAAGAACATCCATTTAACATCAGATTATTAGTTTTTCCTAAATCTATTTTTTTTTAATATTTATCATTAAGACAAAGAAATCTACTTCTAGCTGCATTCACAGTAAAAGCTCCACATGTATGTTGAGTAGACACGCTCAGGCCCGTATCAGTTTATGGAGCTTTCAGCAGTTCGCACTCATCTGGCCAGGGCTAAGATGATGGGTGTGTCACACTTTCGGACTCAGTCTCCGTCCCAGTTGATTCCCAGGACTCCATTTCCCATAATACCCCTCACCCACAGGCCACCATCACATGTCCACCAATGTCCAATCACAGAATCTCTTCACTGAAGCAGTGTTAATTTTGACAGCAAATTTTTATTTAATTTTAGTCGTAGTCTTTTGACTAAAATGTCATTTAGTTTTAGTCATAATTTAGTCATCTTTAGCTTTAGTCTAGTTTTAGTCCACTAATTATCATAAGAATATAATCTAAACTAAATCTACGGTCGATTCAGTCGAATAATGTAAAGGGTATAAAATGTAAATGCTTTTTCTTCAGTTATTTAGTACTAAGTTAGTAAGTATTATTTTTATATACACTTACACAAAATGAAACATTTATTAACCAGTTATAGAATTTTATCAATGAAAGACTAATACACACACAAACAGATTTAACAACTGTCAGTAACCCCTCCCACCACCAGAGGTCTAAATCTCCGGAATTCTGACTGGATCAGCCTCACCTCACCTGGCCCCAATTAAGGCCTAGTTAAATACCCCTCCCATGCAAAAAGCAAGCGGGAAGTATTGCCAGTATCCTT
>CM038728.1:97993-183442 GCA_021613375.1 Megaleporinus macrocephalus
GGCCACGGACTGACCAGCACCGAGCGTCTCGATATGGACTCAGACGACCAGACCAGCACACTCCACCAACAACTCTGATAGTAGGTGACTCTATCACAAGATTTCTCAAACATCACACAGCCGTGGTTCACTCAGTTTCTGGCGCTAAAGTTAAAGACATTGCACAACAGCTTCCTGCTCTCCTTCAGAGATTTAACTCATTCATGTCGGATGTAATGACACCAAAGATCAAAGCACAGAACTGTTAAAAAGAGACTTTACAGACTTGTTGGTTTCCAGTAGAGGACTGTGGGGAATCAGTTTTTATTTCCGGCCCAATCCCACCACTGGGAGAGGGTCAGGGTATTTTAGTCGTATTTGAAACCTTCATACCTGGCTACAGAAGACCTGCCTCTCCTCTGGTCTGGCTTTATAGCCAATTTTGACCTGTTTTGGAACCGACCCTCTTTCTATAGACCTGACGGAATTCATCCAAGCAGGCTCGGCTCACAGATTTCAGGGCATAACATATTTTATAACCCAAGTTTCTAACCTTAGTTGACTGCCTAAAGATGATAGTACTAATTTAGTTTTTCCAATAGTCACTGTGTATAAACCTAGGACCAGCATTGTACAAAAACATAAGAAAGATAGAAATCATTTTACCAGTTTTATTAATACAAACAACTTAATATACATAGAGCCGTCTCCACTTACATTATGTCCCCTTATTAAACCCCCCATAGACCCTTTTAACTATCTTAATAGTTTTAAACTTAGAAAGGGTCTTGGAATTCTTCATTTAAATATTAGAAGCCGACATCAGAAACATAAAATGGATCAACTGAAAAATTTAAGTGCTCAGACTGATCCTGATATTTGAATCCTGACAGAAACCTGGCTCAGGCAGCCAGTAAGTGACGCAGATGTAGAATAGACAGAATATCACGAGGAGGCGGAGTAGCAGCTTTCCTAAAATCTAATATTGAAGTTGAAATTTTAAAGGCCATCTCTAAAGAAAAGTGCTTTGAGTTTTTAGCTCTAAAGGAATCCCCAAGAAAAAATGATAGTTTTATATTGTCTTAGTAGGGATCTACAGGCCTCCTTCTGCTCCATCCAACAGATGAATTAGCAGAGCTTTTATCTCACTATACAACTTTATTTTAACCTTTACTGGCTTTCTAATGCATCCAGTCACCTAAAAGAAGTTTGTGGGAATCTCATCCTTACACAGCTAATCACTGAGTCAACTTGGCCAAACTTAAACGACCCTTCCAAATCCACCCTGAGTGACTTAATTTTTTCGAATAGAACAGATAAAATCATTGCCTCTGGAGTTTTTGAACTTGGGTTTAGCGATCATTGTCCGATTGGATGCATTAGAAACAGTTCAAAGATACAAACAGGCTCTTGGATGGTGTTTAGAAGACATTTTAAAAAAATTGGATGAACAGGCTTTTCTTTCTGACTTAGCAGTGAGCAAAATTCATTTAACTTTTAACAGTTCAGATGTGGATGTAGCACTAGAACATTTCAGGAAATCATTCCTCTCAGTGGCAAAAAAGCTGTGAATAAGAGACAGATCTAGTTTCCTCACTGCTACAGTCAAGAAATAAAGCCTGGTCTATTGCCAGACGCTCAGGTGAACGTGAGAAATGGCTTGCATTCAGACAATTGAGAAACAGATGCACCTCTGCAATCAGAAAAGCCAAATCAGATTATTTTCTCAGCCCAATTTCTAATTCCTCAAACCCACAGGATTTCTGGAAAGCAGTAAACCTCCTCAAAAACAACCCTCAACAAAAATTCTAGTTGATAATAATTTGATCTTTGGCCAGCAAGAATTATGCCAAGCTTTTAATGCACACTTTGCTGCAGCTGGTCCGATATTTAAAAACACTGACATAAACCTGCCCATAGATGAGCCTACCATCACCACTACTGCTTCCCAGAATCAGGAGATCTTCACACTCCAGACCTGCTCCCCATACATTGTAGCTAAAGCCCTTTCTTCTATTAATCCTCGAAAAACAAAAGGTGAGGACGGTCTGGAGCCCAAACTTCTGCGTCTGGCAACCCCAGTTATTTTAGAACATATTACATATATTTTTAATCTTTCTATTTTATCCTGCAGAATTCCCAGTATCTGGAAAACAGCATGTTATTCCTCTGCATAAAGGAGGAGATGCGGCAGATAATAGAAATAATTATAGACCAATCTCAAACTGTCTTGTTTATCCAAAATTTTAGAATCCCTAGTAAATAACCAGCTCAAATCTTTTCTGTATGAAAACTCAGTCCTGTCCACGTATCAGTCTGGTTTCAGAGAAAGACACAGCTCCATCTCTGCGACCATGCTGGTTTTAAATGATCTTTATTTGGCTTTAGACAGGAAAACGTTCTGTGCTGCCATTTCTATTAATCTCACAAAAGCCTTTGATACTGTTGATCATGATTTATTACTAGGTTCCTTACATAAGATTGGTTTTAGCAGTAATGCATCCCTGGGGGCCCAGGATTACCTTTCTGGTAGGAAGCAATGTGTGTCTCTCGGTAACCATAAATCAGACCTACAGCCTATAACGAAAGGGGTTCCTCAGGGCTCAATCATGGGCCCAGTTTTATTTAATATTTTTATCAATGACCTCGCCGTCTCTACCTTAGACTCCAAATTACACCTTTATGCAGATGATTCAATCTTATACTGCTCAGCAGATTCAGCTCACGCTGCACTAGATAAACTCCAACATTCTTTTAACTCTTTACAGACTGCTCTATATAAACTTAAGTTGCTTTTAAATGCTAATAAAACCAAATTCATGCTGTTTTCCAGATTTTCAGATAGTGTTTTAGATTCCATAAATATTAATACCCTGACAGGATCTAGCATCGAGCGAGTCAGCGAATAGAAATACCTCGGCATCTGGCTGGATGAAAAACTCTCCTTTAAATCCCATATAAGCAAACTCGCCATTAAGTGCAGACAAAAGCTCGGATTCCTTTATCGGAATAAATCCTGTCTACCCACGTACGCTAGGAAAAGAATAGTGGAGGCAACCATACTTGCAGTCTGATTCAGACATCTGGTTCCATTCACCACCACTTGATCAGTTACTGACAATGTGAACATGAACATCTTCTCTTTGGCAGGTGTACTATGTGAGGCCAACACTGCTCTCATTGCTAAATCATTGGTGAAGACGTGATGATGAGGAGAAACTGCATTCTCTGCAGGTCAGTGCTCCACAGCCAAACACAGCCAAAAGAGTATAACTGAGCTTCCACAGAGGAACTATCAGGAACCCTTCTACACCACACAAATATTTGTTACTATTAAAAAAAACCATAAACTGCAATTCAAATATCACACTTTACTAAAAGGGCAGAACGGTCACACAGTGGGTAGCACAGCTATCTGACAGCCAGAAGGGTCTGGGTTCAATTCCCTGACTGGACAACCAGAGTCCTTTATATGAGGATATTCACCCGTACCTGTGCTTATCTTATGAGTTGGCAGCCCAGTAAGTGCTGGGATATGATCCCGGGACCCAGTAGGATAAACGGTGTAAAAGATGAATGATTGGTTCAGTAAAATCAGGCCATTCATCAAAACACTACAAAGGTACCCAGTCTAGTCTTGATCACGTTACATAGTAACATATTGTTATCGGTGACAGGTTTGACCTAAACATCAATTCAGACAAATCAGGCAATGAATCTAAACCCTGAGGAACAACAAAGAGCTGTTATCTATCTGTACACCGTCACTCAGGCTGCATATGACAACCACAGTGAACGTCAGTAACAGAAACTGAAAGGGGTTTCTGCAACTTTTTGAAAGAAGAGCTACATTAGTGCCCTCTTACCACAGGGCAAAAACACTTCTCCGCATCTGTGAACGAGCTTCCTGCGCTGCCGGCTGATCTACAATCTTCAAGGTTCGTACTTAACATGTTTTACTATCCAGCTAATCACGTTTATTACCAATTTAGTAATCACAGTCAACAGAGATCCGTCAAATAAAAAGTAGTTGTAGTTTATAACTCAAAGAACACAGAACTGAAATTCTGCTGCAGACAAACTCCGTGTGATAATGTTGTTTCATTTGAAGTTTGCAGAGTGTGGACCACTAGATAGGGGAACTGAGCAAAGAGTTGAGGAGGTAGAAGCCGGGGTGGTGTGGTCTTAATGGCAAGAAGGAGTTTCTCCCGAGCTTAAGTTATTTCATAACTCCATTTTGCGAAGGCAGGGAAGGGGAACTCTGCGATATTTGGAGTTCGCCAGACCCCAAATGGTTCAGCTTGGAGAGATGCAAGTTTCTCATGTGCCAGCCAAAGGTCTTTGAGAACGAATGTAGATGTGATGTGCCAGAAGGACCGTCAACTGAGGAGTTGGATTGAGTCGTCAGTGAGTCCCAAACCAGGGCATAGACGTGAGAAAGGCTTCAGAGAGGAAGTGGTGAGGATTGTGAAACCAGTAGCGTGATATGACAGAACTAAAGTCGGTCTGTCGCCGTCTGGGGAAGCCACAGTCTGAGGTGAGAGTTTAACTTGAGAGGATGTAAAAGGATGTTTTTCCAACGTGTCTGCTTTTGCTCTGTTTGATGTTGAGTGTTGAAGAATATTTGCAGGTAAATGGAAGTGTTGGATGAGACTGAATGTGATGTAAACTCCAAACATTTGAGAAAGCTGAAGAAGGCTAGGAGGAAAGTGGTGTCGAGTGTGGAGGAAATTGTATCTCAGTCAGATCTTGCATGGAGTGTCTGTAGAGGAAAAGAGTCCGAGAGTGATTTGAGGAACGATGATGCAAACCATTTACGAACTTGTTAAGAAAATTTATTTAGACCAAACATACTCGTAAGGTAGAGGAGCGGAGTGCTGTGAGCTGGCTGATGTTGAGAAGGTCACGTTATGGAGAGATCATCTGAAGAGAAGGTGATATGGCACAGGACCTGACCAGTAAAACAAAGTGTTTGAGGGGAGATGGCTGAGAGTTTTGTATCTTGGGCTGCAATATTAGTTGTTTTAGTTGTGGGTTTGGTACTGGAGGTACTGGTGTGGCTTGATCTGCTTAAGCAGGGCGAGTGGCGTGGGCTGGTGGAGGCGCCATGGTTCCTTAAAATAACTAGAGGTGGTGCTGTTTGTGAACTTCAGTGTCCAAACACTGCAAATGAATACAGGGTTCCCAGGAGTCATGGGATATCAGTGAATTCTGTCTGTAGGACCTAAAAATTGTTACTGGTTGTTATGGTTACTTTTTAAGCAGTTAAATCTTTTACGTTTTGTACAACTCAATGTCCAGAGAAGTTAGGACGAATGTGAATACTAACAGAATGTAATGATGTGCAAATCATTTAAACCCTACAGTTAATTTAAAAGACATTGAAAATAGTCATTAATTTAAAAATAAAATATTACTAAAAAGAATTTGAGAATCCAGACAGAATTTCTGTAACCAAGAACCAGAACCAGTACCAGCACTTCCCAACACCATCAACACAGTTAGGTAGAAACTAATTTTGGGGGGGAAATCATGGATCCTTTAGGCTTAAGAGAAGATGGAATATCAATTTTGTTATCAGCATATAGTTTAAAAGCCAGCACCTGTGATGGCATAGGTGACTTGCACATCGGTAAAGCTCCTTAATGCTGAACAGTATATACTGGTTTTGAAGCAACATAGGCTGCGTCTATATATATATATATGAAGATGCCCCCATTAATAGAATATGAAACTACGTAGTGTAATAATGTTACATCCCTACTAAGTTGTGTTACACATGAGATCCTGGTTCACTCCAGGCAACAGGGGTATATGGGGTTGTAATAGGAGTTACAAAAGATAAGCAGTAGAAAACTCTGTCAGTATGAAATAATGAAATACAATTATTCAGACTTCAGAAGGTTAAGTTGTTGTCGTATCAGACACCATCTAAAAGTTTATATATTACAATAACGCTACAATATTTAAGACCTCTTTCTAATTATTACACTATAATCTTTTTCTGTAATGTGCAAGTGCAAAATGGGCTTCTCTTTATTTTTGCCTGTTGGGAAGGAAATGAGTCATAAAATACAAACAAGTCACGCTCAAAAGCCCACCGTCCTTTTATATAAGACAATAAACACTGCAGCTGCTACATTTTCATATCATGTAATTGTTCCATTCCACTCATTCAGAGAGAAGCTAAAAGCCAGAGCCCACCTACCACCAGACAAACACCAACAAACAGAAACAAGAGTCTAGAGTGTTCTCTCTGCTTTCATTCTGGGTCATCCCTTCTTTTCCCAGACAACGTAAAGTTAACTAAATGTTGGAGCCAACAGACAGAGACGAACAGCAGCAGAACCAGAAATCACAAACACGTTCAGTTTCAGTAGTTTAGTAATTTCCAGCAGTGACATGTTTTGTTTACAGACAGAAAAGATAATGTTGGCGTGTCTTGTCTCGCAGAAGGAATGTTTACAGCTGTGTGTCCATCATTTGGCTTTGAGACTAACGTGACCATCAGATACAGAATGCAAATCCAATGTTAATGTAATTTATTATGTTTATATTATTTTAAACTTATATTGTAAGTATATACAGCAAAATATAGCAGAAATGATGAGAGTAATATTAGACTTGCAAAGGTTCTTGGGGTTCGTTTATCATGTTAAAATCACTCTGTAGTTCAGCACAGGGGTACAAACATAGCAACAGAACATAAAACCTATTCATTTCAATTATGAAGGAACTAGAGGTCAAAGTTCTTCAGCCCTTTGCTGTTTGTTGGTATGTGGACCAGAAAGTGGAATGTGGATGTCTGATACAAAGTAAGCAGACATAAAGCCATATCCACTTTTACTGACAACCCTTGAAAACCCAGTTACACTGAAGTCTCTAACTCAAGTCTTGGAGAACTTCTTTCCTGCATACTTTAGTTCTGACATGTACCCAGGTTAATCTGGATCTCACCCCTAATATAACTCTAGTACATTGGAACCAGCCAATCAGGAACTTGGGAAAAGGTTGCAGCAAGTGTGGCAAATTCTGGTTGGAACTTGGTTCTGCAGGATTGTAGATCTCACAGACGAGGGTTGAAACATGTTTAACTTGGTGTAACACTCTACTGGTCCTCCAAACGAAGGGAAAATGTTTTGGGCTGTTATCCTCAGCTGGGAAGTCTGGACTAATTATTATCAAATGCATGTGAGCACTTTTATATAAGTTTATGTAAGAATAACCAGCAAACAGTGTTGAAGTGTTGAAGCTGGTAACCAGTAGGCCAGTCAACATATACCTCAGTTATCTAAGTTTCATCTCGCATTTTTGAATTATCGAAGGCTTAAAAGCGACTTGTTATTTGTTTAATAGCTCAAAACTGTGCACACATAGTCTGCTGGGCTTCAAAGTGTTTTAATACTAGAACATAGAAGAATATGAAAATATAAAGATATAAATAAGTTTAATTTCAGCTGCTTTCAAAAGAACACTTGGTGAAAAAACAGAATTACAGGACAAAGTTGGGCAATATTTCTGAAGTGCATGTATCTGAATAACAACATATTCGAAATACAGCATGTTTGGTATTTGTAATTATTGTTAACAGGTGGGCTTCAGACCCCCTGACCTACACGATAAACAAACAATTGAACACCTGGAAAAGTGGAAAACATTGTCTTCCTTGTATTTTTACATGAAGTCCCTCAATTAAAGAAAATATATCTTAAATTTAAATTGGAAATGATATGTGGAACTGTGCCATCTTAAGTCCAAGAGCAGTAGGGAAGCTCAATCCTAACTTAGGCAGATACAACAGAAATACAACAAACAAACAAAGAAAAAAACCTAATTGATTAAATACAAGCATAAATAATAGTGCAAACAAGTACGCAGATGAAATGTCTGACCTGATATACTCATACAAAGTACATCACAGGAGGATGCAAAGTCTTCATAAATCATGTTAAAAGTGGATATGCTGATCTAGAACCAGTACTGCTTGTAGAACCCTGTGGATAATGTAGCTGTTCATAACTAAGAACGTATAATGCTTACAGAGGAAATAAACAGGGTGAGTTTCCTCTGTGTTGTGCAGCAATGCAGACCAATTAAGTTCACCCAACATTACCACAAGTACTGAAACCTGCTGGACGTGCCTGACTGACTGACTGTCGAACTAGTAGACATGAGTACTTTGATCTCTGAACCAGCTAAATTAATTCATTTTTCAGTCTAAACTCTCCACATTTCCGTTTGTTTTGGGTTCATATCTACACAGCTTCACCAGCGAGATGTTGGTCAGTGGTTTAACACGGACTGTTCATTGTAGAGAAACCTTCTAAGTCGAAACCAGGGAGTCGCAATATCCACAAACAACAATAAATCCAGTTGTAATGCAAACTGTATGTTTTCAAGTGTAATTTTGGTACAACAGTAGTACATATGGTAGTACATATGGTGGAAAGAATCTTTGGGTACTGTTTGGTCTGTGTGAGAAACAGTAATGCAGTGTAGCTGTAACTATCGATGTAACAGATCTGAGAGGGAACTTTTCACACATGTGGTTCATGTTCACCACAGTTTCTCTAGAGCGGGGCATTTCACACCAACCTGCTTTGAATAACAAACTACAACTACTAACAAACAACTTTTACCAAATTAGGTCATCTGTGTGAACTGGATAACTGGATGCCCAATTCTCCCCTACTGTACATTAACCAGATAGAACTACTAGCGTTGACTGAAAGAGTCAGCATTGTGTGAAATAGCTACTTTTCTCTTTGGCTTAGATACATAATCACTGGTGAATGACCTCTGGAGGCCTGGACTATCGCTGTTCGGTGTTACTGAATGCTGTCTAACAGATGGACTTTATAAGGTAAGAACTCAGCAGTACGTTTGTCCATTATTTCATATAAACGCCAGCATTTACCTGCAGCAGGTAAACAAATCCTTCAAAGCCTGCTCTTATGTAAAACATTTACATTATGTTTAAAGCTTTGCTGCTCTTTTTGGTCACCGCACTGCTTGTACAAATACACTTCCCGGTAAGCACTGACACTTAAGTCCTAAACTCATGGGTTAGTAGGCCAGGTGATGTAGTCTATATGCATATTTAGTATATAAACTTACTTCTTACTGGTGAGAGTATAACATTATACCTGGGCTTCAATCCTCTACATGGAACTCTTGAGGGAAAGTTACCTGAAGAATAAGCAAATCCAGTGAAATAAACTTCTCTGCTGTTAGTAATAGGGCATCAGAAGCAGCAAAGCAGCTGGAACTTGCAGCCCTGCAGTAGAAACATCTAGAAAGATCTACTGCAGAAAAACATACAGAGCTGTTCTGCAGTTTATGAACATCTCTGTGTACGAGAGATTTGTTAGGAGTGATTTGCTGTGAAATGGCTCACTGTAGAGAAACTTACTGAGTCTGATTTCTTTACAGTGGTGGTGATGAAATCCAGAGGTCACCATGTCTACAACATAAATCTAATTTTATTTACTATCCAAACCACCAACGAAAGTATATGTAATGTTAATAATATAATAATAGCTTTCAGAGACAGACTCTCACACCACTGTAAACAAGTCTGACTCAGTATGTTTCTCTACAGTGGAACATTAGACAGTAAACCACTCCGTAGGACTTTGTTTACATCTGAAAGATACATTTATGCAAAAAAGTCTCAATATGGCTGCTGGTTTTTACCTACACTTGCAGTTTATCAGCTACAGCTAGCATGTCATGTTAATGTTTATTCCTTTAATATACTTATTTATTGATTAAGATAAAGATCTGATCATGTTTTATCATTGACTAGAGTAGAAATGTTCTTACTTCTAAAGAATGTTCCAAATTTCTTGTTTTGGTCTATTTAATTTATATAAAGTCCACCAGGACTTTTTCAGTAATTAGACAAAGTGTCTCGTATTCCAGTGGTGCTCAGTCCTGGAGATCTATGTTTAAATACAAGACACCTGGATCTGATATTCAGATGATTCGTGAATCTGGTTGGAGCTAATTGTGATCTATAGGAAGTGTTTTGGGCACCTCTGCTGTAGACTTTTTGTCCCTCTGTCCCGTAAACGAGTGGAGGAGAATTTCAGTATTTGTTTATGAAGCAGCCGAACAGCTCTGCTAAAGGGTTTTCTTACTAAGCGTCCTGTAAACAGTAGAAGCTACACCGCAGAGCTCAGGCGTACAGCAGAGAACTTCCCAGTAGAAACACCAAGAAAAGCAACATGTCGTCTGGTCTTCTTTTCACGACGCTGTTGTTTAAGCGACTCTCTGTTCGCGGCGAAATTGGACGATCTGTTGAACACAAAAAACAAACAAATAAATAAATAAACAAATAACTTAACATGCAAAACAGCTACACAGTGATGTCAGTGGTATTTATCTAGGTTAACTGACCACACGAAACAGCAGACAGAAAATTTTTAAATGATTTTAATAATTTGGTGATTCATGAATACGTCCAGCTTCCGAATTTACAGACACTGATAAATATGACGTGCACTGAAACACCTTTTAAAAGAGAGTTAGTTAGTTAGCTAGTTAGTTAGTATTTACTTTTTAATGCCATGTCTGCAATTGGGCCGTGTTCATGGCAGGAAAGGTTGTTATCTGTACTTCATTTACTTATTTCAGTTTATTGACTTGGAGAAGTTATGTCTGTTGTCTTTGTATGTTTACTTATATGTTATAGATGATACGTTCCAGCAGTAAATGTTTTATTGTAATCTTGGTTTGGCATGTTGCACAATATGGGAAAGTTTCACCTTTTCATCAGGTACATGTGTGTTAGTCTAGTATGTCCAATGAGGCATCTTGTGTATACTGTCTGGCCCCAACAGTTTTCGAGGTAGTCTTCATTTTTGGCTTCGTGCAGTTTATTTGGTAGTGTGTTCCAGTTGTTTTGCCATTTGTCCTTGATATATGAGTTTATTGTAGGTTCGATGGCCACTGTTGGGATCTGGTACATTGGATCTGGTATGCACGTGGCCTTTTTTTGCTGCTTGATCTGCTCTCTTATTGCCCAAGAGCCCAGGTATCCCAGCATGAGACGATATCTTAACTGTGTTGTTCTAGATAATATACTTTTGAAGGTAAATCTGTAGCTTTGTTATGAATCACTGCACTCTGAGTATGAAGACAAAGATGTTATCTAGAGATTACGTGGCAGGATGGTCACCTTAACTGATGCCACTATTGCAGTTGACTGCAAAGATATAAACAGCCTTTCTCAGATTTGCTGATTGCACGTTTTCTTTGGTGAAAAAACTAAAAAAAACATAAGAAGTTCTGTAATAACTTTTACATGGATTAATTAAATAACAAGTGTTTTCTTTGTATATGACTGTCTTCAGTACATTAGAAAAGAATCTGAATTCTTTCAGCAGCACTATTGCACTGAATTGGACCCCTATTTGCATTATAAGCCACTAGTTCATACTTTTGTCTGTTTTTCTTAGTGTGTAAATAGTAAAATGGAGTGATTTTAAGAGGGCTTTCAAATCTCACAATCACAATAACTCCTAGTTAACACTAAGTCATATCATCAGCTGGATGTATGCAAGAGTGCACTGCAAATATTGTCCCTATGCAATGGACGGAGGACGTTTCTCTAATGTTAACCGTGTTCATTCAACACTAAACCTATTAGATTCTCTACACACATAAAGGTTCACAGTACCTGTAAGATTACCTCTACGTCTGAGTGTGTTGCACAAAGAAGCCGTGCAGCTATTGCTTAGGAGTATCCTTGAGTGCAATCATCATACACTCTTCCATTACCCCTTAAATATTCCCTCAAGCGTTTCATAGAGTTCCTTAACCATCATTTCCATTGGAAACGTTCGGTGGAGCGAAAACACTGCCTTACGTGGCTATTCATTCATGTAAACAGGTCTTTTATAAACAGCACAGCTTTAGTGAGGGATCTAATTACAGCCATAGAGCTGTTGCTTATAGAGCTGCACACCAGAGAATCAGCTGCGCAAACTCATACCATTTCGACTTGCAGCCTTGGTTCCTCATTAACAGTGAAAACGCCCTTTCATACCACAAACACGAGTACCGAGTAAAAACAATCCATGCACACCTTTAACAGCCAGGGTTAGTTTTATGTTTGTCCCAATTTCAGGAATAAAGCAGATATACAGTCCTCCATCAGCCTTCTCCACGTTACTGAGTTCGATGGAGAAGTTGCCGTTTTTCCACTCGTCTGGGAAACTTCCGACTCTGCCTTTGAATAATGGATCCTGTTCATTAAATGATGCTTTGCTGTTGATGATGTCGTACACAGTCTTGCTGTCTCTGTATCTCCAGAACACAGTCACTGCATCCGGCAGTGCCTGATCACTGTTTGAACATGGTAAGATGACGGCGTCTCCCACAAAAGCTTGGATCTCCTGCAGAGAACCTGAGAGAGAGAGAGAGAGACCAAAACACAGAAATTACAAGTAAGTCTGGCTTTGAGTTTTCCATGTGCTGATTATTTCTTGGAAATGTGTGTTCACTGAAGGACAGAAGGTGCTTACCTTTCTGTATGAGCAGCCAGAACATGTACAGAACAGAAACAGGTAAACACCTGAGAGAAAAAACAGAAAACTAATCATAAAAAACAGCAGGAGCTGAAATACTCGACAGAAACAGGTTCTGTTCAGGCTGATTATAATCTTGTTTTTATTTTGGAACATCTTCTGGCTGGCTGGATGTTGTTTGGGGTTGAGGCTGGTGGTCTACATCTATTATACTATGAACTTTCCATTTGCTTAGGCAGCATCTGTTAATGTTAGGTACGAGCCACTGTTAGTTGAGCCACTCCTAGTCATGAGATAACAATATGTCATATACATCAAACACGGGGTAATTATTACACGACCGCTTACACAACAGTCCATATTCCAAAGAGAAGGTCTAACCAAAGCTGTTAAACCAGTTACTCACATTCAGGGTTAAGACAGTAGTGCAGTCGGGGCCTGAAGGTTAGAGATCCGTGCTTGTGCTCAGTCAATTTATAATAAAAAAATGATTATTTCCTGTTTATTTGATGCAGAAAGCTAAAAATCAACAAATACATGTTTTTCCTTGTACGGCAAAGATATTTTTAGCTCGCTTTATTGGTCTAAACCTGATTTCTAGGGGTCTGTATGTGTTTTTTGTTTGTTCTGCTGCAAATAAACAGCAGTTTTTGTCACTTCAGCTACTTACTAGCTACGGAAGCTCCTCACGGACTACCTAGTTTAGCTACTCTGAGGTGTTTTGACCAACTAACCAGCTATTCGTGATCTAAATACAGTGTAATGTGGAATAAATCCTGCTTTGCTATGTTTCATTATAGCTGACCGACCAACTGAAGTTAATTACACTGATATTTGTTATTTTGTTATTTTGGGAGTTCCGGTTAGCATCGTTAGCTCCTCTGAGAGGAATTCCCCAAAACAAGGCCACACCAACATCAGCCATCATCATCCCTAGCATCACCTGGTACCTCTTACAAGATGCTTACCTCATTTTGTCCCTTTGGCTGTTAGTTTAAATAATTTATAAGAAATAAAACCAAAAAAAACACCTCCAGGCCTTAAATTGTGTTACAAATCCTTTAAGCAGCGCATGCGCATATAACGGTTCTACGTGACCTAAAGCCGGATAGTAAATATTCAGACAAATTAAAACCAAAAAATATGAAAAGTATAATTTTTCTGTCTTTTCTAAAACTAATAAATTATATCTAATTAATTCTGTTTGCTTTTAATTTTTAGAACCGCCTGTTTTGGATGACGGACCACATTCGTGTTTCAAGCTACAGGAGCACCGCTATGTTTAGATTCAGCTCCATATCCTGGTCACCGAAACACTTGGTGCTCAGCAGCTGTTCTGGTGTATTTATTATTATTTTAATACACTTGTATCATAAACTATGCAGCAGTAGGTCTAACTGTGCCAATATGTGGTGAACCTGTAGAGTAGACGGAGCTGATATGATATAAATGGACAAAATGATAAAATTCAAAGTAAAAGTCCCCAATAAAGTGAACAGTCAGTACAAGAAGCCTATTTAATTGTAACATGGAGACTTAATTAAGTTTTGGGTATTAATATGTCTATCTAATAGGCTGAACTCATGTGGCCCAAAGACTGCTGTGTTTTGACACATATGGGACTGTTCTTGTAGGTTTCAGGCAACATAACCTGAAGAGTGTCCCTGCATTAATACCCCAATTAAACCTGACAGTTAAGAGATGAGTAGAATCAGGAGTGTTTGAGATGGAACAATAAGCAGGAATCAGGCCTTCCAGGACTGGACTTCAGGGTGAAGTGACACAATCATGTAATCACCTGGATGTTTCTTAGTTTTAAGGGCTCATATCATGGAAAACTGAACTTTCCCCACTTTATAAGATTTAAGTTTTAACGTTCAGCATTCAATAAAGTGCAAAAACTACACAACTATGCTGCCAAAAGGTGACAGGAACCAACTCATTTACACATAACTGCCTACTCATGTTGAGGTTCTGCTTCTGAGGCAGCCTCTGAGGCTGTGAACAGACCGCAGGCAAATTGGATTTGTTTGTCAAATCAGATGTCATTCGTATTTGTGTGTCTAGGCATCACCAACCTGTCTTCATGGGTTGCTTTGGTAGCAACATAAGTGTCAGTAACTAGCAGATGTCAGCACTTCTGTCAGTCTAGATTTGACATCATCATTGAGGAGGTGGAACTCCACAGAATGGTGCACAGACACATTCCTCACACATCTGAGAATCTCACTTGGACACTGAACACATCACACCCCAACAAAAAAGCCCAACAACGCATCCATTTTCTCAGGAGGCTGAGGAGAGCCAACCTGCCACAACAACTCCTCTGCAATTTCTACAGATCTACAGTGGAGAGCATCCTGACCAGCTGCATCTCAGTCTGGTACGGCAGCTCCACTGCTGTAGATCAAGGCCCTGCAAAAGGTGGTAAAAACTGCCCCGTCCATCACTGCAGCTGTCCTTCCACCCATACATCTATCTATGTCAGAAGATGCCTTCAGAACAGGTGAGCCTGTACCACCAGATTCAAGAACTGAAACTGGTCGCCGCTGTCGCGAGACCATGACCACCATGCTTCCTGTTACTACCTCATACTGCAATATGCACATACACAGTCACTTTATGTACCAAGTATCAATATACTTACACCACCTGATTCTATTGTACTGTCTTTATTGTCTATAGTCTGTTTTATTGTCTATACAACGTATTGTATTGTGTATTCATTGTTTTTTCTGTTTAGCGTATTTGTATTATCTATTTATGGTTGTTGTTATTGCACCTTATTTTCTTGTCTAAATTTAATGTTTACACACCGGAGATGTAGCCTTACTGTATTTCATTACACTGTGTACAATAAAATTGAATTGAATTGTTTGTTGAAATAGTTAAAACACTGAAATCCAATTCGAGCATGCAGAGCATCCAGACTAAGACGCATCTGTTAAAATCTGATTGGAATTACATTTCAAACCACTTCTAAATGTGGTTTAGAATCGATTTGCAGAAAATGGACCTAAAAAAAGATTTTTTAGGGTCAGACTATCAAAAATTATGATGGACCTTAGATCAGTTTTGAAGGTACAGCAACAAAACCATGTTTTATTGTAAGGGATAAAGACAGGGGCTGGAAACTGGTCATTAATGGGGGGCATGTTTGGTACATAAAACCTGTCAAATGTCAAAAGTGGACCTTGAGGGGAATAAACAAAACACAGTAAACGTAGTAAACGTAGTAAAGGGTCATTTAACTGGTTATTTATTTATGAGTCCGGTTCCTTTTACTAGCAGAAGGTCAACCAGACACACTGAAGTCCTGCAAATGATTCAATTAACAACTTCCAGTTGACCTGAGCACGAGAGCCGAACTAACCTTCTAAACTCTGAAAACACGAGGAACCAAAACAGGGCGTCAACAGAAAGACGGTTAAGGACCCGGCATCGTCATACGATTGTAAGGACCTCCGTAAACCGCAGCTTCCCAAAAACAAAACAAAACAACACCCAGTGTGCTCGTACTGTCTGGAATGGAAATTCCAATTCACCAAAATTCAGCATGATTAGATTATCAGGATGGACGCAGAGATACTCACGGTTGGTTTCTCCGTTCTAGAGACAAGTCTAAGGGTGTGTCTGAAATCGCATACTAGTCAGTACGTACTGCTCCAGCGCCAGACTAGTAGGAAGTTTTAGTAGGCGAGTTTTAGTAGCCACACAAACTTGGACGTACGACGTCCGCCATATTGCCAGCGTCCTGTGACGCAAGACGTCAGACCACCACCGTAAAAGTCTCGCCTACTGATTTCACTACTGAGTAGTACTGAGTACTGAGGCGATTTCAGACGTCTCTTAGTCTGGCTTCCCATAGTAAAACCTTACCGGCTGCATGGAACTAAATTTCACTTGAGTTGCATGATGTAAAGCTTGAAACTTCCTGAGACAACTTTAATAAAACAGCCAATCTAAATGCTGCTGATGCATCATGTGATCATGTCTGTTGACCCAAATCCAAAAGACTGATCTCACAGGATCAGTGGAAAAGAATCTGGTCGACTGGACGATTGCAAAGGCCTAATTAATGTATCTTTTTAATTATAAAAAAGTTAGTGATTGTATGTTTGGGTTCTTCTAGGATAGCTTTACATGCTTTAATTATCTCTAAATAAAACATTTTTATCTCATACTATATGTCTGTATTCGCCCTCTATTAGAGCTCCTGTGTCTTTAAGCCCCGCCTCCAATGTCCTCTGATTGGCCAGCTCACCTACTCTGTTCTCATTCAAAAAATCTTCAGCACCAAATATAAGCAACAACAGGACCGTTACAGAGAAAGTCAAATGGGGTTATACACTAACAGTCAAAAGTTTGGACACACCCACCCTGGTTGTTCCTATTTTTACTATTTAATAGTAATAATATTAGTAAATAGTTGTGAAAAGATCAAAACTATGAAATAACGTATAGCAGGGGTATTTAATCAGAAGTCAGTAAGGTCCAATCAGAGGAAAGTTCCTCAGGCCAAGGTCTGGACCATATCTTGTTTACTGAAGTAGACTAGTATTAGCATCTTATACCATCAGCTACTGAAAGACAAACAAATTACAAATACTGTTCAATATATTTCAACAGTATTTATTATTTGAAATGCTGAACTAAATGAATTATTGATAAAACTTCAAATAAATGTTTTTTTTTATGATTTTAAGTAAAAACCAGAGCTACATAAAAAGTTTAATAAAGTTAGTAAAGTTAATAAAGTTAATAAAACGTGCAGTCTTCTTCTTAACTCAACTTCACATTTTGACCTGTTGGATTTACAGAGCAGTATTCTCCAAAACTGGGCGAGCAAATTTCGGTCCATTCTTGGTTAAACAATTAGCTTTTACTGTTGACTTTTCTTTTTTATTAGTGACCTCTGACGTATAGTATTGCACTTATGTAATTATTCCAGGTTTCCCAGAAAGTCTACAGTATTGTTAAGAGACGCAGCAGTGACCAACTTCAGACTAGAACACTCTACTTCAGCTAAATAACCAGCACAACAAAAACAAACACAACCCAATCAATAACACATACAACCAACAGTACTAACCGTATTTTGTTCTCCATCAGCTGGAAGACTCTGTGAAGCTTCTCTCCTGCAGCACAGCTCAGCCACCGTTTGTCTATCTATAATTTACATACATACAATCTTCTCCACTGTTCACTAAACTGTATGTCCTGAGGTTTTATCTTCAGGCTTTTCATCATGTTTTATTCATTAGTCTTTCTGCCTAGTCGTGTAAATAATATATGCGTTTTTTATTGTCTGTATCTGAATTGTGTTATTTATGTTGGGCTTTTTGGGTGTGAAGGTGATGATGGAGCAGCCAACGAGGGAGCTGTTTATTTGCGTCCAGGTTTAAATTATAGGCAGAAGCAGAGAGTGCAGTCACTCAACAAGTCA
Organism: Megaleporinus macrocephalus; assembly: GCA_021613375.1. NCBI lineage: Eukaryota > Metazoa > Chordata > Actinopteri > Characiformes > Anostomidae > Megaleporinus > Megaleporinus macrocephalus. The sequence goes on from CM038728.1 coordinate 115,952, forward strand.
GAAGTCAGTAGACTGGGTAACGTTCACGTTCACTACTAGTAGTAGGCAAGAAGGCGATTTTGGACGCCCCCCTAAGACTGGAAACAAAACAAATACTCAAAGGGGAGGCAAGGAACAGTTGGAATGGGGAGGAGCCACACACTAGGATCAGGGAAGAGGCATAACAGGAGGGAGGAGACAGGGAGGAGCCTGGGAAACCAAAACAAACAGAAGCACATGGAAATTATAGCAGAGAAAAGAGAGGCAGAGGGAGAGAACTGGTCCCAAGAACTGGTTAGTGTAAAAGTTAACGTCCACTACAGATAACTTTCTATAGTGTGTCCACTCCTATAGTGAGAAACAAGGAAATGCACAATCCCTCCTCTTCACTGTTCACTCCTTAGCAGTCTAGAAGAAACCTTCAGCATCAAACTTCCTCCCTTTCCTCTCCAAGAGCGTCTCCAGTGGTGGAAACAACACCAGTGTTAACTCTGGTTGTGTTTCTATATATATATATATATATATATATATATATATATATATATATATATATATATATATATATATATATATATATAAATCCTTAAATTGGCTACCTCTTCTTAAATGATCAGAGTCTTAATCAGCACTAGAGTCTGAAATACTCTAAACATGCAGATGTTCCTGCTAAACCACACCCCACTCAGGCCCTGTGTGTGCAAACGGCTTGCAGAAACAGGTTCTGCAGAGATTGTTGATAATCTCTCTTTGTGTGTATTGTGTACAACATACCAGCATCTTCTGTGTGCTGTTAGTTGAGCGTGGTGACGATAAGTGCTTTTAGGTATACATTCTTTTTCACAAGGGGTGCCTTTCACATCACGTTACAATTTAAGAGAGGGGGGGAGGGAGAAAGAAATAATAATAATAATAATAATAATAATAATAATAATAATAATAAATCAATAAAGATTGAACACTAAAAGACTTTCTACCCGTAGAGGAAAGCCTGGGTACAGCCAGATGAGTCAGAGAAACTTCACTCGTGCGATGGGACATAAGGATGAAGACAGGCAGACCGATAGGTGGGTGAAGGTCATGCAAAGCTTTAACAATCAACAGCAGGACGTTGTAGTGGACACAATCTGTAAGTGGTAGCCAGTGAAGCTGATGAAGGACTGAGACTCTGGCAGCAGAGTTTTGAATGTACTGAAGAGGGCGAAGAGTTTTAGATAGTAAAGCAGAAAACAGAGAACTGAGATAATCCAATCTCGATGTAATGAAAGCAGCACCAGGATCTCAACATCTTTCAAGGTAAGCAATACAGTCTATACAGTCTATACAGTAATACTGCCCATACATTCTTTACAGCCCATACAGTAATAGGGCCCATACAGTCTATACAGCCCATACAGTAATAGAGCCCATACAGTCAATACAGCCCATACAGTCTTTACAGTCCATACAGTAATACAGCCCATACAGTCTATACAGCCCATACAGTACTACAGCCCATACAGTACTACAGCCTATAAAGCCTATACAGCCCATACAGTAATACTGCCTATACAGTCTATACAGCCCATACAGTCTATACAGCCCATACAGTAATACAGTCCATACAGTACTACAGCCTATACAGTCTATACAGCCCATACAGTAATACTGTCCATACAGTCTATACAGCCCATACAGTACTAGAGCCCATACAGTAATACAGGCCATACAGTAATAGAGCCCATACAGTCTATACAGCCCATACAGCATACAGTTATACAGGCCATACAGTAATAGAGCCCAAACAGCAATACAGCCCATACAGTCTATACAGCCCATACAGTAATAGAGACCATACAGTCTATACATCCCATACAGCAATACAGCCCATACAGCAATACAGCCCATACAGTCTATACAGCCCATACAGTAATAGAGCCCATACAGTCAATACAGCCCATACAGTAATACAGCCCATACAGTCTATACAGCCCATACAGTAATAGAGCCCATACAGTCTATACAGCCCATACAGTAATACAGCCCATACAGTAATAGAGCCCATACAGTCAATAGAGCCCATACAGTCTATACAGTCCATACAGTCTATACAGTCCATACAGTCTATACAGTCCATACAGTAATACAGCCCATACAGTCTATACAGTCCATACAGTAACAGTAGTTTACTGTTTACATTATTGTTATTTAACTATTTTATTAGCATATTATTGGTTGTCATTGGTCACAAATTAGCAAGGTTTTTGATTAATGAACGTTACTGTGAGATGACAAACATCTGAACAGTCTGAAGAGAACTTTCACTGAACTTGAGCTTCACAGTTTCCTCACTGTGGAAATACTCTGTTTAGTGTAGAGGCATCTCTGAGTGAATGTTCTGATGTAGGACAGGTTTCACTGGTTTGAATGGGGTTAAGGCCCATCCGCTCTAAACTGAAGGGCAATGGCGCCATCTAGTGGACCACATCAAGTTTTAACGGTTTCTATCAGTGACGATCAGGAGTGCAGGCCAAACCATCCATCACCAGCACCCTGCTCTTCCACAGTCAGGTCATTGTAACGTGTAGAATATGGTTTCACATTGTCTTGTTGACGTACCTGGATAGAACATCTTACAGCTTTTATATATATAGTTCTACACGTTCTACACGTTCTAATATATATAAATGTATATATATTTTATACATGGCATTCAATAGTGTAATTAACCAATACAAATATACAGTTAGGGACGGCCAGGTGAAGCCTCATGAAGCCTTGAAGCTTTTCATCCAGCTGGTTCAAAAAAAGGTTAATTTCTCAAAGCTTCATGTGCACACAACCCCCCCTGCTGGTCAAAACCTTTATAGTAATTTCAGCTATTTTTAATGGCCTTTTGGCTGTCTTGCGACATTGTCAGCCTGAGAATAATCACTGCCAAGAATAGAAATAGAACACCTTCATTTGATTTACTGAGGTTCATTCAGCATACCCCTTCCAACACTACAAAAACATTCCATTCATGAGTCGGGCTATTAATAGATTACACTTCTAAATTCTGTTTATTATTTTCAGTTTGAAACTGGATGTTTGTGAACAGTCTGTGTTAAACCACTGGCCAACAACCAAGGGTCCTTTAGTAAACAATTGTTCTATATAGTACCAAAAGGGGTTCTGCTATAGTTCAAGTATAGTTTCAACTTCTAATCCTACAGAGTGTTTGTTAAGTACCTTTATACATGCTGTCTAAACCAAGGTACAACACGGGTCCAAGATCCCCCTACTAACCTCTTGTCTCAAAATCAAAACTCTGGGGTTTCCTTTGAAAAAAACTGATTATGATGTTATCATAATGTTCTTCAGGGAGAAGCAGACACTCAAACACAAGTTCAGGAAATATTAATTGTCCTTCTGCTTCATCTGCGATCAGTGAACTTCTGTCTTTGGTGGCTGGTCTGCCTCAGGGTGGCGCAGTACGAGATCATTACACTTACTTGGTCCTTCATAGCCTATAAACTGGTGTCTGGAATATCTCTGAAAATCTTAACTAGTCAGCATCTACTTAGACAGCTCGCTAGGTTTTGAGACAGACCCGTAGTCAGCGCCCAAAAATGTGAGGACGCCATGCAAAATCTAAATAATAATAAAATACAATGATGAGCAAATCATTTAAACCCTGTATTTAACAGAAAATACACTGCTCAAAAAAATAATGGGAACACTCAAATAGCACATCCTAGATCTGAATGAATAAAATATTTTAATTGAATACTTCGTTCTGTACAAAGTTGAATGTGCTGACAACAAAATCACACAAAAATCATCAACAGAAATCAAATTTATTAACCAATGGAGGCCTGGATTCGGAGTCACACGCAAAATTAAAGTGAGTGGAAAAAATTGATGTAATGTCCTTAAAACAAGTCTAAATGAGGCTCAGTATTGTGTGTGGCCTCCACGTGCCTGCATGACCTACCTACAACGCCTGGGCATGCTCCTGATGAGGTGGCGGATGGTCACCTTCTAAACTCCGCAAACATGAGGAACCAAAACTGCCCGTCAACAGAAAGACAGTAAAGGACCTGGCACTGTCAAATGATTTTAACGACCTCCGTAAACCACAGCTTCCCAAAAACAAAACACCACCCGAGTGCTCGTGCCAAAATTTCAGCATGGTTAGATCATCAGGATGGACGCACAGTTATTCAGTTAGGTTCTCCGTTCTAGAGACAAGTCTAAGTCTCTTAGTCTGACGCAGTGAAACCTTCCTGCCACTTCAGCAACTTCAGAGGCTCCATGTGAACATGTCTACTGACACCACTCCAAATGATTGATTTGCTGGTTGATTGGCGATGGAAAATGAGGCCCTCCAGAGGCAACATTTTTCATTCTAATGGACCAATTTGGCTTTTTTTCTGTGTTAATGATTGTATTGTTTCTCTAAATATAATATTTTTGTCTTATACTGTATCTGTATTCACTCTCTGTCTGAAGCACTCTGTTAGAGCCCTCTGATTAGTCAGGTCACCCACTTTGTTCTCATTCTAAACATCTTCAACACAAAATATGACCAGTAACAGGACCATTACAGAGAAAGTCAAATGGGGATATATACGGACAGTCAAAAGTTTGGACACACCCACCCAGGTTGTTCTTATTTGTACTATTTAAATAGTAATAATGTTATTATTACTATTAACAAGTGAATAATTGTGAAAAGATCAATACTATATAATAACAGGCATCGTCCCTGGTTTTCCCAGAACCTCTACACTATTATTAGATAAGAGACGAGGCAGAGACCAAGACCTCAGTATCTCACGTCGGTGGCTGAATAACCAGCACACCGATCAGGCTTTTCATCATTTTATTCATTAGGCCTTCTGCCTGGTCGTGTAAATAATTTATGTGGCATGTTTATTGTCTGTATCTGAATTGGGTCATTTATGTTGGGCTTTTTGGGTTTGAAGGTGATGATGGAGCAGCAAGTCTGTTTATTTGCACCCAGGTTTAAATTACAGGCAGAAACAGAGAGTGCAGGCACTAAACAAGAACCCTAAGGGTCTGAAATTGCCTACTAAGTCAGTAGGTACTAGATAGGAGCCAGTGCTAGAGCGCTAGAGTAGTAGCTGTTGCAGTACGTGAGTGTTTGTGACACTGACCTGCGGTTTTGTCTAAATCTAAATTTATATAATGCGATTAAACCGTTTCATGCCGTGAGTGGGAGGAGACAGTCGCTTGCCAAGAGCTTCAGCCTTTCATTGGCTACCTGCTCTTAAATGAACAGTCTTAATCAGCACTAGAGTCTGAAACAAACTAAACATGCAGATGTTCCTCCTAAACCACACCACACTCAGGCTCTCCGGGTGCAAACGGCTTGCAGAAACAGGTTCTGCAGAGATTGTTGATGATCTCACTTTGTGCATATTGTGAACATTCAGCATCTTCTGTGTGTTGTTAGTTGAGGGTGGTGATGATAAGCCTGCCCAAAGAAAAACAAGTATCTTCAAAATAGTAACTTTACAGGAGAGACCCAAAACAGTCTTTACTTTCAATGTAAATTAATATAAAGAGGTTTTATTAGAAGTGATTTTGGAGCTTGTCTATTGGTCCATTCATCCTGAAACTTTCACAGGTTATAAAGAGCGGCTGTCAAAATGAAATGATGTTATGCAACATCCGCTAAGGTTTACAACTCCTACACCCACTTACTACATGAACTATACTTTGGGGAAACACTTAAGTTTACTTAAGTACTTAAATAAAATTGTAAAAGTGTAGCATCCACTGCAGGCTCGTTCTGTTTGGTACTAATAAAGAGCTAAAAACAGCTTAAACATGAACTTACATAAAAGGAAGTGAAGTGTTTTTATTCTCAGCCAGAACCTGTGGGAGTCACTGGAGGCAGAAGAACAAGTTTTCCGCTAAAAAAAACAAAACCAAGCCTAAAAACGTCTGAGGTGAGAGTCAACGGTGGACTCTGAGTAAACATGCCTGTAACTGAACTTTAGACAGAAAATGTCACAAAGCAACCACATTAATGGTGCTGGTTTTTGATATTGATAGTATTCGGTTTAGAAAGCAGAAGAAATAAAAACGGTCAGATGAGTAACTGATATCCTCAAAATTCATTGCGTAGAAACCTAATGAGTCAGTGGTGGTCATGGTAACCTGGGGTCACCATCTCTACAACACAGATACAGACATTTTATTTATTATTAAAACCAGTTGTGAACCTTCAAATACATTTGAACCTGAAATCTAAAAAACAACGTCTCAAACATCAAGCAGCTTATTCATAAGCATTTTATCTAATAACTTTCTGTGAAGCAGCTTTAAGAGGATTCAGACGTCTGGTTCCATTCACCACCACTTGATCAGTTACTGACGATGTGAACATGAACATCTTCCCATTGGCAGGTGTGCTATGTGAGGCCAACACTGCTCTCATTGCTAAATCATTGGTGAAGATGTGATGATGAGGAGAAATTGCATTCTATGCAGGTCAGTGCTCCACAACCAAACATCTATTAAACCTGTGAGTACCTATTATCCCCTCCAGGGGGCGGTAGAGTATAACTGAGCTTCCACAGAGGAACTATCAGGAACCCTTCTGCACCACACAGTTCAGGTGTGCAGGTAAGACAGACCATGGAAAGCAGCGTTTATCATTATCAATACTTATTATTTACATATATCAACATAGCAGCAGCATATCCATACTTTCACTCTGTTCTTCAATAGTCAGGACCCCCACAGGACCACCACAGAGCAGGTCTCAAGTGATGGATCATTCTCAGCACTGCAGTAACACTGACATGGTGGTGGTGTGTTACTGTGTCAGTGTCTTGTCAAGTGGACAGTGAGTGGACACTGCTGACCCACCACCTGGGGGTCCTGCCCTTTAAAGAACAGGGTAATAAAGTATACAGAGAATCAGAAGAACTACAGTAGAACTACAAAGTGCTCCTATATGGTCAGTGGAGCTGATAAAGTTGTCACTGAGTGGAGATCAGTGTATACCTACATTAGTGCTCAAAAGTTTGGGATCACAGTGAAATGTTCTTGTTTTAATGGAGTATCTTCTTCCTTAACACAACAATGGACTGACGGGTCTCTAAAGAAAGTTGTTTCTTTCTGGTCATTGTGAGTCGGTCAGCAAGCCATCAACTACTGATCTTCAGATACTAAACTAACCTAGAATGTTGTTCCCTTTTATACTCACTTATTAGTAGAATGTTTTTCAGCTGTGATCACAATTGAGCAAAAGTGTCCTAACAACCAATTAGTCCAATAACATCCTTAACTTGGATTGGTGGTCGTACCAGGAGATTTAGACAGAGGACTGAGAATTACTGATAATAGACTATATGTAAAATAAGCCTCTATACAAAAATAGACTTTAATACAAACATTTTTATTCTTTACAATTGGGCCATTCATCAAAACACTACAAAAGTACCCAGTCTAGTCTTGATCACGTTACATAGTAACATATTGTTATCGGTGACAGGTTTGACCTAAACATCAATTCAGACAAATCAGGCAATGAATCTAAACCCTGAGGAACAACAAAGAGCTGTTATCTATCTGTACACCGTCACTCAGGCTGCACATGACAACCACAGTGAACGTCAGTAACAGAAACTGAAAGGGGTTTCTGCAACTTTTTGAAAGAAGAGCTACATTAGTGCCCTCTCACCACAGGGCAAAAACACTTCTCCGCATCTGTGAACGAGCTTCCTGCGCTGCCGGCTGATCTACGATCTTCAAGGTTCGTACTTAACATGTTTTACTATCCAGCTAATCACGTTTATCACCAATTTAGTAGTCACAGTCAACAGAGATCCGTCTAAGGTCAAATAAAAAGTAGTTGTAGTTTATAACTCAAAGAACACAGAACTGAAATTCAGCTACAGACAAACTCCGTGTGATAATGTTGTTTCATTTGAAGTTTGCAGAATGTGGACCACTAGATAGGGGAACTGAGCAAAGTGTTGAGGAGGTAGAAGCCGGGGTGGTGTGGTCTTAATGGCAAAAAGGAGTTTGGAAGTGGTTCTTCTCCCGAACTTAAGTTATTTCATAACTCCATTTTGCGAAGGCAGGGAAGAGGAATGATATTTAGAGTTCTAAACGGCTTGAGACTTGAAGCCCGACCAGCTTGGAGAGATGCAAGTTTTTCATGTGCCAGCCAAAGGTCTTTGAGAACGAATGTAGATGTGATATGCCAGGAGGACCATCAACCGAGGAGTTGGATTGAGTCCCTAACCAGGGCATAGACGTGAGAAAGGCCAATTTCTGAGAGGAAGTGGTGAGGATTGTGAAACCTGTGGTGTGATATGACAGAACTATATTGTGTGATAAAGTAGGTCTGTCGCCGTCTGGGGAAGCCACAGTCTGAGGTGAGAGTTTAACTTGAGAGGATGTAAAAGGATGTTTTACCAACGTGTCTGCTTTTGCTCTGTTTGATGTTGAGTGTTGAAGAATATTTGTAGGTAAATGGAAGTGTTGGATGAGACTGAAAGTGATGTAAACTCCAAACATTTGAGAAAGCTGAAGAAGGCTAGGAGGAAAGTGGTGTCGAGTGTGGAGGAAATTGTATCTCAGTCAGATCCTGCAGGAGTGTCTGTAGAGGAAGTCTGAGAGTAATTTGAGGAACGATGATGCAAACCAGTTACGAACTTATGAAGAAAATTTATTCTGACCAAACATACTCGTAAGGTAGAGGAGCGGAGTGCTGTGAGCTGGCTGATGTTGAGAAGGTCACAGTTATGGAGAGATCATCTGAAGAGAAGGTGACATGGCACAGGACCTGACCAGTAAAACAAAGTGTTTGAGGGGAGATGGCTGAGAGTTTTGTATCTTGGGCTGCAATATTAGTTGTTTTAGTTGTGGGTTTGGTACTGGAGGTACTGGTGTGGCTTGATCTGCTTAAGCAGGGCGAGTGGCGTGGGCTGGTGGAGGCGCCAGGGTTCCCTATAATAACTAGAGGTGGTCCTGTTTGTGAACTTCAGTGTCCAAACACTGCAAATGAATACAGGGTTCCCAGGAGTCATGGGACATCAGTGAATTTTGCTTGTAGAATCTGAAAATTGTTTCTGGTTGTTATGGTTACTTACAAACACCAACAAACAGAAGCACAAGAGTTTAGAGTGTTCTCTCTACTTTCATTCTGGGTCATCCCTTCTTTTCTCACACAATGTAAAGTTAACTAAATGTTGGAGCCCACAAACAGAGACGAACAGCATCAGAACCAGAAATCACTAAGACGTTAAGCTTCAGTAGTTAAAGTTATTTAGTAGTCAAAGTTAAAACTAATTTTTAAAGTTACTTTTCTCTTTGGCTTAGATGCATAATCACTGGTGAATGACCTCTGGAGGCCTGGACTATCGCTGTTGGGTGTTACTAGATACTGCTATCTAACAGATGAGAGCGAGAAGAACAGATGGACTTTATAAAGTAAGAACTCAGCAGTACGTTTGGAGTACGTTTGTCCTTTATTTTATACGAACGCCAGCATTTACCTGCAGCAGGTAAACAAATCCTTCAAAGCCTGCTCTTATTTAAAACATTTACATTATGTTTAAAGCTTTGCTGCTCTCTTTGGTCACCGCACTGTTTGTATAAATACACTTCCCGGTGAGCACTGACACTTAAGTCCTAAACTCATGGGTTAGAAGGCCAGGTGATGTACTCTGAATGCATATTTAGTATATAAACTTACTTCTGACTAGTGAGAGTATAACATTATACCTGTACATGGAAGTTGCTTGATGAATAAGCAAATCCAGTTAAATAAGCTTCTCAGAAGCAGCAAAGCAGCTGGAACTTGCAGCACTGGCAGCCCTGCAGTAAGAGAAACCTCTAAAGATCTACTGCAGAAAAACAAACAAAGCTGCTCTGTGTACGAGAGATTTGTTAGGAGTGATTTGCTGTGAAATGGCTCACTGTAGAGAAACTTACTGAGTCTGATTTCTTTACAGTGGTGGTGATGAAATCCAGTGGTCACCATGTCTACAACACAAATCTAATTTTAATTACTATCCAAACCACCAACGAACCTAAACGTGTCTAAACGAGAGTATATGTGATGTTAATAATGGTAAGATACAGATAGACATCTGTAATTATGCTATGTAACAGCTTTCAGAGACAGACTCTCACGCCACTGTAAACAATTCTAACTCAGTATGTTTCTCTACAGTGGAACATTACACAGTAAACAACTCCGTATGACTTTGTTTGTTTGTCTTAATGAATGATTAATTTACGCAAAAACGTTGGGAAAAAACTCTAAACACCCCGTTTAAAGACTGAAATTCTCAAAAAAAGCTACTGTTTTTTAACTACACTCACAGTTTATCAGCCACACCTAGCAGGTCACGTTATTGTTTATTAATTTTTTATACTTATTTATTGATTAAGATAAATATCTGATCATGTTTTGTTATGCACAAGAGTAGAAATATTCTTAATATTCTTCTAAAAAGGTTTTTGTCTTTTTAATTTATATAAAGTCCACCAAGACTTTTTCAGTAATTAGACAAAGTGTCTTGTATTCCAGTGGTGCTCAGTCCTGGAGATCTATGTTTAAATACAACACACCTGGATCTGATATTCAGATTCTGAAGGTGATGTTATTATGTGAATCAGGTTGGAGCTAATTGTGATCTACAGGAAGTGGTTTGGGCAACTCTGCTGTAGACTTTCTGTTCCTCTGTCCCGTAACCAGTGGAGGAGAATTTCAGTATTTGTTTATGAAGCAGCCGAACAGCTCTGCTAGAGGGTTTTATTACTAAGCGTCCTGTAAACAGTAGAAGCTACACTGCAGAGCTCAGGCGCACAGCAGAGAACTTCCCAGTAGAAACGCAAAGAAAAGCAACATGTCGTCTGGTCTTCTCTTCACGACACTGTTGTTTGTGCGCCTGTCCATTTTCAACAAAACTGGACAATCTGTTGGACACAACAAACAAACAAATAAATAAATAAACATGCAAAACGGCTTCACAGTCTTTCACTACAAAACTACAAGGCTAGCTGGAAAGCAACACAACACTGGTACCTAGTAAACGTGTTTTTAGGTCTTTTGTTTGTCCATATTAACTAACCACCCGACTCAGAAACAGCAGACAGAAAAAAGGTGGACACGTACAAGCAGGTTCTCTGGTGTGAGGTCTTTCGGAACACATATAGGTGGAGATGCAGAATGTGATGGTTACCCATCACCTGCAGAACACTATGGGCTTTGAAGGTTTTTAAATGCTTTTAATAATGTGGTGATTCATGAATACGTCCAGCTCTCAAATTTACAGACACTGATAAATACGACGTACTCTGAAACATCTTTTAAAGGCGAGTTAGTTAGCTAGTTAGTTAGTGTTTACTTTTTAATACCATGTCTGCCCTTTAGGACGTGTTCATAGCAGGAAAGGTTGTGATCTGTCCTTTATTTATTTATTTTATTTTATTGATTTATGTGTTGTTTCAGTTTTGTCAATGTGATGATGCTTTGCCGATTTCCCGTGAAGGGGTCGCGAAGACAGCGGGTAGTGGAAAGCGCAGTGGGGAAAAATACATTTTAATTAAAATAAAATTTAAGTTAATTAAGAGTTCATTTATGGTCTCTGCTGCTAAGATCTGGTGTCTTTCTCGGTTATAGACGATACATTCCAGCACTAACTCCTCATGTGCAATTAAGAGTCAACGTGCAATTATTTGTAAATACAATCTTAAGAGTTCTTGCCTTTATTATTTATACTGTATATACTGTACTGCTTATTTATCTATTTTTTGTACAGAGGGACTTGCTATCCCTTTGCTGCTGTAACACGAATTTCCCCCACTGTGAGACTAATACAGGATTATTTTATCTTAAATGTTTTATTGTAATCTGTGTTTGGCATGTTGCACAATATATCGCCTTTTATCAGGTACGTGTGTGTTAGTCTAGTGTGTACAGTTTATCATTTGGTGTGTTCCAGTCGTTTGGCCGTTTGTTTATAGTAGGTTCGATGTCCACTGTTGAGATCTGGTATGCATGTGGCCTTTTTTTGCTGCTTGATCTGCTCTCTCATTGGCCAGGAGCCAGCAGTGTCCTGGTATCCAGCATGAGACGATATCTTAACTGTGTTGTTCTAGATAGTATACTTTTGAAGGTATACCTGTAGCTTTGCTTATGCAGGTTTGCTTATGTTGTTATGAATCACTGCACTCTGAGTATGAAGACAAAGATGTTATCTAGAGATTACGTGGCAGGATGGTAACCTCAACTGATGCCACTATTGCAGTTGACTGCAAAGGTTCAAACAGCCTTTGTCGGACTTGATGACTGCACATTTTTGGGAAAAAATTAAAACATAAAATGTGCTGTGATAACTTTTTTCATCCATCCCACCAACTATGTGTTATATTCAGCAATTAAATAACAAGTGTTTTCAGTCTGCTTTGTATGTGGTGACTAAATCTCATTATGTCATTGACTGAATCTTGTGCAAGTTAGGTATTTGGACCACTTCATTTATTTTGATGCGATGTAGCGTATCCAGAAAAGATTTGAGAGCACTATAGAAGAATCTAGCTTCTCTAGATACATTAAAGATCACAGTTCCTGTAAGATTACCCCTACGTCTGAGTGTGTTGCACAAAGAAGCCGTGCAGCTATTGCTTAGGAGTATCATTGAGTGCAATCATCATACAGTCTTCCAGTACCCCTTAAATATTTCCTAAAGCATTTCATAAAGTTCCTTAACCACCATTTCCATTAGAAAAGTTCAGTGGAGTGAAAACACTGCCTTACGTGGCTATTCATTCAAGTAAACAGGTCATTCATAAACAGCACAGCTTTAGTGGAACTGGATTAAGAAGGCGTTTCTTTAGCAGAACCATTTCGACATGCAGCCTTGGTTCCTCATTAACAGTGAAAACGCCCTTTCATACGACAAACACGAGTACTGAGTAAAAAAAATCCATATACACCTTTAACAGCCAGGGTTAGTTTTATGTTTGTCCCAATTTCAGCAATAAAGCAGGAGTACGGTCCTCCATCAGTTTTCTCCACGTTACTGAGTTCGATGGAGAAGTTTCCTTTTTTCCACTCGTCTGGAAAACTTTCGACTCTGCCTTTGAATAATGGATCCTGCTCAGGAAACAATGCTTTGCTGTTGATGATGTCGTACACAGTCTTGCTGTCTCTGTATTTTCAGAACACAGTCACTGCATCCGGCAGTGCCTGATCACTGTTTGAACATGGTAAGATGACGGTGTCTCCCACAAAAGCTTGGATCTCCTGCAGAGACCCTGAGAGAGAGAGAGACACCAAAACATAGAAATTACAAGTAAGTCTGGCTTTGAGTTTTCCATGTGCTGATTATTTCTTGGAAATGTGTGTTCACTGAAGGACAGAAGGTGCTTACCTTTATGTATGAGCAGCCAGAACATGTACAGAACAGAAACAGGTAAACACCTGAGAGAAAAAACAGAAAACTAATCATAAAAAACAGCAGGAACTGAAATACTCGACAGAAACAGGTTCTTATTATAATTATTATTATATCTTATTATAATCTTGTTTTTATTTTGGAACATCTTCAGGCTGGCTGGATGTTGTTTGGGGTTGAGGCTTGTTATCTACGTCTATTATACTATGGACTTCCCATTTGCCCAGGCATTATCTGATTATGTTAGTTAAGAGCCACTGTTAGTTGAGCCACTCCTAGTCATGAGATAACAATATGTTTCTCTGCAAATGTAGGTTGGCAGCGTTTAAACCGCGCCTTGACATCAAACACGGGGTAATTATTACACGACCGCTTACACAACAGTCCATATTCCAAAGAGAAGGTCTAACCAAAGCTGTTAAACCAGTTACTCACATTCAGGGTTAAGACAGTAGTGCAGTCGGGGCCTGAAGGTTAGGGATCCGGTCTTGTGCTCAGTCAATTCATAATTTACATAAAAAGATAATTTCCTGTTTATTTGATGCAGAAAGCTAAAAATGAACAAATACATGTTTTTCCTTGTACGACGAAGATATTTTTTAACTCGCTTTATTGGTCTAAACCTGATTTCTAGGGGTCTGTGTGTGTTTTTTGTTTGTTCTGCTGCAAATAAACAGCAGTTTTTGTCACTTCAGCTACTTACTAGCTACGGAAGCTCCTCACGGACTACCTAGTTTAACTAACCGAGCTACTAACTCTGAGGTGTTTTGACCAACTAACCAGCTATTCGTGACCTAAATACAGTGTAATGTGGAATAAATCCTGCTTTGCTATGTTTCATTATAGCTGACCGACCAACAGAAGTTAATTTCACTGATATTAGTTATTTTGTTATTTTGGGAGTTCTGGTTAGCATCGTTAGCTCCTCTGAGAGGAATTCCCAAAAATAAGGCCACACCAACATCAGCCTTTATCCACAAAAGGTCCCTAGCATCACCTGATACCTCTTACAAGATGCTTACTTCATTTCATCTCTTTGGTTGTGTTAGTTTAAATAATTTATAAGAAATAAAACAAAAAAAAACTCCAGCCCTCAAATTGTGTTAGAAATCCTTAAAGCGGCGCATGCGCAAGTAACGGTTCTACGTGACGTACAACTATCAAAAATATCAAAAGTATAATTTTTCTGTCTTTCCAGAAATAATAAATTATATCTAATTAATTCTGTTTGCTCTTAACTTTCAGAATTACCTGTTTTGGATGACGGACCACATTCGTGTTTAAAGCTACAGGAGCACCGCTTTGTTTAGATTCAGCTCCATATCATCGTCACCCAAACACTTGGTGCTCAGCAGCTGTTCTGGTGTATTTATTATTATTTTTTATACACTTGTAGCATAAACTATGCAGCAGTAGGTCTAACTTTGCCAATGTGTGGTGAACCTGTAGAGTACACAGAGCGATAAAACTAAAATAAAAGTCCCCAATAAAGTAAACGGTCAGTACAGGAAGCTTATTTAATGGTCACATGGAGACTTATTGAAGGCCTGGGTATTAATCAGTATATCTAATAGGCTGAACTCATGTGGCCCAAAGACTGCTGTGTTTTGACAGATATGGAAATGTTCTTGTAGGTTTCAGGCAACATAACCTGAAGAAATCCATCTCAGAAGCAAAGCAGTGGTCAGGGTTGAGTCTCCCCGCATTAATACCCCAACTAAACCTGACAGTTAAGAGTTAATGAGTAGAATCAGGAGTGTTTGAGATGGAACAATGAGCAGAAATCAGGCCTTCCAGGACTGGACTTCAGGGTGAAGTGACACCATCATGTAATCACCTGGATGTTTCTTAGTTTTAAGGGCTCATATCATGGAAAACTGAACTTTCCTCACTTTATAAGATTTAAGTTTTAACGTTCAGCAGTCAGTAAAGTGCAAAAACTATAAAACTGTTGTTGCTGTCCAATGAAAAACACGTATCCCCATTTTTGTCGATTTCTATTTTTCTACATTAATTACATGCAGCAGTTGCTGTTAACATTGTGGGGGTATCTCATGACGAATGGACCAATAGAAGTGCTCCAAAACAGCTTGGAAAGAATTCCGGTTCCATTGACTTCCATTGAAAGTGAAGACAGTTATTGGAGATACCTGTTTTTCATTGGACAGCGACACTATGCTGCCAAAAGGTGACAGGAACCAACCCATTTACACATAACCACCTACTGGGCCTACAGCAGCTTCTCTACTCATATTGAGGTTCTTCCTCTGAGGCTGTGAACAGACTGCAGGCAAATTGGATTTGTTTGTCAAATCAGATGTTTTGCGACCGGGCATTACCAACCTGTCTGCATGGACTGCTGTCATAGCGACATAAGTGTCAGTAACTAGCTAATGCCAGCACTTCTGTCAGTCTAGATTTGACTTTGTCATTGTTTGTTGTGTTCCGAGTGACACAAAAGACGTTTTGAAATCCGATTCAAGCATCCAGAGCATCCAGACTGAGACCTTTCTATTAAAATCCGACTAGAATTACATTTCATACCACTTGTTTTTGTTGTTGATTTGTTTTAAAGGCACAGTTACAAAACCAGTTTTATTCTAAGAGATAAAGACAGACGATGCACGTCAGAGCGCTGTGGTTTCGTTTTATTTTTCTGGTTTTAACTCTAGTTTATTTGTTTTTATTTATTTATTTTAATTTTATCTTCTATTTATCATTTATTTATTTTATTTTATTTATTTGTACTTTTTATATTTCATATTTTTGGAACCGTGGTCCGCTACTGTTGGGTGCTTGCGCGGTGGAAGGCGGTCCGCTCGCCACACAGTTCAACACAAACTCCCGCTGAGTAACAGGTTCTCTGTGCTGGAGGAGCTGGAGGATGTTCTCATCCCTTCCTCTCCTGTTCACTCTCTGCCCACTCGAGTGAGCCCCCCAGCAGTTCACTTTACACCGAACCCACTATGGAAGGCTTCGGAGCAGCGGATCCGCCACCACACATCAAAGCCGCCCCGACAAGCCCCGCAGCCGGACACGGCCGAACAACAGAAACGCCGCTCTCAGCCGCTGGCCTTCCGCGGGACACCCTCAATGACCTACTCACCGCCGGTGAACAACGCGCAGCCGCCCATGCAGGCTGAGCACCTCATCTCCGGACACTGCTGCATGGCCTACTCGCAACCCAGCGCGGGCTGCTGGGCCACGGACTGACCAGCACCGAGCGTCTCGATATGGACTCAGACGACCAGACCAGCACCCTCCACCAACAACTCTGATAGTAGGTGACTCTATCACAAGATTTCTCAAACATCACACAGCCGTGGTTCACTCAGTTTCTGGCGCTAAAGTTAAAGACATTGCACAACAGCTTCCTGCTCTCCTTCAGAGATTTAACTCATTCATGTCGGATGTAATGACACCAAAGATCAAAGCACAGAACTGTTAAAAAGAGACTTTACAGACTTGTTGGTTTCCAGTAGGGACTGTGGGGAATCAGTTTTTATTTCCGGCCCAATCCCACCACTGGGGAGAGGGTCAGGGTATTTTAGTCGTATTTGAAACCTTCATACCTGGCTACAGAAGACCTGCCTCTCCTCTGGTCTGGCTTCTATTGCCAATTTTGACCTGTTTTGGAACCGACCCTCTTTCTATAGACCTGACGGAATTCATCCAAGCAGGCTCGGCTCACAGATTTTAGGGCATAACTTATTTTATAACCCAAGTTTCTAACCTTAGTTGACTGCCTAAAGATGATAGTACTAATTTAGTTTTTCCAATAGTCACTGTGTATAAACCTAGGACCAGCATTGTACAAAAACATAAAGATAGAAATCATTTTACCAGTTTTATTAATACAAACAACTTAATATACATAGAGCCGTCGTCTCCACTTACATTATGTCCCCTTATTAAACCCCCCATAGACCCTTTTAACTATCTTAATAGTTTTAAACTTAGAAAGGGTCTTGGAATTCTTCATTTAAATATTAGAAGCCGACATCAGAAACATAAAATGGATCAATTGAAAATTTTAAGTGCTCAGACTGATCCTGATATTTGAATCCTGACAGAAACCTGGCTCAGGCAGCCAGTAAGTGACGCAGATGTAGAATAGACAGAATATCACGAGGAGGTGGAGTAGCAGCTTTCCTAAAATCTAATATTGAAGTTGAAATTTTAAAGGCCATCTCTAAAGAAAAGTGCTTTGAGTTTTTAGCTCTAAAGGAATCCCCAAGAAAAAATGATAGTTTTATATTGTCTTAGTAGGGATCTACAGGCCTCCTTCTGCTCCATCCTCTGCAACAGATGAATTAGCAGAGCTTTTATCTCACTATACAACTTTATTTTAACCTGAACTGGCTTTCTAATCCATCCAGTCACCTAAAAGAAGTTTGTGGGAATCTCATCCTTACACAGCTAATCACTGAGTCAACTTGGCCAAACTTAAACGACCCTTCCAAATCCACCCTGAGTGACTTAATTTTTTCGAATAGAACAGATAAAATCATTGCCTCTGGAGTTTTTGAACTTGGGTTTAGCGATCATTGTCCGATTGGATGCATTAGAAACAGTTCAAAGATACAAACAGGCTCTTGGATGGTGTTTAGAAGACATTTAAAAAAATTGAATGAACAGGCTTTTCTTTCTGACTTAGCAGTGAGCAAAATTCATTTAACTTTTAACAGTTCAGATGTGGATGTAGCACTAGAACATTTCAGGAAATCATTCCTCTCAGTGGCAAAAAAGCTGTGAATAAGAGACAGATCTAGTTTCCTCACTGCTACAGTCAAGAAATAAAGCCTGGTCTATTGCCAGACGCTCAGGTGAACGTGAGAAATGGCTTGCATTCAGACAATTGAGAAACAGATGCACCTCTGCAATCAGAAAAGCCAAATCAGATTATTTCCTCAGCCCAATTTCTAATTCCTCAAACCCACAGGATTTCTGGAAAGCAGTAAACCTCCTCAAAAACAACCCTCAACAAAAATTCTAGTTGATAATAATTTGATCTTTGGCCAGCAAGAATTATGCCAAGCTTTTAATGCACACTTTGCTGCAGCTGGTCCGATATTTAAAAACACTGACATAAACCTGCCCATAGATGAGCCTACCATCACCACTACTGCGTCCCAGAATCAGGAGATCTTCACACTCCAGACCTGCTCCCCATACATTGTAGCTAAAGCCCTTTCTTCTATTAATCCTCGAAAAACAAAAGGTGAGGACGGTCTGGACCCCAAACTTCTGCGTCTGGCAACCCCAGTTATTTTAGAACATATTACATATATTTTTAATCTTTCTATTTTATCCTGCAGAATTCCCAGTATCTGGAAAACAGCATGTTATTCCTCTGCATAAAGGAGGAGATGCGGCAGATAATAGAAATAATTATAGACCAATCTCAAAACTGTCTTGTTTATCCAAAATTTTAGAATCCCTAGTAAATAACCAGCTCAAATCTTTTCTGTATGAAAACTCAGTCCTGTCCACGTATCAGTCTGGTTTCAGAGAAAGACACAGCACCATCTCTGCGACCATGCTGGTTTTAAATTATCTTTATTTGGCTTTAGACAGGAAAACGTTCTGTGCTGCCATTTCTATTAATCTCACAAAAGCCTTTGATACTGTTGATCATGATTTATTACTAGGTTCCTTACATAAGATTGGTTTTAGCAGTAATGCATCCCTGGGGGCCCAGGATTACCTTTCTGGTAGGAAGCAATGTGTGTCTCTCGGTAACCATAAATCAGACCTACAGCCTATAATGAAAGGGGTTCCTCAGGGCTCAATCCTGGGCCCAGTTTTATTTAATATTTTTATCAATGACCTCGCCGTCTCTACCTTAGACTCCAAATTACACCTTTATGCAGATGATTCAATCTTATACTGCTCAGCAGATTCAGCTCACACTGCACTAGATAAACTCCAACATTCTTTTAATTCTTTACAGACTGCTCTATATAAACTTAAGTTGCTTTTAAATGCTAATAAAACCAAATTCATGCTGTTTTCCAGATTTTCAGATAGTGTTTTAGATTCCATAAATATTAATACCCTGACAGGATCTAGCATCGAGCGAGTCAGCGAATAGAAATACCTCGGCATCTGGCTGGATGAAAAACTCTCCTTTAAATCCCATATAAGCAAACTCGCCATTAAGTGCAGACAAAAGCTCGGATTCCTTTATCGGAATAAATCCTGTCTACCCACGTACGCTAGGAAAAGAATAGTGGAGGCAACCATACTTGCAGTCTGATTCAGACGTCTGGTTCCATTCACCACCACTTGATCAGTTACTGACAATGTGAACATGAACATCTTCTCTTTGGCAGGTGTACTATGTGAGGCCAACACTGCTCTCATTGCTAAATCATTGGTGAAGATGTGATGACGAGGAGAAACTGCATTCTCTGCAGGTCAGTGCTCCACAGCCAAACACAGCCAAAAGAGTATAACTGAGCTTCCACAGAGGAACTATCAGGAACCCTTCTACACCACACAAATATTTGTTACTATTAAAAAAAAACCATAAACTGCAATTCAAATATCACACTTTACTAAAAGGGCAGAACGGTCACACAGTGGGTAGCACAGCTATCTGACAGCCAGAAGGGTCTGGGTTCAATTCCCTGACTGGACAACCAGAGTCCTTTATATGAGGATATTCACCCGTACCTGTGCTTATCTTATGAGTTGGCAGCCCAGTAAGTGCTGGGATATGATCCCGGGACCCAGTAGGATAAACGGTGTAAAAGATGAATGATTGGTTCAGTAAAATCAGGCCATTCATCAAAACACTACAAAGGTACCCAGTCTAGTCTTGATCACGTTACATAGTAACATATTGTTATCGGTGACAGGTTTGACCTAAACATCAATTCAGACAAATCAGGCAATGAATCTAAACCCTGAGGAACAACAAAGAGCTGTTATCTAGCTGTACACCGTCACTCAGGCTGCACATGACAACCACAGTGAACGTCAGTAACAGAAACTGAAAGGGGTTTCTGCAACTTTTTGAAAGAAGAGCTACATTAGTGCCCTCTTACCACAGGGCAAAAACACTTCTCCGCATCTGTGAACGAGCTTCCTGCGCTGCCGGCTGATCTACGATCTTCAAGGTTCGTACTTAACATGTTTTACTATCCAGCTAATCACGTTTAGCACCAATTTAGTAATCACAGTCAACAGAGATCCGTCTAAGGTCAAATAAAAAGTAGTTGTAGTTTATAACTCAAAGAACACAGAACTGAAATTCTGCTGCAGACAAACTCCGTGTGATAATGTTGTTTCATTTGAAGTTTGCAGAGTGTGGACCACTAGATAGGGGAACTGAGCAAAGTGTTGAGGAGGTAGAAGCCGGGGTGATGTGGTCTTAATGGCAAGAAGGAGTTTGGAAGTGGTTCTTCTCCTGAGCTTAAGTTATTTCATAACTCCATTTTGCGAAGGCAGGGAAGGGGAACTCTGCGATATTTGGAGTTCGCCAGACCCCAAATGGTTCAGCTTGGAGAGATGCAAGTTTCTCATGTGCCAGCCAAAGGTCTTTGAGAAGGAATGTAGATGTGATATGCCAGAAGGACCATCAACCGAGGAGTTGGATTGAATCGTCAGTGAGTCCCCAACCAGGGCATAGACGTGAGAAAGGCCAACTTCAGAGAGGAAGTGGTGAGGATTGTGAAACCAGTAGCGTGATATGACAGAACTATATTCTGTGATAAAGTCGGTCTGTCGCCGTCTGGGGAAGCCACAGTCTGAGGTGAGAGTTTAACTTGAGAGGATGTAAAAGGATGTTTTTCCAACGTGTCTGCTTTTGCTCTGTTTGATGTTGAGTGTTGAAGAATATTTGCAGGTAAATGGAAGTGTTGGATGAGACTGAATGTTATGTAAACTCCAAACATTTGAGAAAGCTGAAGAAGGCTAGGAGGAAAGTGGTGTCGAGTGTGGAGGAAATGGTATCTCAGTCAGATCTTGCATGGAGTGTCTGTAGAGGAAAAGAGTCCGAGAGTGATTTGAGGAACGATGATGCAAACCATTTACGAACTTGTTAAGAAAATTTATTTAGACCAAACATACTCGTAAGGTAGAGGAGCTGAGTGCTGTGAGCTGGCTGATGTTGAGAAGGTCACGTTATGGAGAGATCATCTGAAGAGAAGGTGATATGGCACAGGACCTGACCAGTAAAACAAAGTGTTTGAGGGGAGATGGCTGAGAGTTTTGTATCTTGGGCTGCAATGTTAGTTGTTTTAGTTGTGGGTTTGGTACTGGAGGTACTGGTGTGACTTGATCTGCTTAAGCAGGGCGAGTGGCGTGGGCTGGTGGAGGCGCCATGGTTCCTTAAAATAACTAGAGGTGGTCCTGTTTGTGAACTTCAGTGTCCAAACACTGCAAATGAATACAGGGTTCCCAGGAGTCATGGGATATCAGTGAATTCTGTCTGTAGGACCTAAAAATTATTACTGGTTGTTATGGTTACTTTTTAAGCAGTTAAATCTTTTATGATTTGTACAACTCAATGTCCAGAGAAGTTAGGACGAATGTGAATACTAACAGAACATAATGATGTGCGAATCATTTAAACCCTACAGTTAATTTAAAAGACATTGAAAATAGTCATTAATTTAAAAATAAAATATTACTAAAAAGAATTTGAGAATCCAGACAGAATTTCTGTACACAAGAACCAGAACCAGTACCAGCACTTCCCAACACCATCAACACAGTTAGGTAGAAACTAATTTTGGGGGGGAAATCATGGATCCTTTAGGCTTAAGAGAAGATGGAATATCAATTTTGTTGTCAGCATATAGTTTAAAAGCCAGCACCTGTGATGGCATAGGTGACTTGCACATCGGTAAAGCTCCTTAATGCTGAACAGTATATACTGGTTTTGAAGCAACATAGGCTGCGTCTATATATATATATATATATATATATATATATATATATATATATATATATATATATATATATATATATATATATATATATATGAAGATGCCCCCATTAATAGAATATGAAACTACGTAGTGTAATAATGTTACATCCCTACTAAGTTGTGTTACACATGAGATCCTGGTTCACTCCAGGCAACAGGGGTATATGGGGTTGTAATAGGAGTTCAAGCAGCAACAGGTTTCCACAAAAGATAAGCAGTAGAAAACTCTGTCAGTATGAAATAATGAAATACAATTATTCAGACTTCAGAAGGTTAAGTTGTTGTCGTATCAGACACCATCCAAAAGTTTATATATTACAATAACGCTACAATATTTAAGACCTCTTTCTAATTATTACACTATAATCTTTTTCTTTAATGTGCAAACAGAAACAAGAGTCTAGAGTGTTCTCTCTGCTTTCATTCTGGGTCATCCCTTCTTTTCCCAGACAACGTAAAGTTAACTAAATGTTGGAGCCAACAGACAGAGACGAACAGCAGCAGAACCAGAAATCACAAACACATTCAGTTTCAGTAGTTTAGTAATTTCCAGCAGTGACATGTTTTGTTTACAGACAGAAAAGATAATGTTGGCGTGTCTTGTCTCGCAGAAGGAATGTTTACAGCTGTGTGTCCATCATTTGTCGTTGAGACTAACGTGACCTTCAAATACAGAATGCAAATCCAATGTTAATGTAATTTATTATGTTTATAGTATTTTAAACTTATATTGTAAGTATATACAGCAAAATATAGCAGAAATGATGAGAGTAATATTAGACTTGCAAAGGTTCTTGGGGTTCGTTTATCATGTTAAAGTCACTCTGTAGTTTAGGACAGGGGTACGAACATAACAACAGAACATAAAACCTATTCATTTCAAGTATGAAGGAACTAGAGGTCAAAGTTCTTCAGCCCTTTGCTGTTTGTTGGTATGTGGACCAGAAAGTGGAATGTGGATGTCTGATACAAAGTAAGCAGACATAAAGCCATATCCACTTTTACTGACAACCCTTGAAAGCCCAGTTACACTGAAGTCTCTAACTCAAGTCTTGGAGAACTTCTTTCCTGCAGACTTTAGTTCTGACATGTACCCAGGTTAATCTGGATCTCACCCCTAATATAACTCTAGTACATTGGAATCAGCCAATCAGGAACTTGGGAAAAGGTTGCAGCAAGTGTGGCAAATTCTGGTTGGAACTTGGTTCTGCAGGATTGTAGATCTCACAGACGAGGGTTGAAACATGTTTAACTTGGTGTAACACTCTACTGGTCCTCCAAACGAAGGGAAAATGTTTTGGGCTGTTATCCTCAGCTGGGAAGTCTGGACTAATTATTATCAAATGCATGTGAGCACTTTTATATAAGTTTATGTAAGAATTACCAGCAAACAAAGTGTTGAAGCTGGTAACCAGTAGGCCAGTCAACATATACCTCAGTTATCTAAGTTTCATCTCGCATTTTTGAATTATCGAAGGCTTAAAAGCGACTTGTTATTTGTTTAATAGCTCAAAACTGTTCACACATAGTCTGCTGGGCTTCAAAGTGTTTTAATACTAGAACATAGAAGAATATGAAAATATAAAGATATAAATAAGTTTAATTTCAGCTGCTTTCAAAGGAACACTTGGTGAAAAAACAGAATTACAGGACAAAGTTGGGCAATATTTCTGAAGTGCATGTATCTGAATAACAACATATTCGAAATACAGCATGTTTGGTATTTGTAATTATTGTTAACAGGTGGGCTTCAGACCCCCTGACCTACAGGATAAACAAACAATTGAACACCTGGAAAAGTGGAAAACATTGTCTTCCTTGTATTTTTACATGAAGTCCCTCAATTAAAGAAAATATATCTTAAACATAAATATTGGAAATTATCATGAAACTGTGGCATCTTAAGTCCAAGAGCAGTAGGGAAGCTGAATCCTAACCTAGGCAGATACAACAGAAATACAACAAACAAACAAACAAACAAACAAAAAAAGCTAAAATGATTAAATACAGGTATAAATAATAGTGCAAACAAGTACGCAGATGAAATGTCTGACCTGATATACTCATACAAAGTACATCACAGGAGGATGCAAAGTCTTCATAAATCATGTTAAAAGTGGATATGCTGATCTAGAACCAGTACTGCTTGTAGAACCCTGTGGATAATGTAGCTGCTCATAACTAAGAACGTATAATGCTTACAGAGGAAATAAACAGGGTGCGTTTCCTCCGTGTTGTGCAGCAATGCAGACCAATTAAGTTCACCCAACATTACCACAAGTACTGAAACCTGCTAGACGTGCCTGACTGACTGACTGTCGAACTAGTAGACATGAGTACTTTGATCTCTGAACCAGCTAAATTAATTCTTTTTTCAGTCTAAACTCTCCACATTTCCGTTTGTTTTGGGTTCATATCTACACAGCTTCACCAGCGAGATGTTGGTCAGTGGTTTAACACAGACTGTTCATTGTAGAGAAACCTACCAAGTCGAAACCAGGGAGTCGCAATATCCACAAACAACAATAAATCCAGTTATAATGCAAACTGTATGTTTTCAAGTGTAATTTTGGTACAACAGTAGTACATATGGTAGTACATATGGTGGAAAGAATCTTTGGGTACTGTTTGGTCTGTGTGAGAAACAGTAATGCAGTGTAGCTGTAACTATCGGTGTAACAGATCTGAGAGGGAACTTTTCACACATGTGGTTCATGTTCACCACAGTTTCTCTAGAGCGGGGCATTTCACACCAACCTGCTTTGAATAACAAACTACAACTACTAACAAACAACTTTTACCAAATTAGGTCATCTGTGTGAACTGGATAACTGGATGCCCAATTCTCCCCTACTGTACATTAACCAGATAGAACTACTAGCGTTGACTGAAAGAGTCAGCATTGTGTGAAATAGCTACTTTTCTCTTTGGCTTAGATACATAATCACTGGTGAATGACCTCTGGAGGCCTGGACTATCGCTGTTCGGTGTTACTGAATGCTGTCTAATAGATTAGAGCGAGAAGAACAGATGAACTTTATAAGGTAAGAACTCAGCAGTACGTTTGTCCATTATTTCATATAAACGCCAGCATTTACCTGCAGCAGGTAAACAAATCCTTCAAAGCCTGCTCTTATTTAAAACATTTACATTATGTTTAAAGCTTTGCTGCTCTTTTTGGTCACCGCACTGCTTGTACAAATACACTTTCCGGTGAGCACTGACACTTAAGTCCTAAACTCATGGGTTAGTAGGCCAGGTGATGTAGTCTATATGCATATTTAGTATATAAACTTACTTCTTACTGGTGAGAGTATAACATTATACCTGGGCTTCAATCCTCTACATGGAACTCTTGAGGGAAAGTTACCTGAAGAATAAGCAAATCCAGTGAAATAAACTTCTCTGCTGTTAGTAATAGGGCATCAGAAGCAGCAAAGCAGCTGGAACTTGCAGCCCTGCAGTAGAAACATCTAGAAAGATCTACTGCAGAAAAACATACAGAGCTGTTCTGCAGTTTATGAACATCTCTGTGTACGAGAGATTTGTTAGGAGTGATTTGCTGTGAAATGGCTCACTGTAGAGAAACTTACTGAGTCTGATTTCTTTACAGTGGTGGTGATGAAATCCAGAGGTCACCATGTCTACAACATAAATCTAATTTTATTTACTATCCAAACCACCAACGAACCTAAACGAGAGTATATGTAATGTTAATAATATAATAATAGCTTTCAGAGACAGACTCTCACACCACTGTAAACAAGTCTGACTCAGTATGTTTCTCTACAGTGGAACATTAGACAGTAAACCACTCCGTAGGACTTTGTTTACATCTGAAAGATACATTTATGCAAAAAAGTCTCAATATGGCTGCTGGTTTTTACCTACACTTGCAGTTTATCAGCTACAGCTAGCACGTCATGTTAATGTTCATTCCGTTAATATGTTTATTTATTGATTAAGATAAAGATCTGATCATGTTTTATCATTGACTAGAGTAGAAATGTTCTTACTTCTAAAGAATGTTCCAAATTTCTCGTTTTGGTCTTTTTAATTTATATAAAGTCCACCAGGACTTTTTCAGTAATTAGACAAAGTGTCTCGTATTCCAGTGGTGCTCAGTCCTGGAGATCTATGTTTAAATACAAGACACCTGGATCTGATATTCAGATGATTCGTGAATCTGGTTGGAGCTAATTGTGATCTATAGGAAGTGTTTTGGGCACCTCTGCTGTAGACTTTCTGTTCCTCTGTCCCGTAAACGAGTGGAGGAGAATTTCAGTATTTGTTTATGAAGCAGCCGAACAGCTCTGCTAAAGGGTTTTCTTACTAAGCGTCCTGTAAACAGTAGAAGCTACACCGCAGAGCTCAGGCGTACAGCAGAGAACTTCCCAGTAGAAACACCAAGAAAAGCAACATGTCGTCTGGTCTTCTTTTCATGACGCTGTTGTTTAAGCGACTCTCTGTTCTCGGCGAAACTGGACAATCTGTTGAACACAAAAAACAAACAAATAAATAAATAAACAAATAACTTAACATGCAAAACAGCTTCACAGTGATGTCAGTGGTATTTATCTAGGTTAACTGACCACACGAAACAGCAGACAGAACATTTTTAAATGATTTTAATAATTTGGTGATTCATGAATACGTCCAGCTTCCGAATTTACAGACACTGATAAATATGACGTGCACTGAAACACCTTTTAAAAGAGAGTTAGTTAGTTAGCTAGTTAGTTAGTGTTTACTTTTTAATGCCATGTCTGCAATTGGGCCGTGTTCATGGCAGGAAAGGTTGTTATCTGTACTTTATTTACTTATTTCAGTTTATTGACTTGGAGACGTTATGTCTGTTGTCTTTGTATGTTTACTTATATGTTATAGATGATACGTTCCAGCAGTAAATGTTTTATTGTAATCTTGGTTTGGCATGTTGCACAATATGGGAAAGTTTCACCTTTTCATCAGGTACATGTGTGTTAGTCTAGTATGTCCAATGAGGCATCTTGTGTACCCTTACAAAAATGAAGTTTATTGAAGTGTAGCATTACTTTACTTCTTTTAAACTAAAAGGAAGTTAGTATGCTTTCAGTTTACTTTTGATGGACTTCTCAGTGAGATACTAAACACAGTCATACTTAAGTATGCTGGAGTTATACTGACAAGTATAGAACAGTCTAAGTATATTTGGTCTTTACTTGTACTTAATCTTTTGATTGAGATTGTAGAAGTAAGTATTCTTGCTCTGCACAAAAACATCCAGTACAATATTTATTTAAAATTTGATTTATAAAGATTTATAAAGATACTAATATGTTTATAATCTGAGTGTCTTGTTTATTTTACGTGTGTCCACTGGTGAGTAAGTAAACGTTGTTAAGTTCTATTTTAAGTAGAAAAAAAACCTTAAACCTAGTCATATACTTTAAAGTACAACAATAATATAAGCAGTAAATTATAAGTATTATGTTTAGTTCACTTAAAGAAAACTTACAAGCTAGTAAACTAACAGTAAACCCTTAAGATTACTTTTAGAGTAGTTACAGTACAAAAGATGTAAACTAGTTTATACTTGGTTTACTACTCTTACACTTAAAGTGTACTTAAAAGTATATTTTTAAAAACTAGAAAGTGGGCCAATTCAGTTCCAAGAAGTATTAAAATAGTACATATACAAGTGTACTACTAGTACAATGACATTAGTATAGTAACTGCATAAAGTATACTTAATAAAATTAACATTAAATATACTTATTTTCTGTAAGGGTAGACTGTCTGGCCCCAACAGTTTTCGAGGTAGGTCTTCATTTTTGGCTTCGTACAGTTTATTTGGTAGTGTGTTCCAGTTGTTTTGCCATTTGTAACTTTTACATGGATTAATTAAACAACAAGTGTTTTCTTTGTATATGACTGTCTTCAGTACATTAGAAAAGAATCTGAATTCTTTCAGCAGCACTATTGCACTGAATTGGACCCCTATTTGCATTATAAGCCACTAGTTCATACTAGTGATATTCAGAGTGATGTTAAGAGGGCTTTCAAATCTCACAATCACAATAACTCCTAGTTAACACTGTAAGTCATATCATCAGCTGGATGTATGCAAGAGTGCACTGCAAATATTGTCCCTATGCAATCGACGGAGGACGTTTCTCTAATGTTAACCGTGTTCATTCAACACTAAACCTATTAGATTCTCTACACATAAAGGTTCACAGTTCCTGTAAGATTACCCCTACGTCTGAGTGTGTTGCACAAAGAAGCCGTGCAGCTATTGCTTAGGAGTATCATTGAGTGCAGTCATCATACACTCTTCCATTACCCCTTAAATATTCCCTAAAGCATTCATAAAGTTCCTTAACCATCATTTCCATTAGAAAAGTTCAGTGGAGTGAAAACACTGCCTTACATGGCTATTCATTCAAGTAAACAGGTCTTTTTAATAAACAGCACAGCTTTAGTGAGGGATCTAATTACAGCCATAGAGCTGTTGCTTATAGAGCTGCACACCAGAGAATCAGCTGCGCAAACTCATACCATTTCGACTTGCAGCCTTGGTTCCTCATTAACAGTGAAAACGCCCTTTCATACCACAAACACGAGTACTGAGTAAAAACAATCCATACACACCTTTAACAGCCAGGGTTAGTTTTGTGTTTTTCCCAATATCAGGAATAAAGCAGGAGTACGGTCCTCCATCAGTTTTCTCCACGTTACTGAGTTCGATGGAGAAGTTGCCGTTTTTCCACTCGTCTGGAAAACTTTCGACTCTGCCTTTGAATAATGGATCCTGTTCATTAAATGATGCTTTGCTGTTGATGATGTCGTACACAGTCTTGCTGTCTCTGTATCTCCAGAACACAGTCACTGCATCCGGCAGTGCCTGATCACTGTTTGAACATGGTAAGATGACGGTGTCTCCCACAAAAGCTTGGATCTCCTGCAGAGAACCTGAGAGAGAGAGAGAGAGAGAGAGAGAGAGAGAGACCAAAACACAGAAATTACAAGTAAGTCTGGCTTTGAGTTTTCCATGTGCTGATTATTTCTTGGAAATGTGTGTTCACTGAAGGACAGAAGGTGCTTACCTTTCTGTATGAGCAGCCAGAACAGGTACAGAACAGAAACAGGTAAACACCTGAGAGAAAAAACAGAAAACTAATCATAAAAAACAGCAGGAGCTGAAATACTCGACAGAAACAGGTTCTTATTATAATTATTATTATATCTTATTATAATCTTATTTTTATTTTGGAACATCTTCTGGCTGGCTGGATGTTGTTTGGGGTTGAGGCTGGTGGTCTACATCTATTATACTATAAACTTTCCATTTGCTTAGGCAGCATCTGTTAATGTTAGGTACGAGCCACTGTTAGTTGAGCCACTCCTAGTCATGAGATAACAATATGTCATATACATCAAACAAGTAGTAATTTTTACACGACCGCTTACACAACAGTCCATATTCCAAAGAGAAGGTCTAACCAAAGCTGTTACACCAGTTACTCACATTCAGGGTTAAGACAGTAGTGCAGTCAGGGCCTGAAGGTTAGAGATCCGGTCTTTTGCTCAATCTTAGTCAATTTATAATAAAAAAATGATTATTTCCTGTTTATTTGATGCAGAAAGCTAAAAATCAACAAATACATGTTTTTCATTGTACGGCAAAGATATTTTTAGCTCGCTTTATTGGTCTAAACCTGATTTCTAGGGGTCTGTATGTGTTTTTTGTTTGTTCTGCTGCAAATAAACAGCAGTTTTGGTCACTTCAGCTCCTCACGGACTACCTAGTTTAGCTACTCTGAGGTGTTTTGACCAACTAACCAGCTATTCGTGATCTAAATACAGTGTAATGTGGAATAAATCCTGCTTTGCTATGTTTCATTATAGCTGACCGACCAACAGAAGTTAATTACACTGATATTAGTTATTTTGTTATTTTGGGAGTTCCGGTTAGCATCGTTAGCTCCTCTGAGGGGAATTCCCAAAAACAAGGCCACACCAACATCAGCCTTTATCCACAGAAGGTCCCTAGCATCACCTGGTACCTCTTACAAGATGCTTACCTCATTTCATCTCTTTGGCTGTTAGTTTAAATAATTTATAAGAAATAAAACCAAAAAAAACACCTCCAGGCCTTAAATTGTGGTACAAATCCTTTAAGCAGCGCATGCGCATATAACGGTTCTACGTGACGTAAAGCCGGATAGTAAATATTCAGACAAATTAAAACCAAAAAATATCAAAAGTATAATTTTTCTGTCTTTTCTAAAACTAATAAATTATATCTAATTAATTCTGTTTGCTTTTAATTTTCAGAAGCGCCTGTTTTGGATGACGGACCACATTCGTGTTTCAAGCTACAGGAGCACCGCTTTGTTTAGATTCAGCTCCATATCCTGGTCACCGAAACACTTGGTGTTCAGCAGCTGTTCTGGTGTATTTATTATTATTTCAATACACTTGTATCATAAACTATGCAGCAGTAGGTCTAACTGTGCCAATATGTGGTGAACCTGTAGAGTAGACGGAGCTGATATGATATAAATGGACAAAATGATAAAATTCAAAGTAAAAGTCCCCAATAAAGTGAACAGTCAGTACAAGAAGCCTATTTAATTGTAACATGGAGACTTAATTAAGTTTTGGGTATTAATATGTCTATCTAATAGGCTGAACTCATGTGGCCCATAGACTGCTGTGTTTTGACACATATGGGACTGTTCTTGTAGGTTTCAGGCAACATAACCTGAAGAGTGTCCCTGCATTAATACCCCAACTAAACCTGACAGTTAAGAGATGAGTAGAATCAGGAGTGTTTGAGATGGAACAATGAGCAGGAATCAGGCCTTCCAGGACTGGACTTCAGGGTGAAGTGACACAATCATGTAATCACCTGGATGTTTCTTAGGTTTAAGGGCTCGTATCATGGAAAACTGAACTTCCCTCACTTTATAAAGTTTAAGTTTTAATGTTCAGCAGTCAATAAAGTGCAAAAACTATAAAACAATGCTGCCAAAAGGTGACAGGAACCAACTCATTTACACATAACCACCTACTTATGTTGAGGTTTTACTTCTGAGGCAGCCTCTGAGGCTGTGAACAGACCGCAGGCAAATTGGATTTGTTTGTCAAATCAGATGTCATTCGTATTTGTGTGTCTAGGCATCACCAACCTGTCTGCATGGGCTGCTGTGGTAGCGACATAAGTGTCAGTAACTAGCAGATGTCAGCACTTCTGTCAGTCCATTTGACATCATCATTGAGGAGGTGGAACTCCACAGAATGGTGCACAGACACATTCCTCAGAGTTCACATATCTGAGAATCTCACTTGGACACTGAACACATCACACCTCAACAAAAAAGCCCAACAACGCATCCATTTTCTCAGGAGGCTGAGGAGAGCCAACCTGCCACATCAACTCCTCTGCAACTTCTACAGATCTACAGTGGAGAGCATCCTGACCAGCTGCATCTCAGTCTGGTACGGCAGCTCCACTGCTGTAGATCGA
Organism: Megaleporinus macrocephalus; assembly: GCA_021613375.1. Classification (NCBI taxonomy): domain Eukaryota; kingdom Metazoa; phylum Chordata; class Actinopteri; order Characiformes; family Anostomidae; genus Megaleporinus; species Megaleporinus macrocephalus. The sequence goes on from CM038728.1 coordinate 147,795, forward strand.
AAGGCCCTGCAAAAGGTGGTGAAAACTGCCCCGTCCATCACTGCAGCTGTCCTCCCACCCATACATCTATCTATGACAGAAGATGCCTTAGCAGAGTCAGCAGCATCAGCAGCATCAGCACAGACCACACACTGCCGCCACTTCCTGTTCCACCCACTGCCATCTGGCAGGAGATATCAGAACGTGTGAGCCTGTACCACCAGATTCAAGAACTGAAACTGGACGCCGCTCTCGCAAGACCATGACCACCACGCTGGACTCTAACATTCCTGTTACAGAACTTTATGTACCAAGTATCAATACACTTACACCACCTGATTCTATTGTACTGTCTTTATTGTCTATAGTCTGTTGTATTGTATTGTGTATTCATTGTATTTTCTGTTTGCCCATATTTGTATTATCTATTTATGGTTATTGTCTTTGCACCTTATTTTCTAAATGTAATGTTTACACACCGGAGATGTTGCCCTACTGCATTTCATTATACTGTGTACATGTATAATAACAATAAAGTTAAATTGAATTGAATTGTTTGTAGAAATCTGATTCAAGCATCCAGAGCATCCAGACTAAGACGCATCTGTTAAAATCTGATTGGAATCACATTTCAAACCACTTCTAAATGTGGTTTAGAATCAATTTGCAAAAGACGTGTGTTTTTTTTAGGGTCAGACTATCAAAAATGATGATGGATCTCTGGATCTCAGTTTTGAAGGTACAGCAACAAAAGCATGTTTTATTGTAAGGGATAAAGACAGGGGCTGGAAACTGGTCATGAATGGTGGCCATATTTGGTACATAAAACCTGTCAAATGTCAAAAGTGGACCTTGAGGGGAATAAACAAAACACAGTAAACGTAGTAAACGTAGTAAAGGGTCATTTAACTGGTTATTTATTTATGAGTCCGGTTCCTTTTACTAGCAGAAGGTCAACCAGACACACTGAAGTCCTGCAAATGATTCAGTAAACAACTTCCAGTTGACCTGAGCACGAGAGCCGAACTAACCTTCTATACTCTGAAAACATGAGGAACCAAAACAGGGCGTCAACAGAAAGACGGTTAAGGACCCGGCATCGTCATACGATTGTAAGGACCTCCGTAAACCGGAGCTTCCCAAAAACAAAACAAAACAACACCCAGTGTGCTCGTACTGTCTGGAATGGAAATTCCAATTCACCAAAATTCAGCATGATTAGATTATCAGGATGGACGCAGAGATACTCACGGTTGGTTTCTCCGTTCTAGAGACAAGTCTAAGGGTGTGTCTGAAATCGCATACTAGTCAGTACGTACTGCTCCAGCGCCAGACTAGTAGGAAGTTTTAGTAGGCGAGTTTTAGTAGCCACACAAACTTGGAAGTATGACGTCCGCCATATTGCCAGCGTCCTGTGACGCAAGACGTCAGACCACCACCGTAAAAGTCTCGCCTACTGATTTCACTACTGAGTAGTACTGAGTACTGAGGCGATTTCAGACGTCTCTTAGTCTGGCTTCCCATAGTAAAACCTTACCGGCTGCATGGAACTAAATTTCACTTGAGTTGCATGATGTAAAGCTTGAAACTTCCTGAGACAACTTTAATAAAACAGCCAATCTAAATGCTGCTGATGCATCATGTGATCATGTCTGTTGACCCAAATCCAAAAGACTGATCTCACAGGATCAGTGGAAAAGAATCTGGTCGACTGGACGATTGCAAAGGCCTAATTAATGTATCTTTTTAATTATAAAAAGTTAGTGATTGTATGTTTGGGTTCTACTAGGATAGCTTTACATGCTTTAATTATCTCTAAATAAAACATTTTTATCTCATACTATATGTCTGTATTCGCCCTCTATTAGAGCTCCTGTGTCTTTAAGCCCCGCCTCCAATGTCCTCTGATTGGCCAGCTCACCTACTCTGTTCTCAATCAAAAAATCTTCAGCACCAAATATAAGCAAAAACAGGACCGTTACAGAGAAAGTCAAATGGGGTTATACACTAACAGTCAAAAGTTTGGACACACCCTGGTTGTTCCTATTTTTACTATTTAATAGTAATAATATTAGTAAATAGTTGTGAAAAGATCAAAACTATGAAATAACGTATAGCAGGGGTATTTAATCAGAAGTCAGTAAGGTCCAATCAGAGGAAAGTTCCTCAGGCCAAGGTCTGGACCATATCTTGTTTACTGAAGTAGACTAGTATTAGCATCTTATACCATCAGCTACTGAAAGACAAACAAATTACAAATACTGTTCAATATATTTCAACAGTATTTATTATTTGAAATGCTGAACTAAATGAATTATTGATAAAACTTCAAATAAATGTTTTTTTTATGATTTTAAGTAAAAACCAGAGCTACATAAAAAGTTTAATAAAGTTAGTAAAGTTAATAAAGTTAATAAAACTTGCAGTCTTCTTCTTAACTCAACTTCACATTTTGACCTGTTGGATTTACAGAGCAGTATTCTCCAAAACTGGGCGAGCAAATTTCGGTCCATTCTTGGTTAAACAGTCAGCTTTTACTGTTGACTTTTCTTTTTTAGAGCATGCAATAGATCTGATTGGCTGAGGAGCGCCTCTGGTGATCTTACAACGCACGCAATTGGTCTGTGAGTTTACCGTAAACACAAGAAAAGTTCCACAACTTAAACTAAAACACTGTCTAAATTAAATAATTCTCAAGAGTTTAACGGTTTGGGTCTGCATTGGACAACGTCTGGGTCCAGACCCGGACCGGGGTCCGCTTATTAGTGACCTCTGACGTATAGTATTGCACTTATGTAATTATTTCAGGTTTCCCAGAAAGTCTACAGTATTGTTAAGAGACGCAGCAGTGACCAACTTCAGACTAGAACACTCTACTTCAGCTAAATAACCAGCACAACAAAAACAAACACAACCCAATCAATAACACATACAACCAACAGTACTAACCGTATTTTGTTCTCCATCAGCTGGAAGACTCTGTGAAGCTTCTCTCCTGCAGCACAGCTCAGCCACCGTTTGTCTATCTATAATTTACATAATAATCTTCTCCACTGTTCACTAAACTGCATGTCCTGAGGTTTTATCTTCAGGCTTTTCATCATGTTTTATTCATTAGTCTTCCTGCCTAGTCGTGTAAATAATATATGAGTTTTTTATTGTCTGTATCTGAATTGTGTTATTTATGTTGGGCTTTTTGGGTGTGAAGGTGATGATGGAGCAGCCGGCGAGGGAGCTGTTTATTTGCGTCCAGGTTTAAATTATAGGCAGAAGCAGAGAGTGCAGTCACTCAACAAGTCAGAAGTCAGTAGACTGGGTAACGTTCACGTTCACTACTAGTAGTAGGCAAGTAGGCGATTTTGGACGCCCCCCTAAGACTGGAAACAAAACAAATACTCAAAGGGGAGGCAAGGAACAGCTGGAATGGGGAGGAGCCACACACTAGGATCAGGGAAGAGGCATAACAGGAGGGAGGAGACAGGGAGGAGCCTGGGAAACCAAAACAAACAGAAGCACATGGAAATGACAGCAGAGAAAAGAGAGGCAGAGGGAGAGAACTGGTCCCAAGAACTGGTTAGTGTAAAAGTTAACGTCCACTACAGATAACTTTCTATAGTGTGTCCACTCCTATAGTGAGAAACAAGGAAATGCACAATCCCTCCTCTTCACTGTTCACTCCTTAGCAGTCTAGAAGAAACCTTCAGCATCAAACTTCCTCCCTTTCCTCTTCAAGAGCGTCTCCAGTGGTGGAACCAACACCAGTGTTAACTCTGGTTGTGTTTCTATATATATATATATATATATATATATATATATATATATATATATATATATATATATATATATATATATATATAAATCCTTAAATTGGCTACCTCTTCTTAAATGATCAGAGTCTTAATCAGCACTAGAGTCTGAAATACTCTAAACATGCAGATGTTCCTGCTAAACCACACCCCACTCAGGCCCTGTGTGTGCAAACGGCTTGCAGAAACAGGTTCTGCAGAGATTGTTGATAATCTCTCTTTGTGTGTATTGTGTACAGCATACCAGCATCTTCTGTGTGCTGTTAGTTGAGCGTGGTGACAATAAGTGCTTTTAGGTATACATTCTTTTTCACAAGGGGTGCCTTTCACATCACGTTACAATTTAAGAGAGGGGGGGAGGGAGAAAGAAATAATAATAATAATAATAATAATAATAATAATAAATCAATAAAGATTGAACACTAAAAGACTTTCTACCCGTAGAGGAAAGCCTGGGTACAGCCAGATGACCAGAGTCAGAGAAACTTCACTCGTGCGATGGGACATAAGGATGAAGACAGGCAGACCGATAGGTGGGTGAAGGTCATGCAAAGCTTTAACAATCAACAGCAGGACGTTGTAGTGGACACAATCTGTAAGTGGTAGCCAGTGAAGCTGATGAAGGACTGAGACTCTGGCAGCAGAGTTTTGAATGTACTGAAGAGGGCGAAGACAGTCTATACAGTCCATACAGTAATACAGCCCATACAGTCTATACAGTATATACAATCTATACAGCCCATACAGTAATACTGCCCATACAGTCTATACAGCATATACAGTCTATACAGTCCATACAGTAATACAGCCCATACAGTAATACTGCCCATACAGTAATACTGTCCATACAGTCTATACAGCCCATACAGTAATAGAGCCCATACAGTAATACAGGCCATACAGCATACAGTTATACAGGCCATACAGTAATAGAGCCCAAACAGCAATAAGGCCCATACAGTCTATACAGCCCATACAGTAATAGAGACCATACAGTCTATACAGCCCATACAGCAATACAGCCCATAGAGTCTATACAGCCCATACAGTAATAGAGCCCATACAGTCAATACAGCCCATACAGTAATACAGCCCATACAGTCTATACAGCCCATACAGTAATACAGCCCATACAGTCTATACAGCCCATACAGTAATAGAGCCCATACAGTCAATACAGCCCATACAGTCTATACAGTCCATACAGTAATACAGCCCATACAGTCTATACAGCCCATACAGTAATAGAGCCCATACAGTACTACAGTCCATAGAGTAATACAGCCCACGCAGTAATACAGCCCATACTGTCTATACAGCCCATACAGTCTATACAGTCCATACAGTCTATACAGTCCATACAGTAATACAGCCCATACAGTCTATACAGTCCATACAGTACTACAGTCCATACAGTCTATACAGCCCATACAGTCTATACAGTCCATACAGTACTACAGCCCATGCAGTAACAGTAGTTTACTGTTTACATTATTGTTATATAACTATTTTATTAGTATATTATTGGTTGTCAACCTAATGAGTCAGTGGTGGTCATGGTAAACTGGGGTCACCATCTCTACAACACAGATACAGACATTTTATTTATTATTAAAACCAGTAGTGAACCTTCAAATACATTTGAACCTGAAATCTAAAAAACAACGTCTCAAACATCAAGCATTCATAACCATTTTATCTAATGACTTTCTGTGAAGCAGCTTTAAGAGGATTCAGACTTCTGGTTCCATTCACCACCACTTGATCAGTTACTGACGATGTGAACATGAACATCTTCTCTTTGGCAGGTGTACTATGTGAGGCCAACACTGCTCTCACTGCTAAATCATTGGTGAAGATGTGATGACGAGGAGAAACTGCATTCTCTGCAGGTCAGTGCTCCACAGCCAAACGTCTATTAAACCTGTGAGTACCAATTATCCCCTCCAGGGGGCGGTAGGAACCCTTCTGCACCACACAGTTCAGGTGTGCAGGTAAGACAGACCATGGAAAGCAGCGTTTATCATTATCAATACTTATTATTTACATATATCAACATAGCAGCAGCATATCCATACTTTCACTCTGTTCTTCAATAGTCAGGACCCCCACAGGACCACCACAGAGCAGGTATCAAGTGATGGATCATCCTCAGCACTGACATGGTGGTGGTGTGTTACTGTGTCAGTGTTTTGTTAAGTGGACAGTGAGTGGACACTGCTGACCCACCACCTGGGGGTCCTGACCTTTAAAGAACAGGGTAATAAAGTATACAGAGAATCAGAAGAACTACAGTAGAACTACAAAGTGCTCCTATATGGTCAGTGGAGCTGATACAGTTGTTACTGAGTGGAGATCAGTGTATACCTACATTAGTGCTCAAAAGTTTGGGATCACAGTGAAATGTTCTTGTTTTAATGGAGTATCTTCTTCCTTAACACAACAATGGACTGACGGGTCTCTAAAGAAAGTTGTTTCTTTCTGGTCATTGTGAGTCGGTCAGCAAGCCATCAACTGCTGATCTTCAGATACTAAACTAACCTAGAATGTTGTTCCCTTTTATACTCACTTATTAGTAGAATGTTTTTCAGCTGTGATCACAATTGAGCAAAAGTGTCCTAACAACCAATTAGTCCAATAACATCCTTAACTTGGATTGGCGGCCGTACCAGGAGATTTAGACAGAGGACTGAGAATTACTGATAATAGGACTATATGTAAAATAAGCCTCTATACAAAAATAGACTTTAATACAAACATTTTTATTCTTTACAATTAGGCCATTCATCAAAACACTACAAAGGTACCCAGTCTAGTCTTGATCACGTTACATAGTAACATATTGTTATCGGTGACAGGTTTGACCTAAACATCAATTCAGACAAATCAGGCAATGAATCTAAACCCTGAGGAACAACAAAGAGCTGTTATCTAGCTGTACACCGTCACTCAGGCTGCATATGACAACCACAGTGAACGTCAGTAACAGAAACTGAAAGGGGTTTCTGCAACTTTTTGAAAGAAGAGCTACATTAGTGCCCTCTTACCACAGGGCAAAAACACTTCTCCGCATCTGTGAACGAGCTTCCTGCGCTGCTGGCTGATCTACGATCTTCAAGGTTCGTACTTAACATGTTTTACTATCCAGCTAATCACGTTTAGCACCAATTTAGTAATCACAGTCAACAGAGATCCGTCTAAGGTCAAATAAAAAGTAGTTGTAGTTTATAACTCAAAGAACACAGAACTGAAATTCAGCTACAGACAAACTCCGTGTGATAATGTTGTTTCATTTGAAGTTTGCAGAGTGTGGACCACTAGATAGGGGAACTGAGCAAAGTGTTGAGGAGGTAGAAGCCGGGGTGGTGTGGTCTTAATGGCAAGTATGAGTTTGGAAGTGGTTCTTCTCCCGAGCTTAAGTTATTTCATAACTCCATTTTGCGAAGGCAGGGAAGAGGAATGATATTTAGAGTTCTAAACGGCTTGATACTTGAAGCCCGACCAGCTTGGAGAGATGCAAGTTTCTCATGTGCCAGCCAAAGGTCTTTGAGAACGAATGTAGAGGTGATATGCCAGGACCGTCAACCGAGGAGTTGGATTGAGTCCCTAACCAGGGCATAGACGTGAGAAAGGCCAATTTCTGAGAGGAAGTGGTGAGGATTGTGAAACCAGTGGTGTGATATGACAGAACTATATTCTGTGATAAAGTCGGTCTGTCGCCGTCTGGGGAAGCCACAGTCTGAGGTGAGAGTTTAACTTGAGAGGATGTAAAAGGATGTTTCACCAACGTGTCTGCTTTTGCTCTGTTTGATGTTGAGTGTTGAAGAATATTTGCAGGTAAATGGAAGTGTTGGATGAGACTGAAAGTGATGTAAACTCCAAACATTTGAGAAAGCTGAAGAAGGCTAGGAGGAAAGTGGTGTCGAGTGTGGAGGAAATTGTATCTCAGTCAGATCCTGCAGGAGTGTCTGTAGAGGAAGTCTGAGAGTAATTTGAGGAACGATGATGCAAACCAGTTACGAACTTATGAAGAAAATTTATTCTGACCAAACATACTCGTAAGGTAGAGGAGCGGAGTGCTGTGAGCTGGCTGATGTTAAGAAGGTCACAGTTATGGAGAGATCATCTGAAGAGAAGGTGACATGGCACAGGACCTGACCAGTAAAACAAAGTGTTTGAGGGGAGATGGCTGAGAGCTTTGTATCTTGGGCTGCAATATTAGTTGTTTTAGTTGTGGGTTTGGTACTGGAGGTACTGGTGTGGCTTGACGGTCTGCTTAAGCAGGGCGAGTGGCGTGGGCTGGTGCAGGCGCCAGGGTTTCCTATAATAACTAGAGGTGGTGGAGGTGCTGAGCGGTGCGGTTTGTGAACTTCAGTATACAGGCTTCCCAGGAGTCATGGAACATCAGTGAATTTTGCTTGTAGAATCTGAAAATTGTTTCTGGTTGTTATGGTTACTTACAAACACCAACAAACAGAAGCACAAGAGTTTAGAGTGTTCTCTCTACTTTCATTCTGGGTCATCCCTTCTTTTCTCACACAATGTAGAGTTAACTAAATGTTGGAGCCCACAAACAGAGACGAACAGCAGCAGAACCAGAAATCACTAAGACGTTAAGCTTCAGTAGTTAAAGTTATTTAGTAGTTAAAGTTAAAACTAATTTTTAAAGTTACTTTTCTCTTTGGCTTAGATGCATAATCACTGGTGAATGACCTCTGGAGGCCTGGACTATCGCTGTTGGGTGTTACTAGATACTGCTATCTAACAGATGAAAGCGAGAAGAACAGATGGACTTTATAAAGTAAGAACTCAGCAGTACGTTTGGAGTACGTTTGTCCTTTATTTTATACGAACGCCAGCATTTACCTGCAGCAGGTAAACAAATCCTTCAAAGCCTGCTCTTATTTAAAACATTTACATTATGTTTAAAGCTTTGCTGCTCTCTTTGGTCACCGCACTGTTTGTATAAATACACTTCCCGGTGAGCACTGACATTTAAGTCCTAAACTCATGGGTTAGAAGGCCAGGTGATGTACTCTGAATGCATATTTAGTATATAAACTTACTTCTGACTAGTGAGAGTATAACATTATACCTGTACATGGAAGTTGCTTGATGAATAAGCAAATCCAGTAAAATAAGCTTCTCAGAAGCAGCAAAGCAGCTGGAACTTGCAGCACTGGCAGCCCTGCAGTAAGAGAAACCTCTAAAGATCTACTGCAGAAAAACAAACAAAGCTGCTCTGTGTACGAGAGATTTGTTAGGAGTGATTTGCTGTGAAATGGCTCACTGTAGAGAAACTTACTGAGTCTGATTTCTTTACAGTGGTGGTGATGAAATCCAGAGGTCACCATGTCTACAACACAAATCTAATTTTAATTACTATCCAAACCACCAACGAACCTAAACGTGTCTAAACGAGAGTATATGTAATGTTAATAATATAATAATAGCTTTCAGAGACAGACTCTCACACCACTGTAAACAAGTCTGACTCAGTATGTTTCTCTACAGTGGAACATTACACAGTAAAAAACTCCGTATGACTTTGTTTGTTTGTCTTAATGAATGATTAATTTACGCAAAAACGTTGGGAAAAAACTCTAAACACCCCGTTTAAAGACTGAAATTCTCAAAAAAAGCTACTGTTTTTTAACTACACTCACAGTTTATCAGCCACACCTAGCAGGTCACGTTATTGTTTATTAATTTTTTATACTTATTTATTGATTAAGATAAAGATCTGATCATGTTTTGTTATGCACAAGAGTAGAAATATTCTTAATATTCTTCTAAAAAGGTTTTTGTCTTTTTAATTTATATAAAGTCCACCAAGACTTTTTCAGTAATTAGACAAAGTGTCTTGTATTCCAGTGGTGCTCAGTCCTGGAGATCTATGTTTAAATACAACACACCTGGATCTGATATTCAGATTCTGAAGGTGATGTTATTATGTGAATCAGGTTGGAGCTAATTGTGATCTACAGGAAGTGGTTTGGGCAACTCTGCTGTAGACTTTCTGTTCCTCTGTCCCGTAACCAGTGGAGGAGAATTTCAGTATTTGTTTATGAAGCAGCCGAACAGCTCTGCTAGAGGGTTTTCTTACTAAGCGTCCTGTAAACAGTAGAAGCTACACCGCAGAGCTCAGGCGCACAGCAGAGAACTTCCCAGTAGAAACACCAAGAAAAGCAGCATATCGTCTGGTCTTCTTTTCACGACACTGTTGTTTGTGCGCCTGTCCATTTTCAACAAAACTGGACGATCTGTTGGACACAACAAACAAATAAACAAACAAATAAATAAATAAACATGCAAAACAGCTTCACAGTCTTTCACTACAAAACTACAAGGCTAGCTGGAAAGCAACACAACACTGGTACCTAGTAAAAGTGTTTTTAGGTCTTTTGCTTTGTCCAGATTAACTAACCACCCGACTCAGAAACAGCAGACAGAAAAAAGGTGGACACGTACAAGCAGGTTCTCTAGTGTGAGGTCTTTCGGAACACATATAGGTGGAGATGCAGAATGTGATGGTTACCCATCACCTGCAGAACACTATGGGCTTTGAAGGTTTTTAAATGCTTTTAATAATGTGGTGATTCATGAATACGTCCAGCTCTCAAATTTACAGACACTGATAAATACGACGTGCTCTGAAACATCTTTTAAAGGCGAGTTAGTTAGCTAGTTAGTGCTAGTGTTTACTTTTTAATACCATGTCTGCCCTTTGGGACGTGTTCATAGCAGGAAAGGTTGTGATCTGTCCTTTATTTATTTATTTTATTTTATTGATTTATATGTGTTGTTTCAGTTTTGTCAATGTGATGATGCTTTGCCGATTTCCCGTGAAGGGGTCGCGAAGACAGCGGGTAGTGGAAAGCGCAGTGGGGAAAAATAAATTTTAATTAAAATAAAATTTAAGTTAATTAAGAGTTCATTTATGGTCTCTGCTGCTAAGATCTGGTGTCTTTCTGGGTTATAGACGATACATTCCAGCACTAACTCCCCATGTGCAATTAAGAGTCAATGTGCAATTATTTGTAAATACAATCTTAAGAGTTCTTGACTTTATTATTTATACTGTATATACTGTACTGCTTATTTATCTATTTTTTTGTACAGAGGGACTTGCTATCCCTTTGCTGCTGTAACACGAATTTCCCCCACTGTGAGACTAATACAGGATTATTTTATCTTAAATGTTTTATTGTAATCTGTGTTTGGCATGTTGCACAATATATCGCCTTTTATCAGGTACGTGTGTGTTAGTCTAGTGTGTACAGTTTATCATTTGGTGTGTTCCAGTCGTTTGGCTGTTTGTTTATAGTAGGTTCGATGTCCACTGTTGAGATCTGGTATGCATGTGGCCTTTTTTTGCTGCTTGATCTGCTCTCTCATTGGCCAGGAGCCAGCAGTGTCCTGGTATCCAGCATGAGACGATATCTTAACTGTGTTGTTCTAGATAGTATACTTTTGAAGGTATACCTGTAGCTTTGCTTATGCAGGTTTGCTTATGTTGTTATGAATCACTGCACTCTGAGTATGAAGACAAAGATGTTATGCAGAGATGACGTGGCAGGATGGTAACCTCAACTGATGCCACTATTGCAGTTGACTGCAAAGATTCAAACAGCCTTTGTCAGATTTGATGACTGCACATTTTTGGGAAAAAATTAAAACATAAAATGTGCTGTGATAACTTTTTTCATCCATCCCACCAACTATGTGTTATATTCAGCAATTAAATAACAAGTGTTTTCAGTCTGCTTTGTATGTGGTGACTAAATCTCATTATGTCATTGATTGAATCTTGTGCAAGTTAGGTATTTGGACCACTTCATTTATTTTGATGCGATGTAGCGTATCCAGAAAAGATTTGAGAGCACTATAGAAGAATCTAGCTTCTCTAGATACATTAAAGATCACAGTTCCTGTAAGATTACCCCTACGTCTGAGTGTGTTGCACAAAGAAGCCGTGCAGCTATTGCTTAGGAGTATCATTGAGTGCAATCATCATACAGTCTTCCATTACCCCTTAAATATTTCCTAAAGCATTTCATAAAGTTCCTTAACCACCATTCCCATTAGAAAAGTTCAGTGGAGTGAAAACACTGCCTTACGTGGCTATTCATTCAAGTAAACAGGTCATTCATAAACAGCACAGCTTTAGTGGAACTGGATTAAGAAGGCGTTTCTTTAGCAGAACCATTTCGACATGCAGCCTTGGTTCTTCATTAACAGTGAAAACGCCCTTTCAAACCACAAACACGAGTACTGAGTAAAAAAAATCCATATACACCTTTAACAGTCAGGGTTAGTTTTATGTTTGTCCCAATATCAGCAATAAAGCAGGAGTACGGTCCTCCATCAGTTTTCTCCACGTTACAGAGTTAGATGGAGAAGTTGCCGTTTTTCCACTCGTCTGGAAAACTTTCGACTCTGCCTTTGAATAATGGATTCTGCTCAGGAAACAATGCTTTGCTGTTGATGATGTCGTACACAGTCTTGCTGTCTCTGTATCTCCAGAACACGGTCACTGCATCCGGCAGTGCCTGATCACTGTTTGAACATGGTAAGATGACGGTGTCTCCCACAAAAGCTTGGATCTCCTGCAGAGACCCTGAGAGAGAGAGAGACACCAAAACATAGAAATTACAAATGTGCTTGGTTTTGAGTTTCCCATGTGCTGACTATTTCTTGGAAATGTGTGTTCACTGAAGGACAGAAGGTGCTTACCTTTATGTATGAGCAGCCAGAACAGGTACAGAACAGAAACAGGTAAACAACACCTGAGGGGGGAAAACAGAAAACAATCAGAAAAAAAACAGCAGGAACTGAAATACTGGGCAGAAACAGGTTCTGTTCAGGCCGATTATAATCTTGTTTTTATTTTGGAACATCTTCTGGCTGAATGGATGTTGTTTGGGGTTGAGGCTATTATACTATGGACTTCCCATTTGCCCAGGCATTATCTGATTATGTTAGTTAAGAGCCACTGTTAGTTGAGCCATTCCTAGTCATGAGATAACAATATGTTTCTCTGCAAATGTAGGTTGGCAGCGTTTAAACCGCGCCTTGACATCAAACACGGGGTAATTATTACACGACCGCTTACACAACAGTCCATATTCCAAAGAGAAGGTCTAACCAAAGCTGTTAAACCAGTTACTCACATTCAGGGTTAAGACAGTAGTGCAGTCGGGGCCTGAAGGTTAGGGATCCGGTCTTGTGCTCAGTCAATTCATAATTTACATAAAAAGATAATTTCCTGTTTATTTGATGCAGAAAGCTAAAAATCAACAAATACATGTTTTTTCTTGTACGACGAAGATATTTTTAGCTCGCTTTATTGGTCTAAACCTGATTTCTAGGGGTCTGTGTGTGTTTTTTGTTTGTTCTGCTGCAAATAAACAGCAGTTTTTGTCACTTCAGCTACTTACTAGCTACGGAAGCTCCTCACGGACTACCTAGTTTAGCTAACCGAGCTACTAACTCTGAGGTGTTTTGACCAACTAACCAGCTATTCGTGACCTAAATACAGTGTAATGTGGAACAAATCCTTCTTCGCTATGTTTCATTATAGCTGACCGACCAACAGAAGTTAATTTCACTGATATTAGTTATTTTGTTATTTTGGGAGTTCTGGTTAGCATCGTTAGCTCCTCTGAGAGGAATTCCCAAAAACAAGGCCACACCAACATCAGCCTTTATCCACAAATGGTCCCTAGCATCACCTGATACCTCTTACAAGATGCTTACCTCATTTTGTCCCTTTGGCTGTTAGTTTAAATAATTTATAAGAAATAAAACAAAAAAAACCTCCAGCCCTCAAATTGTGTTAGAAATCCTTAAAGCGGCGCATGTCAGTCTAGATTTGACTTTGTCATTGTTTGTTGTGTTCCGAGTGACACAAAAGACGTTTTGAAATCCGATTCAAGCATCCAGAGCATCCAGACTGAGACCTTTCTATTAAAATCCGACTAGAATTACATTTCATACCTCTTCCAAATCGGTCTGGAATTGATTTGCAAAAGACATGTGGTTTGTTTCTGTCCAGACTATCAAAAATAGTCTGCAAGTGTTTTTGTTGTTGATTTGTTTTAAAGGCACAGTTACAAAACCAGTTTTATTCTAAGAGATAAAGACAGACGATGCACGTCAGAGCGCTGTGGTTTCGTTTTATTTTTCTGGTTTTAACTCTAGTTTATTTGTTTTTATTTATTTATTTTTATTTTATCTTCTATTTATCATTTATTTATTTTATTTTATTTATTTGTACTTTTTATATTTCATATTTTTAGAACCGTGGTCCGCTACTGTTGGGTGCTTGCGCGGTGGAAGGCGGTCCGCTCGCCACACAGTTCAACACAAACTCCCGCTGAGTAACAGGTTCTCTGTGCTGGAGGAGCTGGAGGATGTTCTCATCCCTTCCTCTCCTGTTCACTCTCTGCCCACTCGAGTGAGCCCCCCAGCAGTTCACTTTACACCGAACCCACTATGGAAGGCTTCGGAGCAGCGGATCCGCCACCACACATCAAAGCCGCCCCGACAAGCCCCGCAGCCGGACACGGCCGAACAACAGAAACGCCGCTCTCAGCCGCTGGCCTTCCGCGGGACACCCTCAATGACCTACTCACCGCCGGTGAACGACGCGCAGCCGCCCATGCAGGCTGAGCACCTCATCTCCGGACACTGCTGCATGGCCTACTCGCAACCCAGCGCGGGCTGCTGGGCCACGGACTGACCAGCACCGAGCGTCTCGATATGGACTCAGACGACCAGACCAGCACCCTCCACCAACAACTCTGATAGTAGGTGACTCTATCACAAGATTTCTCAAACATCACACAGCCGTGGTTCACTCAGTTTCTGGCGCTAAAGTTAAAGACATTGCACAACAGCTTCCTGCTCTCCTTCAGAGATTTAACTCATTCATGTCGGATGTAATGACACCAAAGATCAAAGCACAGAACTGTTAAAAAGAGACTTTACAGACTTGTTGGTTTCCAGTAGGGACTGTGGGGAATCAGTTTTTATTTCCGGCCCAATCCCACCACTGGGGAGAGGGTCAGGGTATTTTAGTCGTATTTGAAACCTTCATACCTGGCTACAGAAGACCTGCCTCTCCTCTGGTCTGGCTTTTATAGCCAATTTTGACCTGTTTTGGAACCGACCCTCTTTCTATAGACCTGACGGAATTCATCCAAGCAGGCTCGGCTCACAGATTTTAGGGCATAACATATTTTATAACCCAAGTTTCTAACCTTAGTTGACTGCCTAAAGATGATAGTACTAATTTAGTTTTTTCCAATAGTCACTGTGTATAAACCTAGGACCAGCATTGTACAAAAACATAAGAAAGATAGAAATCATTTTACCAGTTTTATTAATACAAACAACTTAATATACATAGAGCCGTCTCCACTTACATTATGTCCCCTTATTAAACCCCCCATAGACCCTTTTAACTATCTTAATAGTTTTACACTTAGAAAGGGTCTTGGAATTCTTCATTTAAATATTAGAAGCCGACATCAGAAACATAAAATGGATCAATTGAAAATTTTAAGTGCTCAGACTGATCCTGATATTTGAATCCTGACAGAAACCTGGCTCAGGCAGCCAGTAAGTGACGCAGATGTAGAATAGACAGAATATCACGAGGAGGTGGAGTAGCAGCTTTCCTAAAATCTAATATTGAAGTTGAAATTTTAAAGGCCATCTCTAAAGAAAAGTGCTTTGAGTTTTTAGCTCTAAAGGAATCCCCAAGAAAAAATGATAGTTTTATATTGTCTTAGTAGGGATCTACAGGCCTCCTTCTGCTCCATCCTCTGCAACAGATGAATTAGCAGAGCTTTTATCTCACTATACAACTTCAGAAATTTTAACCTGAACTGGCTTTCTAATGCATCCAGTCACCTAAAAGAAGTTTGTGGGAATCTCATCCTTACACAGCTAATCACTGAGTCAACTTGGCCAAACTTAAACGACCCTTCCAAATCCACCCTGAGTGACTTAATTTTTTCGAATAGAACAGATAAAATCATTGCCTCTGGAGTTTTTGAACTTGGGTTTAGCGATCATTGTCCGATTGGATGCATTAGAAACAGTTCAAAGATACAAACAGGCTCTCGGATGGTGTTTAGAAGACATTTAAAAAAAATTGAATGAACAGGCTTTTCTTTCTGACTTAGCAGTGAGCAAAATTCATTTAACTTTTAACAGTTCAGATGTGGATGTAGCACTAGAACATTTCAGGAAATCATTCCTCTCAGTGGCAAAAAAGCTGTGAATAAGAGACAGATCTAGTTTCCTCACTGCTACAGTCAAGAAATAAAGCCTGGTCTATTGCCAGACGCTCAGGTGAACGTGAGAAATGGCTTGCATTCAGACAATTGAGAAACAGATGCACCTCTGCAATCAGAAAAGCCAAATCAGATTATTTCTCAGCCCAATTTCTAATTCCTCAAACCCACAGGATTTCTGGAAAGCAGTAAACCTCCTCAAAAACAACCCTCAACAAAAATTCTAGTTGATAATAATTTGATCTTTGGCCAGCAAGAATTATGCCAAGCTTTTAATGCACACTTTGCTGCAGCTGGTCCGATATTTAAAAACACTGACATAAACCTGCCCATAGATGAGCCTACCATCACCACTACTGCGTCCCAGAATCAGGAGATCTTCACACTCCAGACCTGCTCCCCATACATTGTAGCTAAAGCCCTTTCTTCTATTAATCCTCGAAAAACAAAAGGTGAGGACGGTCTGGAGCCCCAAACTTCTGCGTCTGGCAACCCCAGTTATTTT
This sequence comes from Megaleporinus macrocephalus, assembly GCA_021613375.1. Lineage (NCBI taxonomy): Eukaryota > Metazoa > Chordata > Actinopteri > Characiformes > Anostomidae > Megaleporinus > Megaleporinus macrocephalus. The sequence goes on from CM038728.1 coordinate 164,390, forward strand.
AGAACATATTACATATATTTTTAATCTTTCTATTTTATCCTGCAGAATTCCCAGTATCTGGAAAACAGCATGTTATTCCTCTGCATAAAGGAGGAGATGCGGCAGATTTAAATAATTATAGACCAATCTCAAAACTCTCTTGTTTATCCAAAATTTTAGAATCCCTAGTAAATAACCAGCTCAAATCTTTTCTGTATGAAAACTCAGTCCTGTTCACGTATCAGTCTGGTTTCAGAGAAAGACACAGCTCCATCTCTGCGACCATGCTGGTTTTAAATTATCTTTATTTGGCTTTAGACAGGAAAACGTTCTGTGCTGCCATTTCTATTAATCTCACAAAAGCCTTTGATACTGTTGATCATGATTTATTACTAGGTTCCTTACATAAGATTGGTTTTAGCAGTAATGCATCCCTGGGGGCCCAGGATTACCTTTCTGGTAGGAAGCAATGTGTGTCTCTCGGTAACCATAAATCAGACCTACAGCCTATAACGAAAGGGGTTCCTCAGGGCTCAATCCTGGGCCCAGTTTTATTTAATATTTTTATCAATGACCTCGCCGTCTCTACCTTAGACTCCAAATTACACCTTTATGCAGATGATTCAATCTTATACTGCTCAGCAGATTCAGCTCACGCTGCACTAGATAAACTCCAACATTCTTTTAACTCTTTACAGACTGCTCTATATAAACTTAAGTTGCTTTTAAATGCTAATAAAACCAAATTCATGCTGTTTTCCAGATTTTCAGATAGTGTTTTAGATTCCATAAATATTAATACCCTGACAGGATCTAGCATCGAGCGAGTCAGCGAATAGAAATACCTCGGCATCTGGCTGGATGAAAAACTCTCCTTTAAATCCCATATAAGCAAACTCGCCATTAAGTGCAGACAAAAGCTCGGATTCCTTTATCGGAATAAATCCTGTCTACCCACGTACGCTAGGAAAAGAATAGTGGAGGCAACCATACTTGCAGTCTGATTCAGACGTCTGGTTCCATTCACCACCACTTGATCAGTTACTGACAATGTGAACATGAACATCTTCTCTTTGGCAGGTGTACTATGTGAGGCCAACACTGCTCTCATTGCTAAATCATTGGTGAAGACGTGATGATGAGGAAAAACTGCATTCTCTGCAGGTCAGTGCTCCACAGCCAAACACAGCCAAAAGAGTATAACTGAGCTTCCACAGAGGAACTATCAGGAACCCTTCTACACCACACAAATATTTGTTACTATTAAAAAAAAACCATAAACTGCAATTCAAATATCATACTTTACTAAAAGGGCAGAACGGTCACACAGTGGGTAGCACAGCTATCTGACAGCCAGAAGGGTCTGGGTTCAATTCCCTGACTGGACAACCAGAGTCCTTTATATGAGGATATTCACCTGTACCTGTGCTTATCTTATGAGTTGGCAGCGCAGTAAGTGCTGGGATATGATCCCGGGACCCAGTAGGATAAACGGTGTAAAAGATGAATGATTGGTTCAGTAAAATCAGGCCATTCATCAAAACACTACAAAGGTACCCAGTCTAGTCTTGATCACGTTACATAGTAACATATTGTTATTGGTGACAGGTTTGACCTAAACATCAATTCAGACAAATCAGGCAATGAATCTAAACCCTGAGGAACAACAAAGAGCTGTTATCTATCTGTACACCGTCACTCAGGCTGCATATGACAACCACAGTGAACGTCAGTAACAGAAACTGAAAGGGGTTTCTGCAACTTTTTGAAAGAAGAGCTACATTAGTGCCCTCTTACCACAGGGCAAAAACACTTCTCCGCATCTGTGAACGAGCTTCCTGCGCTGCCGGCTGATCTACAATCTTCAAGGTTCGTACTTAACATGTTTTACTATCCAGCTAATCACGTTTATTACCAATTTAGTAATCACAGTCAACAGAGATCCGTCTAAGGTCAAATAAAAAGTAGTTGTAGTTTATAACTCAAAGAACACAGAACTGAAATTCAGCTACAGACAAACTCCGTGTGATAATGTTGTTTCATTTGAAGTTTGCAGAGTGTGGACCACTAGATAGGGGAACTGAGCAAAGAGTTGAGGAGGTAGAAGCCGGGGTGATGTGGTCTTAATGGCAAGAAGGAGTTTGGAAGTGGTTCTTCTCCCGAGCTTAAGTTATTTCATAACTCCATTTTGCGAAGGCAGGGAAGGGGAACTCTGCGATATTTGGAGTTCGCCAGACCCCAAATGGTTCAGCTTGGAGAGATGCAAGTTTCTCATGTGCCAGCCAAAGGTCTTTGAGAACGAATGTAGATGTGATATGCCAGAAGGACCATCAACCGAGGAGTTGGATTGAATCGTCAGTGAGTCCCCAACCAGGGCATAGACGTGAGAAAGGCCAACTTCAGAGAGGAAGTGGTGAGGATTGTGAAACCAGTAGCGTGATATGACAGAACTAAAGTCGGTCTGTCGCCGTCTGGGGAAGCCACAGTCTGAGGTGAGAGTTTAACTTGAGAGGATGTAAAAGGATGTTTTTCCAACGTGTCTGCTTTTGCTCTGTTTGATGTTGAGTGTTGAAGAATATTTGCAGGTAAATGGAAGTGTTGGATGAGACTGAATGTTATGTAAACTCCAAACATTTGAGAAAGCTGAAGAAGGCTAGGAGGAAAGTGGTGTCGAGTGTGGAGGAAATGGTATCTCAGTCAGATCTTGCATGGAGTGTCTGTAGAGGAAAAGAGTCCGAGAGTGATTTGAGGAACGATGATGCAAACCATTTACGAACTTGTTAAGAAAATTTATTTAGACCAAACATACTCGTAAGGTAGAGGAGCTGAGTGCTGTGAGCTGGCTGATGTTGAGAAGGTCACGTTATGGAGAGATCATCTGAAGAGAAGGTGATATGGCACAGGACCTGACCAGTAAAACAAAGTGTTTGAGGGGAGATGGCTGAGAGTTTTGTATCTTGGGCTGCAATGTTAGTTGTTTTAGTTGTGGGTTTGGTACTGGAGGTACTGGTGTGACTTGATCTGCTTAAGCAGGGCGAGTGGCGTGGGCTGGTGGAGGCGCCATGGTTCCTTAAAATAACTAGAGGTGGTCCTGTTTGTGAACTTCAGTGTCCAAACACTGCAAATGAATACAGGGTTCCCAGGAGTCATGGGATATCAGTGAATTCTGTCTGTAGGACCTAAAAATTATTACTGGTTGTTATGGTTACTTTTTAAGCAGTTAAATCTTTTATGATTTGTACAACTCAATGTCCAGAGAAGTTAGGACGAATGTGAATACTAACAGAACATAATGATGTGCGAATCATTTAAACCCTACAGTTAATTTAAAAGACATTGAAAATAGTCATTAATTTAAAAATAAAATATTACTAAAAAGAATTTGAGAATCCAGACAGAATTTCTGTACACAAGAACCAGAACCAGTACCAGCACTTCCCAACACCATCAACACAGTTAGGTAGAAACTAATTTTGGGGGGGAAATCATGGATCCTTTAGGCTTAAGAGAAGATGGAATATCAATTTTGTTGTCAGCATATAGTTTAAAAGCCAGCACCTGTGATGGCATAGGTGACTTGCACATCGGTAAAGCTCCTTAATGCTGAACAGTATATACTGGTTTTGAAGCAACATAGGCTGCGTCTATATATATATATATATATATATATATATATATATATATATATATATATATATATATATATATATATATATGAAGATGCCCCCATTAATAGAATATGAAACTACGTAGTGTAATAATGTTACATCCCTACTAAGTTGTGTTACACATGAGATCCTGGTTCACTCCAGGCAACAGGGGTATATGGGGTTGTAATAGGAGTTCAAGCAGCAACAGGTTTCCACAAAAGATAAGCAGTAGAAAACTCTGTCAGTATGAAATAATGAAATACAATTATTCAGACTTCAGAAGGTTAAGTTGTTGTCGTATCAGACACCATCCAAAAGTTTATATATTACAATAACGCTACAATATTTAAGACCTCTTTCTAATTATTACACTATAATCTTTTTCTTTAATGTGCAAACAGAAACAAGAGTCTAGAGTGTTCTCTCTGCTTTCATTCTGGGTCATCCCTTCTTTTCCCAGACAACGTAAAGTTAACTAAATGTTGGAGCCAACAGACAGAGACGAACAGCAGCAGAACCAGAAATCACAAACACATTCAGTTTCAGTAGTTTAGTAATTTCCAGCAGTGACATGTTTTGTTTACAGACAGAAAAGATAATGTTGGCGTGTCTTGTCTCGCAGAAGGAATGTTTACAGCTGTGTGTCCATCATTTGTCGTTGAGACTAACGTGACCTTCAGATACAGAATGCAAATCCAATGTTAATGTAATTTATTATGTTTATAGTATTTTAAACTTATATTGTAAGTATATACAGCAAAATATAGCAGAAATGATGAGAGTAATATTAGACTTGCAAAGGTTCTTGGGGTTCGTTTATCATGTTAAAGTCACTCTGTAGTTTAGGACAGGGGTACGAACATAACAACAGAACATAAAACCTATTCATTTCAAGTATGAAGGAACTAGAGGTCAAAGTTCTTCAGCCCTTTGCTGTTTGTTGGTATGTGGACCAGAAAGTGGAATGTGGATGTCTGATACAAAGTAAGCAGACATAAAGCCATATCCACTTTTACTGACAACCCTTGAAAGCCCAGTTACACTGAAGTCTCTAACTCAAGTCTTGGAGAACTTCTTTCCTGCAGACTTTAGTTCTGACATGTACCCAGGTTAATCTGGATCTCACCCCTAATATAACTCTAGTACATTGGAATCAGCCAATCAGGAACTTGGGAAAAGGTTGCAGCAAGTGTGGCAAATTCTGGTTGGAACTTGGTTCTGCAGGATTGTAGATCTCACAGACGAGGGTTGAAACATGTTTAACTTGGTGTAACACTCTACTGGTCCTCCAAACGAAGGGAAAATGTTTTGGGCTGTTATCCTCAGCTGGGAAGTCTGGACTAATTATTATCAAATGCATGTGAGCACTTTTATATAAGTTTATGTAAGAATTACCAGCAAACAAAGTGTTGAAGCTGGTAACCAGTAGGCCAGTCAACATATACCTCAGTTATCTAAGTTTCATCTCGCATTTTTGAATTATCGAAGGCTTAAAAGCGACTTGTTATTTGTTTAATAGCTCAAAACTGTGCACACATAGTCTGCTGGGCTTCAAAGTGTTTTAATACTAGAACATAGAAGAATATGAAAATATAAAGATATAAATAAGTTTCATTTCAGCGGCTTTCAAAAGAACACTTGGTGAAAAAACAGAATTACAGGACAAAGTTGGGCAATATTTCTGAAGTGCATGTATCTGAATAACAACATATTCGAAATACAGCATGTTTGGTATTTGTAATTATTGTTAACAGGTGGGCTTCAGACCCCCTGACCTACAGGATAAACAAACAATTGAACACCTGGAAAAGTGGAAAACATTGTCTTCCTTGTATTTTTACATGAAGTCCCTCAATTAAAGAAAATATATCTTAAATATAAATATTGGAAATTATCATGAAACTGTGGCATCTTAAGTCCAAGAGCAGTAGGGAAGCTGAATCCTAACTTAGGCAGATACAACAGAAATACAACAAACAAACAAACAAACAAAAAAAGCTAAAATGATTAAATACAGGTATAAATAATAGTGCAAACAAGTACGCAGATGAAATGTCTGACCTGATATACTCATACAAAGTACATCACAGGAGGATGCAAAGTCTTCATAAATCATGTTAAAAGTGGATATGCTGATCTAGAACCAGTACTGCTTGTAGAACCCTGTGGATAATGTAGCTGCTCATAACTAAGAACGTATAATGCTTCCAGAGGAAATAAACAGGGTGCGTTTCCTCCGTGTTGTGCAGCAATGCAGACCAATTAAGTTCACCCAACATTACCACAAGTACTGAAACCTGCTAGACGTGCCTGACTGACTGACTGTCGAACTAGTAGACATGAGTACTTTGATCTCTGAACCAGCTAAATTAATTCTTTTTTCAGTCTAAACTCTCCACATTTCCGTTTGTTTTGGGTTCATATCTACACAGCTTCACCAGCGAGATGTTGGTCAGTGGTTTAACACAGACTGTTCATTGTAGAGAAACCTACCAAGTCGAAACCAGGGAGTCGCAATATCCACAAACAACAATAAATCCAGTTGTAATGCAAACTGTATGTTTTCAAGTGTAATTTTGGTACAACAGTAGTACATATGGTAGTACATATGGTGGAAAGAATCTTTGGGTACTGTTTGGTCTGTGTGAGAAACAGTAATGCAGTGTAGCTGTAACTATCGGTGTAACAGATCTGAGAGGGAACTTTTCACACATGTGGTTCATGTTCACCACAGTTTCTCTAGAGCGGGGCATTTCACACCAACCTGCTTTGAATAACAAACTACAACTACTAACAAACAACTTTTACCAAATTAGGTCATCTGTGTGAACTGGATAACTGGATGCCCAATTCTCCCCTACTGTACATTAACCAGATAGAACTACTAGCGTTGACTGAAAGAGTCAGCATTGTGTGAAATAGCTACTTTTCTCTTTGGCTTAGATACATAATCACTGGTGAATGACCTCTGGAGGCCTGGACTATCGCTGTTCGGTGTTACTGAATGCTGTCTAATAGATTAGAGCGAGAAGAACAGATGAACTTTATAAGGTAAGAACTCAGCAGTACGTTTGTCCATTATTTCATATAAACGCCAGCATTTACCTGCAGCAGGTAAACAAATCCTTCAAAGCCTGCTCTTATTTAAAACATTTACATTATGTTTAAAGCTTTGCTGCTCTTTTTGGTCACCGCACTGCTTGTACAAATACACTTTCCGGTGAGCACTGACACTTAAGTCCTAAACTCATGGGTTAGTAGGCCAGGTGATGTAGTCTATATGCATATTTAGTATATAAACTTACTTCTTACTGGTGAGAGTATAACATTATACCTGGGCTTCAATCCTCTACATGGAACTCTTGAGGGAAAGTTACCTGAAGAATAAGCAAATCCAGTGAAATAAACTTCTCTGCTGTTAGTAATAGGGCATCAGAAGCAGCAAAGCAGCTGGAACTTGCAGCCCTGCAGTAGAAACATCTAGAAAGATCTACTGCAGAAAAACATACAGAGCTGTTCTGCAGTTTATGAACATCTCTGTGTACGAGAGATTTGTTAGGAGTGATTTGCTGTGAAATGGCTCACTGTAGAGAAACTTACTGAGTCTGATTTCTTTACAGTGGTGGTGATGAAATCCAGAGGTCACCATGTCTACAACATAAATCTAATTTTATTTACTATCCAAACCACCAACGAACCTAAACGAGAGTATATGTAATGTTAATAATATAATAATAGCTTTCAGAGACAGACTCTCACACCACTGTAAACAAGTCTGACTCAGTATGTTTCTCTACAGTGGAACATTAGACAGTAAACCACTCCGTAGGACTTTGTTTACATCTGAAAGATACATTTATGCAAAAAAGTCTCAATATGGCTGCTGGTTTTTACCTACACTTGCAGTTTATCAGCTACAGCTAGCACGTCATGTTAATGTTCATTCCGTTAATATGTTTATTTATTGATTAAGATAAAGATCTGATCATGTTTTATCATTGACTAGAGTAGAAATGTTCTTACTTCTAAAGAATGTTCCAAATTTCTCGTTTTGGTCTTTTTAATTTATATAAAGTCCACCAGGACTTTTTCAGTAATTAGACAAAGTGTCTCGTATTCCAGTGGTGCTCAGTCCTGGAGATCTATGTTTAAATACAAGACACCTGGATCTGATATTCAGATGATTCGTGAATCTGGTTGGAGCTAATTGTGATCTATAGGAAGTGTTTTGGGCACCTCTGCTGTAGACTTTCTGTTCCTCTGTCCCGTAAACGAGTGGAGGAGAATTTCAGTATTTGTTTATGAAGCAGCCGAACAGCTCTGCTAAAGGGTTTTCTTACTAAGCGTCCTGTAAACAGTAGAAGCTACACCGCAGAGCTCAGGCGTACAGCAGAGAACTTCCCAGTAGAAACACCAAGAAAAGCAACATGTCGTCTGGTCTTCTTTTCATGACGCTGTTGTTTAAGCGACTCTCTGTTCTCGGCGAAACTGGACAATCTGTTGAACACAAAAAACAAACAAATAAATAAATAAACAAATAACTTAACATGCAAAACAGCTTCACAGTGATGTCAGTGGTATTTATCTAGGTTAACTGACCACACGAAACAGCAGACAGAACATTTTTAAATGATTTTAATAATTTGGTGATTCATGAATACGTCCAGCTTCCGAATTTACAGACACTGATAAATATGACGTGCACTGAAACACCTTTTAAAAGAGAGTTAGTTAGTTAGCTAGTTAGTTAGTGTTTACTTTTTAATGCCATGTCTGCAATTGGGCCGTGTTCATGGCAGGAAAGGTTGTTATCTGTACTTTATTTACTTATTTCAGTTTATTGACTTGGAGACGTTATGTCTGTTGTCTTTGTATGTTTACTTATATGTTATAGATGATACGTTCCAGCAGTAAATGTTTTATTGTAATCTTGGTTTGGCATGTTGCACAATATGGGAAAGTTTCACCTTTTCATCAGGTACATGTGTGTTAGTCTAGTATGTCCAATGAGGCATCTTGTGTACCCTTACAAAAATGAAGTTTATTGAAGTGTAGCATTACTTTACTTCTTTTAAACTAAAAGGAAGTTAGTATGCTTTCAGTTTACTTTTGATGGACTTCTCAGTGAGATACTAAACACAGTCATACTTAAGTATGCTGGAGTTATACTGACAAGTATAGAACAGTCTAAGTATATTTGGTCTTTACTTGTACTTAATCTTTTGATTGAGATTGTAGAAGTAAGTATTCTTGCTCTGCACAAAAACATCCAGTACAATATTTATTTAAAATTTGATTTATAAAGATTTATAAAGATACTAATATGTTTATAATCTGAGTGTCTTGTTTATTTTACGTGTGTCCACTGGTGAGTACGTAAACGTTGTTAAGTTCTATTTTAAGTAGAAAAAAAACCTTAAACCTAGTCATATACTTTAAAGTACAACAATAATATAAGCAGTAAATTATAAGTATTATGTTTAGTTCACTTAAAGAAAACTTACAAGCTAGTAAACTAACAGTAAACCCTTAAGATTACTTTTAGAGTAGTTACAGTACAAAAGATGTAAACTAGTTTATACTTGGTTTACTACTCTTACACTTAAAGTGTACTTAAAAGTATATTTTTAAAAACTAGAAAGTGGGCCAATTCAGTTCCAAGAAGTATTAAAATAGTACATATACAAGTGTACTACTAGTACAATGACATTAGTATAGTAACTGCATAAAGTATACTTAATAAAATTAACATTAAATATACTTATTTTCTGTAAGGGTAGACTGTCTGGCCCCAACAGTTTTCGAGGTAGGTCTTCATTTTTGGCTTCGTACAGTTTATTTGGTAGTGTGTTCCAGTTGTTTTGCCATTTGTAACTTTTACATGGATTAATTAAACAACAAGTGTTTTCTTTGTATATGACTGTCTTCAGTACATTAGAAAAGAATCTGAATTCTTTCAGCAGCACTATTGCACTGAATTGGACCCCTATTTGCATTATAAGCCACTAGTTCATACTAGTGATATTCAGAGTGATGTTAAGAGGGCTTTCAAATCTCACAATCACAATAACTCCTAGTTAACACTGTAAGTCATATCATCAGCTGGATGTATGCAAGAGTGCACTGCAAATATTGTCCCTATGCAATCGACGGAGGACGTTTCTCTAATGTTAACCGTGTTCATTCAACACTAAACCTATTAGATTCTCTACACATAAAGGTTCACAGTTCCTGTAAGATTACCCCTACGTCTGAGTGTGTTGCACAAAGAAGCCGTGCAGCTATTGCTTAGGAGTATCATTGAGTGCAGTCATCATAAACTCTTCCATTACCCCTTAAATATTCCCTAAAGCATTCATAAAGTTCCTTAACCATCATTTCCATTAGAAAAGTTCAGTGGAGTGAAAACACTGCCTTACATGGCTATTCATTCAAGTAAACAGGTCTTTTTAATAAACAGCACAGCTTTAGTGAGGGATCTAATTACAGCCATAGAGCTGTTGCTTATAGAGCTGCACACCAGAGAATCAGCTGCGCAAACTCATACCATTTCGACTTGCAGCCTTGGTTCCTCATTAACAGTGAAAACGCCCTTTCATACCACAAACACGAGTACCGAGTAAAAACAATCCATATACACCTTTAACAGTCAGGGTTAGTTTTATGTTTGCAATTTCAGGAACAAAGCAGGAGTACGGTCCTCCATCAGTTTTCTCCACGTTACTGAGTTCGATGGAGAAGTTGCCGTTTTTCCACTCGTCTGGAAAACTTTCGACTCTGCCTTTGAATAATGGATCCTGTTCATTAAATGATGCTTTGCTGTTGATGATGTCGTACACAGTCTTGCTGTCTCTGTATCTCCAGAACACAGTCACTGCATCCGGCAGTGCCTGATCACTGTTTGAACATGGTAAGATGACGGTGTCTCCCACAAAAGCTTGGATCTCCTGCAGAGAACCTGAGAGAGAGAGAGAGAGAGAGAGAGAGAGACCAAAACACAGAAATTACAAGTAAGTCTGGCTTTGAGTTTTCCATGTGCTGATTATTTCTTGGAAATGTGTGTTCACTGAAGGACAGAAGGTGCTTACCTTTCTGTATGAGCAGCCAGAACAGGTACAGAACAGAAACAGGTAAACACCTGAGAGAAAAAACAGAAAACTAATCATAAAAAACAGCAGGAGCTGAAATACTCGACAGAAACAGGTTCTTATTATAATTATTATTATATCTTATTATAATCTTATTTTTATTTTGGAACATCTTCTGGCTGGCTGGATGTTGTTTGGGGTTGAGGCTGGTGGTCTACATCTATTATACTATAAACTTTCCATTTGCTTAGGCAGCATCTGTTAATGTTAGGTACGAGCCACTGTTAGTTGAGCCACTCCTAGTCATGAGATAACAATATGTCATATACATCAAACAAGTAGTAATTTTTACACGACCGCTTACACAACAGTCCATATTCCAAAGAGAAGGTCTAACCAAAGCTGTTACACCAGTTACTCACATTCAGGGTTAAGACAGTAGTGCAGTCAGGGCCTGAAGGTTAGAGATCCGGTCTTTTGCTCAATCTTAGTCAATTTATAATAAAAAAATGATTATTTCCTGTTTATTTGATGCAGAAAGCTAAAAATCAACAAATACATGTTTTTCATTGTACGGCAAAGATATTTTTAGCTCGCTTTATTGGTCTAAACCTGATTTCTAGGGGTCTGTATGTGTTTTTTGTTTGTTCTGCTGCAAATAAACAGCAGTTTTGGTCACTTCAGCTACTTACTAGCTACGGACGCTCCTCACGGACTACCTAGTTTAGCTACTCTGAGGTGTTTTGACCAACTAACCAGCTATTCGTGATCTAAATACAGTGTAATGTGGAATAAATCCTGCTTTGCTATGTTTCATTATAGCTGACCTACCAACAGAAGTTAATTACACTGATATTAGTTATTTTGTTATTTTGGGAGTTCCGGTTAGCATCGTTAGCTCCTCTGAGGGGAATTCCCAAAAACAAGGCCACACCAACATCAGCCTTTATCCACAGAAGGTCCCTAGCATCACCTGGTACCTCTTACAAGATGCTTACCTCATTTCATCTCTTTGGCTGTTAGTTTAAATAATTTATAAGAAATAAAACCAAAAAAAACACCTCCAGGCCTTAAATTGTGGTACAAATCCTTTAAGCAGCGCATGCGCATATAACGGTTCTACGTGACGTAAAGCCGGATAGTAAATATTCAGACAAATTAAAACCAAAAAATATCAAAAGTATAATTTTTCTGTCTTTTCTAAAACTAATAAATTATATCTAATTAATTCTGTTTGCTTTTAATTTTCAGAAGCGCCTGTTTTGGATGACGGACCACATTCGTGTTTCAAGCTACAGGAGCACCGCTTTGTTTAGATTCAGCTCCATATCCTGGTCACCGAAACACTTGGTGTTCAGCAGCTGTTCTGGTGTATTTATTATTATTTCAATACACTTGTATCATAAACTATGCAGCAGTAGGTCTAACTGTGCCAATATGTGGTGAACCTGTAGAGTAGACGGAGCTGATATGATATAAATGGACAAAATGATAAAATTCAAAGTAAAAGTCCCCAATAAAGTGAACAGTCAGTACAAGAAGCCTATTTAATTGTAACATGGAGACTTAATTAAGTTTTGGGTATTAATATGTCTATCTAATAGGCTGAACTCATGTGGCCCATAGACTGCTGTGTTTTTACACATATGGGACTGTTCTTGTAGGTTTCAGGCAACATAACCTGAAGAGTGTCCCTGCATTAATACCCCAACTAAACCTGACAGTTAAGAGATGAGTAGAATCAGGAGTGTTTGAGATGGAACAATGAGCAGGAATCAGGCCTTCCAGGACTGGACTTCAGGGTGAAGTGACACAATCATGTAATCACCTGGATGTTTCTTAGGTTTAAGGGCTCGTATCATGGAAAACTGAACTTCCCTCACTTTATAAAGTTTAAGTTTTAATGTTCAGCAGTCAATAAAGTGCAAAAACTATAAAACAATGCTGCCAAAAGGTGACAGGAACCAACTCATTTACACATAACCACCTACTTATGTTGAGGTTTTACTTCTGAGGCAGCCTCTGAGGCTGTGAACAGACCGCAGGCAAATTGGATTTGTTTGTCAAATCAGATGTCATTCGTATTTGTGTGTCTAGGCATCACCAACCTGTCTGCATGGGCTGCTGTGGTAGCGACATAAGTGTCAGTAACTAGCAGATGTCAGCACTTCTGTCAGTCCATTTGACATCATCATTGAGGAGGTGGAACTCCACAGAATGGTGCACAGACACATTCCTCAGAGTTCACATATCTGAGAATCTCACTTGGACACTGAACACATCACACCTCAACAAAAAAGCCCAAAAACGCATCCATTTTCTCAGGAGGCTGAGGAGAGCCAACCTGCCACATCAACTCCTCTGCAACTTCTACAGATCTACAGTGGAGAGCATCCTGACCAGCTGCATCTCAGTCTGGTACGGCAGCTCCACTGCTGTAGATCGAAAGGCCCTGCAAAAGGTGGTGAAAACTGCCCCGTCCATCACTGCAGCTGTCCTCCCACCCATACATCTATCTATGACAGAAGATGCCTTAGCAGAGTCAGCAGCATCAGCAGCATCAGCACAGACCACACACTGCCGCCACTTCCTGTTCCACCCACTGCCATCTGGCAGGAGATATCAGAACGTGTGAGCCTGTACCACCAGATTCAAGAACTGAAACTGGACGCCGCTCTCGCAAGACCATGACCACCACGCTGGACTCTAACATTCCTGTTACAGAACTTTATGTACCAAGTATCAATACACTTACACCACCTGATTCTATTGTACTGTCTTTATTGTCTATAGTCTGTTGTATTGTATTGTGTATTCATTGTATTTTCTGTTTGCCCATATTTGTATTATCTATTTATGGTTATTGTCTTTGCACCTTATTTTCTAAATGTAATGTTTACACACCGGAGATGTTGCCCTACTGCATTTCATTATACTGTGTACATGTATAATAACAATAAAGTTAAATTGAATTGAATTGTTTGTAGAAATCTGATTCAAGCATCCAGAGCATCCAGACTAAGACGCATCTGTTAAAATCTGATTGGAATCACATTTCAAACCACTTCTAAATGTGGTTTAGAATCAATTTGCAAAAGACGTGTGTTTTTTTTAGGGTCAGACTATCAAAAATGATGATGGATCTCTGGATCTCAGTTTTGAAGGTACAGCAACAAAAGCATGTTTTATTGTAAGGGATAAAGACAGGGGCTGGAAACTGGTCATGAATGGTGGCCATATTTGGTACATAAAACCTGTCAAATGTCAAAAGTGGACCTTGAGGGGAATAAACAAAACACAGTAAACGTAGTAAACGTAGTAAAGGGTCATTTAACTGGTTATTTATTTATGAGTCCGGTTCCTTTTACTAGCAGAAGGTCAACCAGACACACTGAAGTCCTGCAAATGATTCAGTAAACAACTTCCAGTTGACCTGAGCACGAGAGCCGAACTAACCTTCTATACTCTGAAAACATGAGGAACCAAAACAGGGCGTCAACAGAAAGACGGTTAAGGACCCGGCATCGTCATACGATTGTAAGGACCTCCGTAAACCGGAGCTTCCCAAAAACAAAACAAAACAACACCCAGTGTGCTCGTACTGTCTGGAATGGAAATTCCAATTCACCAAAATTCAGCATGATTAGATTATCAGGATGGACGCAGAGATACTCACGGTTGGTTTCTCCGTTCTAGAGACAAGTCTAAGGGTGTGTCTGAAATCGCATACTAGTCAGTACGTACTGCTCCAGCGCCAGACTAGTAGGAAGTTTTAGTAGGCGAGTTTTAGTAGCCACACAAACTTGGAAGTATGACGTCCGCCATATTGCCAGCGTCCTGTGACGCAAGACGTCAGACCACCACCGTAAAAGTCTCGCCTACTGATTTCACTACTGAGTAGTACTGAGTACTGAGGCGATTTCAGACGTCTCTTAGTCTGGCTTCCCATAGTAAAACCTTACCGGCTGCATGGAACTAAATTTCACTTGAGTTGCATGATATAAAGCTTGAAACTTCCTGAGACAACTTTAATAAAACAGCCAATCTAAATGCTGCTGATGCATCATGTGATCATGTCTGTTGACCCAAATCCAAAAGACTGATCTCACAGGATCAGTGGAAAAGAATCTGGTCGACTGGACGATTGCAAAGGCCTAATTAATGTATCTTTTTAATTATAAAAAGTTAGTGATTGTATGTTTGGGTTCTACTAGGATAGCTTTACATGCTTTAATTATCTCTAAATAAAACATTTTTATCTCATACTATATGTCTGTATTCGCCCTCTATTAGAGCTCCTGTGTCTTTAAGCCCCGCCTCCAATGTCCTCTGATTGGCCAGCTCACCTACTCTGTTCTCAATCAAAAAATCTTCAGCACCAAATATAAGCAAAAACAGGACCGTTACAGAGAAAGTCAAATGGGGTTATACACTAACAGTCAAAAGTTTGGACACACCCTGGTTGTTCCTATTTTTACTATTTAATAGTAATAATATTAGTAAATAGTTGTGAAAAGATCAAAACTATGAAATAACGTATAGCAGGGGTATTTAATCAGAAGTCAGTAAGGTCCAATCAGAGGAAAGTTCCTCAGGCCAAGGTCTGGACCATATCTTGTTTACTGAAGTAGACTAGTATTAGCATCTTATACCATCAGCTACTGAAAGACAAACAAATTACAAATACTGTTCAATATATTTCAACAGTATTTATTATTTGAAATGCTGAACTAAATGAATTATTGATAAAACTTCAAATAAATGTTTTTTTTATGATTTTAAGTAAAAACCAGAGCTACATAAAAAGTTTAATAAAGTTAGTAAAGTTAATAAAGTTAATAAAACTTGCAGTCTTCTTCTTAACTCAACTTCACATTTTGACCTGTTGGATTTACAGAGCAGTATTCTCCAAAACTGGGCGAGCAAATTTCGGTCCATTCTTGGTTAAACAGTCAGCTTTTACTGTTGACTTTTCTTTTTTAGAGCATGCAATAGATCTGATTGGCTGAGGAGCGCCTCTGGTGATCTTACAACGCACGCAATTGGTCTGTGAGTTTACCGTAAACACAAGAAAAGTTCCACAACTTAAACTAAAACACTGTCTAAATTAAATAATTCTCAAGAGTTTAACGGTTTGGGTCTGCATTGGACAACGTCTGGGTCCAGACCCGGACCGGGGTCCGCTTATTAGTGACCTCTGACGTATAGTATTGCACTTATGTAATTATTTCAGGTTTCCCAGAAAGTCTACAGTATTGTTAAGAGACGCAGCAGTGACCAACTTCAGACTAGAACACTCTACTTCAGCTAAATAACCAGCACAACAAAAACAAACACAACCCAATCAATAACACATACAACCAACAGTACTAACCGTATTTTGTTCTCCATCAGCTGGAAGACTCTGTGAAGCTTCTCTCCTGCAGCACAGCTCAGCCACCGTTTGTCTATCTATAATTTACATAATAATCTTCTCCACTGTTCACTAAACTGCATGTCCTGAGGTTTTATCTTCAGGCTTTTCATCATGTTTTATTCATTAGTCTTCCTGCCTAGTCGTGTAAATAATATATGAGTTTTTTATTGTCTGTATCTGAATTGTGTTATTTATGTTGGGCTTTTTGGGTGTGAAGGTGATGATGGAGCAGCCGGCGAGGGAGCTGTTTATTTGCGTCCAGGTTTAAATTATAGGCAGAAGCAGAGAGTGCAGTCACTCAACAAGTCAGAAGTCAGTAGACTGGGTAACGTTCACGTTCACTACTAGTAGTAGGCAAGTAGGCGATTTTGGACGCCCCCCTAAGACTGGAAACAAAACAAATACTCAAAGGGGAGGCAAGGAACAGCTGGAATGGGGAGGAGCCACACACTAGGATCAGGGAAGAGGCATAACAGGAGGGAGGAGACAGGGAGGAGCCTGGGAAACCAAAACAAACAGAAGCACATGGAAATGACAGCAGAGAAAAGAGAGGCAGAGGGAGAGAACTGGTCCCAAGAACTGGTTAGTGTAAAAGTTAACGTCCACTACAGATAACTTTCTATAGTGTGTCCACTCCTATAGTGAGAAACAAGGAAATGCACAATCCCTCCTCTTCACTGTTCACTCCTTAGCAGTCTAGAAGAAACCTTCAGCATCAAACTTCCTCCCTTTCCTCTTCAAGAGCGTCTCCAGTGGTGGAACCAACACCAGTGTTAACTCTGGTTGTGTTTCTATATATATATATATATATATATATATATATATATATATATATATATATATATATATATATATATATATAAATCCTTAAATTGGCTACCTCTTCTTAAATGATCAGAGTCTTAATCAGCACTAGAGTCTGAAATACTCTAAACATGCAGATGTTCCTGCTAAACCACACCCCACTCAGGCCCTGTGTGTGCAAACGGCTTGCAGAAACAGGTTCTGCAGAGATTGTTGATAATCTCTCTTTGTGTGTATTGTGTACAGCATACCAGCATCTTCTGTGTGCTGTTAGTTGAGCGTGGTGACAATAAGTGCTTTTAGGTATACATTCTTTTTCACAAGGGGTGCCTTTCACATCACGTTACAATTTAAGAGAGGGGGGGAGGGAGAAAGAAATAATAATAATAATAATAATAATAATAATAATAATAAATCAATAAAGATTGAACACTAAAAGACTTTCTACCCGTAGAGGAAAGCCTGGGTACAGCCAGATGACCAGAGTCAGAGAAACTTCACTCGTGCGATGGGACATAAGGATGAAGACAGGCAGACCGATAGGTGGGTGAAGGTCATGCAAAGCTTTAACAATCAACAGCAGGACGTTGTAGTGGACACAATCTGTAAGTGGTAGCCAGTGAAGCTGATGAAGGACTGAGACTCTGGCAGCAGAGTTTTGAATGTACTGAAGAGGGCGAAGACAGTCTATACAGTCCATACAGTAATACAGCCCATACAGTCTATACAGCCCATACAGTAATAGAGCCCATACAGTACTACAGTCCATACAGTAATACAGCCCACGCAGTAATACTGCCCATACTGTCTATACAGCCCATACAGTCTATACAGTCCATACAGTCTATACAGTCCATACAGTAATACAGCCCATACAGTCTATACAGTCCATACAGTAATACAGCCCATACAGTCTATACAGTCCATACAGTAATACAGCCCATACAGTCTATACAGTCCATACAGTAATACAGCCCATACAGTCTATACAGTCCATACAGTACTACAGTCCATACAGTACTACAGCCCATGCAGTAACAGTAGTTTACTGTTTACATTATTGTTATATAACTATTTTATTAGCATATTATTGGTTGTCATTGGTCACAAATTAGCAAGGTTTTTGATTAATGAACGTTACTGTGAGATGACAAACATCTGAACAGTCTGAAGAGAACTTTCACTGAACTTGAGCTTCACAGTTTCCTCACTGTGGAAATACTCTGTTTAGTGTAGAGGCATCTCTGAGTGAATGTTCTGATGTAGGACAGGTTTCACTGGTTTGAATGGGGTTAAGGCCCATCCGCTCTAAACTGAAGGGCAATGGCGCCATCTAGTGGACCACATCAAGTTTTAACGGTTTCTATCAGTGACGATCAGGAGTGCAGGCCAAACCATCCATCACCAGCACCCTGCTCTTCCACAGTCAGGTCATTGTAACGTGTAGAATATGGTTTCACATTGTCTTGTTGACGTACCTGGATAGAACATCTTACAGCTTTTATATATATAGTTCTACACGTTCTACACGTTCTAATATATATAAATGTATATATATTTTATACATGGCATTCAATAGTGTAATTAACCAATACAAATATGTTTAATTACAGTTAGGGACGGCCAGGTGAAGCCTCATGAAGCCTTGAAGCTTTTCATCCAGCTGGTTCAAAAAAAGGTTAATTTCTCAAAGCTTCATGTGCACACAACCCCCCCTGCTGGTCAAAACCTTTATAGTAATTTCAGCTATTTTTAATGGCCTTTTGGCTGTCTTGCGACATTGTCAGCCTGAGAATAATCACTGCCAAGAATAGAAATAGAACACCTTCATTTGATTTACTGAGGTTCATTCAGCATACCCCTTCCAACACTACAAAAACATTCCATTAATGAGTCGGGCTATTAATAGATTACACTTCTAAATTCTGTTTATTATTTTCAGTTTGAAACTGGATGTTTGTGAACAGTCTGTGTTAAACCACTGGCCAACAACCAAGGGTTCTTTAGCAAACAATTGTTCTATATAGTACCAAAAGGGGTTCTGCTATAGTTCAAGTATAGTTTCAACTTCTAATCCTACAGAGTGTTTGTTAAGTACCTTTATACATGCTGTCTA
>CM038728.1:184442-186942 GCA_021613375.1 Megaleporinus macrocephalus
TCCCAGCGACTCCGGCTGTAGACCCCCGCAGCAGCGCGAACGGGTGACGGTTTGGCGGCATAGTAACAAAGCTAAAGCTAACGCTGAGGCCAAAGCTAAGGCTAGCCCACCTGAGCACCACGCACCTATTCGCGTGTCAAACAGATATTCTCCTCTCGGTGAAACACCCACCGAGGAGTCTGTCAGAGGTGCTCTGGTTATAGGAAGCTCTATTGTACGACACGTGAAATTAGCTACTCCTTTAGGGGCACCAGCAGCTAGAGTTATCTGCTCACCAGGAGCCGGACATCAGCAGCAACCTTAAGGTGTTAGCAAAGAATAGATATTCGAGGATAGTGACTCACGTAGGTGGTAACGATATCCATATGCTGCAGTCTGAGGTCACTAAGAGTAATATTAATAATAATATTAATAATTATATTAATAAAAATAATAATATTAAACAGGTGATCAAAATAGCCCATACGATGTCCGATGCTGTAATATGCTCTTGCCCTGTTCCAGGACGGCAGGGTGCTGAAGCTTACAGCAGGCTTTGGGCGCTACACTGCTGGATGTCCAAGTGGTGTCCAGAAAAACATGTGGGCTTCATAGACAATTGGTCCAACTTTGAGGGGAAGTCTGGTCTCGTAGGGCGGGACGGTGTCCACCCCACGCGGGAGGGTGCCGCTCTGCTATCGTGCAGCATAGCCCATAGCCTCTTAGTTAGTCGCAGAGCAGCGGAGGTAGTTGCTGACTGTCCAGTAAAGGAGGGGGTATATGTGTCATTCATAAAAATTCATTAGACATCATTAAGAAACACAATCTCACTTTCAATTCTTTTCATAAACATCACCAACCCGACCACTAACAGAAGTGTACTCACCCTAGTCAGCATTTATAGACCACCAGGACCACCAGGACCTTATTCTGAGTTCTTAAAAGAATTCAGTGACTGTTGCAGATCTAGCAGTGAGAACTGAAAACTAATAACTGCAGGAGATTTTAATATTCACTTTGAAAAATCAGCAGATCCATTAAAAAAGACTTTCTCATCTTAGACTCTGTAGGTCTCACTCAGAATGTAATAGGACCTACACACTCCTGTAATCACACACTAGATCTAGTTCTGACTCTAACTACACACTCTTGTAATCACACACTAGATTTAGTTCTGACTCTAACTACACACTCCTGTAATCACACACTAGATCTAGTTTTGACTTTAGGTGTTGATATACATAATCTTACTGTTCTTTCACAGACTTCAGTAGTTTCAGATCACTACCTAATTTCATATGAACTGAGTACATCACCCCCTCACTGCACGAAACCTTCAATAACACCAAAACACACTCAGCACACCTGTCCTCACTCACCAACACACACTCAGCGTTATCCTGGTTCACATCTTACCTTAGCGATCGCTTTCAGTTTGTAAAGATAAATAATGTATCATCTAATTATACAAGAGTGAAATATGGAGTTCCACAAGGTTCTGTTTTAGGTCCTCTGTTATTTACACTATATATGTTACCATTAGGCTCAGTTATAAATAGACATGGAATTAGTTTCCACTGTTATGCTGATGATACACAACTGTTCATATCAGACCAGATGATAAATCCAGATTAGATAAGATAGAAGATTGTGTAAGAGATATTAGACTTTGGATGCTACAGAACTTCCTTCTTTTGAACCCTGACAAAACGGAAGTTCTCCTCCTCGACCCAAAGGCTGCTCGGACTAAATGTTCAGATTTAATGTTAAATCTTGCTGATTTCACTGTAGTTCCTGGTTCAGTAGTTTCTGGTTCAGTAGATTCTGGTTCAGTAGTTTCTGGTTCAGTAGTTTCTGGTTCAGTAGTTTCTGGTTCAGTAGATTCTGGTTCAGTAGATTCTGGTTCAGTAGTTTCTGGTTCAGTAGATTCTGGTTCAGTAGTTTCTGGTTCAGTAGGTATAAATCTCGGTGTGTTTGACTCAGATCTGACATTTAATCAACACGTAGGTAACATTACAAGAACAGCGTTTCTTCACCTACGAAACATTTCAAAGTTAAGAAATGTGTTTTCTGTGTCTGATGCTGAAAAGTTAGTACTTGTCTTTATAACCTCAAGTCTAGATCACTGTACTGAATTATTGTCAGGATGCTCCAGCAGGAACCTGAATAAACTCCAGTTAGTTCAGAACTCTGCAGCTAGAGTACTAACTAAAACCAGAACCTTCCATCATCAGTCCAGTTTTATCAGCTACACTGACTTCCTGTTAAATTCCGTATCAACTATAAAATTCTATTACTGACGAATAAAACCTGCACGCTCTCACACCAGAGTACCTGCACACTCTCACACCGGAGTACCTGCACACTCTCACACCAGAGTACCTACACGCTCTCACACCAGAGTACCTGCACGCTCTCACACCAAAGTACCTGCACACTCTCACACCAGAGTACCTGCACGCTCTCACACCGGAGTACCTGCACGCTCTCACACCAGAGTACCTGCACACTCTCACACCGG